>CM044907.1:15279175-15428499 GCA_024500145.1 Gentiana dahurica var. dahurica | reverse complement strand
TCTAGAAAGAAAGACTAATTTGGGAGTATTTATATAGAGTTCTTCAAACTACCAGTTTGGATCTTCATCTTATTAGTCTCATCCTTTATTGCCTTAAATCTGCCACTTTGTCCATTCTCTGGAATGATAAACATCTTTGTACTGGGCTTTTTCATTTATTCATTGCTAATGATCTTTTGTTTGATGAAACTACTTCTTCACAAGCTACTGTTATGATGAGCACACACCCCCTATTTTTGCTACTTTTTTGGCCAAACAACAACTATTGTTTCTAAGTCCCATGTCCTACTGTTATGATGAACACACTTCTCTCTTTTTGCAAAATTTGGTGATGTGTGTTTATCTTCGTTCGAGCTGTACCAACTTTATTTTTGGGGGTCTTTATTCGCACCATAGGTGATCTGCTACTCGTTGTCCTACACCTGCCGGTGTACCACATTATTTCACAGAATTGACCCTGTGAAGGTTGCTCTACACTGTGGATGTCTTTCTTATTCTCCTGCCACACTTGTGTAATCCTCTGTTCCTTCCTCTGAAGATTATCCCCTCTGATTCTTCAATTCAGTATGCTTAAGAAGGCAGAAATCTTCCTCATGGCCAACATGTTTGCAATACTTACAATATTGTGGCAATTCGGTTTCTATGCATATTATCTGCCAAAAACCTTCAGCATTTCCTTGTTGAATCCAGGCCTTGGGGGAGGGGGTTTTAGGAGATCAATCTCAGCCTACACGAGCAAGTGAGGGCCGTTTGAAATTTAAAGTAGCAGCATCAGTGCGAAGTAAGGTCCCAAAACCCCCCAACAATTGTCTCTAAAATCTCCTTCTGTAAGAGAGCTGGGAGCTTAGGGAAAACGATCCAGGCAGGAACAATAGACGATTCGATGTCAACATGAAAGTCTGGAATCCATTTTAAGATCCGCATCGGCTTGCTAGTAACATACCACTGAACTTTAGAGTACAGTCGAATATAATCATGCTCACCTTTTAAGTTAATCAAAACATGCTTGTGATCCAATAGTCCCACTGTGTAATCAGCAGTGAAGTTTTGGAGGTCGTCCCTGGGAGAATTTGCCTACAAGAGCATAACGAAAGGGAGTTGCGAGATATTCCACCACCAGAGATGGCAATCGGAGTGCCATTTCACCCTTATAGGTCAATAATTCGAGATTCAAGTCGCCGGAGCCGGCAGCTTCGATGGTTTCCCCAGATTTAAAACCTGGGCATACGATCTAGGCAAAGTTCTAGAAGAAGCAGTTGCAGTAGTTATTCCTACGGAGTTTGGGGTTGCCATTTTAAGGAGAAACGGTGCCCTCCGACCACCGGCCGGAGAACGATAGTCGTACTGGAGTTGGCCAAAGAGTTGAAAGACGAACATTTCTCAGAGAATCACCACCACCACACATATTTGACCATGTGAAAGTCGAATGTATAGGCAACATCGATCGACCTCCCGCATTGTCGAATCAGAATTGGCATTGAGAAGGTTGAATGTTGTCTATACATTCGACTTTCACATGCTCTCGATTCTACTGTGGTACACGGTAAAGGCTGCTAGCATTATCTACTCTAGTTAATTAGTTCAAACACAGGCTGCTAGCCTTACCGAGGTAATTATTTCAAACTAGAGTCATGCTATCCTTAAAAGACTATACTTGTTATAAATGTATGCAATCTCATTATGAATAATATGAAAAATCTCAATGTAGTATGTTTTCTTATGTGTTCTGCAGCTTTTCTTTAGATTTCACATTACCAAAAAGTAATATAACTATTTTCTTCATCTTACCCTACTTTATTATTGGAGAGATTTTATGGTACAACGGTTGTAGGAAGGTTATACCAAGTGGCATACATTACACATAATACACTTTTATCGTGTGTGAGAGGTTAGAAATGAGTGGTTGTAATATATGTCACTTGGTAAAATCTTTCTACAATGGTTGTATTTTAAAATTTCACTTATTATTGTGACAAGTTTTTTATAGTATGGATTGTAATGCATTATGTGAAACTTTATGGTATAAAAATATTATACCGGTATGGTCAAAAAAAAAAAAAAATATTATACCAATTGCATATCATGTATAATATCGGTTCATCTCGAGCAATACTATGCACACGACAATTGTTTCATAGAAAATAGCAAACAATATATATATTATTTCCTTTTTTTAGGGAAATGTATTGTTCAATTGTTGTAAAACATATTATTTTGCTTTCATTTCTACTTTCATTATATAGACTCCTAATCCATGAAGAATAAAATATGATACAATACATTTCACATACTATTTTTCTTGTCCTTTTTTTTTTCTTCCATTTTGTATCTTATTTTGTCTTTCTAGCCCGCGACCCCTTTAAAAAAAAAAAAATCAAAGTTTAACACTCCTACTCTCCAGAAAGTTCTTGTGTAGTCTCTCAATTTGGAGTGACTTGACACCCGAATTGATTTGAACCACACAATTTAAATTCAGTTTTAAAACAAACGGCGTAGATCATGTCATATAGCTCACACCTCCACATATAGAGGGTGTAGGCAAGAACTTCCCCTACTTTCTTGGCTTCCTTTTGTCTAAATCATAAAAAAAGAAGACGTTCGTCACATAAATGATATAATAGAATCGTGAAATAAT
Organism: Gentiana dahurica var. dahurica; assembly: GCA_024500145.1. NCBI lineage: Eukaryota > Viridiplantae > Streptophyta > Magnoliopsida > Gentianales > Gentianaceae > Gentiana > Gentiana dahurica. Next base: position 15,425,864 of record CM044907.1, on the reverse strand, counting down.
TAGAATCAATGGACAAGCCATTCTGTGATTCTAATTTCTAACAAGTAATTATTTTATTTTATTTTAGAGCAATGATACAGACACAATCATTGTGTCACAACTAGTATCACAACCTTTATGCATCGTTGCTCCGATCAGAATCAATTGTTTAGATGAGATATCATTAATCTTTATTTTTTATATATAAGAAGAAAACATGCATGTGTAATTTTAGCATTCGAAATTTTCCATCAAAGGGAGAAAAATAATAATTATTTAATTAAAACTAATCAAACTATCCCAGCCGGCCGGAAAGTTATTGTGTGAGGAAATTTGTGGTGAAATGACGGGTGAAACGATCAGAACCACACAATTTTAATACAGAATAAAGGTGTGTGGAGTGAGGTGTGCCATACGGTGTCTCCGCACCGTGTGGAGACACCACACAATAATCTCCCTAGCCGGCCAGCCCTAGAGCATGACGGTTTGGACGCTATATTTTTTTATTTAAACAGCTATTATACTCATAAATCCTTCGTTGTTGAAAAATAAAATAGCTATTATACTCTCAAAATAAACAGCTACTATTACATTTGAAATAAATTAAAAAAAAAAAAAAACTAAGTAAAGCCGCAATAAAATAAGTGAGGAGAAAAAAAAAAACTTTTCGTATCGGTTTAAATAAAATATAAATAAACAGTAAAACCATGAAAATTTAAAGTTCATGGCTGCTGCTCAAATCCATGCAACATCACCAACTACCTGCTCTATATTGTATATTACTAATTTACTACAATACTTGACAATTAGCGTCTTTATGGAATCAGTCAGCGTTTACCAAATTGGAACCACAATCACCTACATCATTTCTCTATTTTTATACGTTTGATTTCTAATTTGGCAATTGTATTAGGTAATTAATTAGTTTCCTGGTGGCCAACTCAAAATAAACCGTTAGCTTAATACCTAATTAATTAATTAATTAATTAATTATACCCCTTCTTTCATGATACAAATTATCACGCAATCTTCATAAATAAATCTTAGCCTGCTGGCTCTATGATCTATATAAATACATGCCAAATTGAACAAGAAGTGCATCACAACAATAAAACACAACTTATTTTGTATCTTCTGAAAAAGAATTTTTTTGGCCTATATATTCTAAATAACTATAGCTTCAAAAAAATGAGAATGGCAGGTCCTACGTGGCTACTGATATGCTCTTTTGTTCTTCTTGTCCTTATGTCTTATGCTTCTGCCAAAGTTGTGGAGCATACATTTCATGTACTTCCTCTTCTCTTTTAACCTACATCTCACTTTGCATGTTCTGATTGTGTTTTATTGTTCATCGTAATAAATGTGTTCTTTGGGATGGATTGTATTTGCAGGTGGAAAATCGTTCGGTTCGACGCTTGTGTAATACCAATGTGATCACTGTTGTCAATGGAAGTTTGCCTGGGCCAACTATTCATGTACGAGAAGGCGATACCCTTATCGTGCATGTCGTTAACAAGTCTCCATATAATCTCACTATTCACTGGTATACATACCAGTATCATTTATCGTTTTACCTCCGTCTACCGTATTATATTCTTATCGTACGTACCTTATTAAACAATATTCTTGGTTCATAATTTGAATTATGCATATATGTAGGCATGGAATATTTCAAAAGTTGAGCGGATGGGCTGATGGACCAGCTTACGTGACTCAATGTCCCATAGTTCCGCAAACAAGTTATACCTATAAATTCAACGTAACTAAACAAGAAGGAACACTTTGGTGGCATGCTCACGTCTCTTGGTTAAGAGCTACTGTTTACGGGGCACTGATCATTCGTCCTCGGCGTGGTCATTCATACCCTTTTTCCAAGCCTCATAAAGAGTTTCCTATCGTCTTAGGTATCATAAGTTTAATTTATTAGACGATATAATTTATATCTGGTTAATTTTCTATGAAACACTCAAAAGCAAGTCACATGTTACATGTCATGAGTTTGATTTGAAAGTGTCATTGTTTTTTCAGGAGAATATTGGAACGCAAATGTTGTAGATGTTGAAAACCAATCGTTAGCTACTGGAGCTGCACCGAATAATTCTGACGCTTACACTATTAATGGACAACCAGGAGCTTTATACCGTTGCTCTGCTAAACGTAAGTACCATACATGCACACATTCCTCCACGTAATAAAATTCATTTCGTCCATCTGCGTTTTATTTATTCATATATTCTTACAAAAATGTTGATTTTTATACTCGTGAATAGATATACACAAGATAAACGTGGTTCATGGGAAAACATATCTTTTGCGCATTGTCAATGCTGCACTCAATAACCAACTTTTCTTCAAGATAGCCAACCACAGAATGACGGTTGTTGCAATTGATGCTTGTTACACAAATCCTTATGATACGGATGTTGTGGTGGTTGCTCCGGGACAAACTACAGATGTCTTATTATTGGCTGATCAATCACCGGGATTATATTATATGGCAGCACAACCCTATGCTAGTGCCGCTGGTGCCTCATTTGACAATACTACCACCACTGGAATCGTTTCATATCAAAATTCCAATTCATCCACCCATCCACGGATGCCTATCATGCCGGCATTTAACGATACACCAACAGCTCATAAGTTTTATAGCAATTTAACTGGACTTGTAACAACACCATTTTACGATCAAGTAATTAGAGAGGTGGATGAGCACATGTTTATTACAGTTGGATTGGGCTTGGCAGCTTGTGACGCACCAAGAAATGCTAGTTGCGGGGGTCCATTTGGGCTGAGATTGTCAGCTAGTATGAATAATGCATCATTCCAGTTGCCTTCAACAATTTCAATGTTGCAAGCATTTTCTCAAAACACTCTTACAGAGGTTGAAAATGGAATACATACCACCGATTTTCCAGACCAGCCTCCCGTAAAATTCGACTACACGAATGCCAACAACTCTTTCAACCCGGCGCTCATGATGACCACCAAGTCAACGAAGTTGAAGCCCCTCAGGTTTAATTCCAGGGTCCAGGTAGTGTTTCAAAACACGGCTTTGATCGGCATTGAAAATCACCCGATACACTTGCACGGATTCAATTTCTATGTCTTAGCACAAGGCTTCGGTAATTTCAACCCAACCACTGACACCAACAAGTTCAACTTTGTCAACCCACAACTCAGAAACACAATCGCAGTGCCTGTCGGAGGATGGGCAGTTATCCGATTTCGAGCAGACAATCCGGGAGTATGGATTATGCATTGCCATTTAGATGTCCATTTGCCTTGGGGTCTGGCCATGGCTTTCGTAGTTCAAAATGGTGGAACACCATCAACTACGCTACCCTCTGCTCCCATAGATTTTCCCATATGCTAGAACGTACTAGTCATTTTCTTTTCCTTAATTGCTCAATTATTTCATTAAATTCTTTTGCCTATATATTTAAGATTGCTGAGTTTCTGTTAACTCAACAATTGCTTGTTGTAATGACGTTCTTTTTGTTTTGTTGTGATTGATCGACTTAATTTTACATTTACATTTGTTGAAGATATTATAGATAAGGAATAATTTATTTAAATATTTGTATTTCTATATTTTAGTATTTATCTTCTACTTGTTGGCATGGCTAAGCAATATGTGGCTATATATATCTCGGTGTAACCATATTACAATTCAATGAAAAGTATTTGGTTTACTTTACAATATGGTATCAGAGCTAGGTTACCCCTCTCTCAATAGTATTACCCCAAATTTCTGTTTAACTTAAAAAAAAAAAAAAAAAACCCTAATCTTCGTCTTCCCCAAGCCGCCTCTGTTCCAGCCATGTCCGGCCAAACTGATGCAACAGCCACAACGGCAACATCCTCTTCTTCTTCTACCTATCCTTCTTTCACCCCCTCCTCTTCAATTCATATAACTAAACTTACTCGAAGCAATTATCCTCTTTGGCGAGCCCAAATTCTTCCATACCTTCGTGGGCAAGGTGTCTATGGCTACATGACGGCACTATTCCGGCACCGGCCAAAACATTCACCGATTCGTCCGGCACCACGACTGTTAATCCGGCTTATGTCGACTGGAGCAAAAACGACAATCTCACCCTGAGCACAATCACATCCTCCCTTTCCGATGACGTATTGATGCAGGTATACACAGCCGAGTCCTCCTCTGAAATTTGGACAGCCCTAAAAAATTCCTTTGCCTCTGTTAGCAGGTCGAAGCTTGTTCAATTGAGAACTGAATTGGCATCCACTCGTAAACAAGTTTTAACGGCTGCGGATTATTACTTCAAATTGAAGAAGATCGCCGACGACCTTGCCATGGCCGGACACCCACTTTCCGATGACGCTTTTATAGCCTACTTATTTGCAGGTCTCGGCCCAGATTATGAAGCACTGGTCACCATGCTGAGCTCTCGTTCCTCTCTCACCATTGAAGAAGCCTACTCTCAACTTCTTACAACCGAGGCTCGACTTCTCCATCACTGGCCAGTCCCACCGTCTTCTCCGGCAGCCCTTCCCACCCCAGCCGCTGCCAACTTCACCTCTTCGTCTGGCCCGACTCAGAATTACCGAGGACATGGATCGAACAATTACCGAGGACGGGGGCGAGCTCGAGGTCGTGGTGGTCCTCGTCCCCCATCTAACACCGACTCCTCCCAAGTTTGCCAAATTTGCAATCGTGCTGGACATATTGCATCTGCTTGCTACTATCGCTATACACCTACCCCTCAACCACAACCTTACTCCCCACGGCCCCACCTCCCCCAAAACCCGAGACCTCCCCCTCCCCATGCTTACTATCACTACACACATCCCTACTCCCAACCTACCACGTCTGACTGGATCCCGGATACTGGTGCCACCCATCACATAACGAATGACTTTCAAAATCTCAACTTGTCCTACGAGCCATACGATGGCCCTGATAAAGTCCATGTTGGTGACGGTACAGGTTTGACTATTACTCATCTTGGCTCGTCCTCTATTTCCTCGCCTACTAATACCTATCTTTTACATAATGTTTTTGTTACTCCCTCTCTTACTCAAAATTTAATTTCAGTTCGTCAATTTGCACATGATAACTCTGTTTACTTTGAGTTTCATAATAACTATTTCCTTGTGAAGGACTACTCGGGTCGCGTCCATCATAGGGGATTTGTCAAAGATGGTCTCTACCGCTTCTCCCCCAGTCTCCGCAACCTTCCGGTTCAAGCTCTAGCCGCCACTTCCAGCTCCTCCTCCACCTGGCACCAACGTTTAGGACACTGTTCCTTTCCTGTTCTTCGTCAAGTTTTAGGTCATTTATCTATTAGTATTTCAAATAAAGCACGCTCCTCTGTGTGTGCCCCGTGTCAATTAGCTAAGAGTCATCGTCAAACTTTATATGTGTCTGAATTCACTTCTTCTGCACCACTTGATTTAATTTATTCAGATGTTTGGGGTCCTTGTACTGAATCTTCCATTTATGGTTCTCGTTACTATGTTAGCTTTTTGGACGATTTTACGAAATTTTTATGGATTTTTCCTTTAAAACGCAAATATGATGTTGAACTTGTGTTTCGTGATTTTCTTAATATGATTGAGAGGCAATTTAACACCAAACTCAAGAGCTTGCAAACTGACTGGGGCGGTGAATACCGCCACCTCACGCACTATCTCACTTCTCTAGGTATCATTCACCGCCGCTCTTGTCCACACACTCATGAACAAGCCGGCGCCATCGAAAGGCGTCACCGCCAAATCGTCGAAGTCGGTCTCACACTTCTCGCCCAGTCCCATCTTCCCCTCACTTACTGGGAAGATGCATTTGTCACTGCTGTTTACATCATTAATCGCCTCCCCACCCGAGTCCTCAATGACAAATCCCCGTATGAGATGGTTTATGGACGCGTACCTGATTATTCCTTCCTCAAAGTCTTTGGTTGTGCTTGTTGGCCTCATCTCCGCCCGTATAATCATCATAAAACTGACTTCCGTTCCAAATCTTGCATTTTCCTTGGCTACAGTCCTCACCATCACGGCTTCAAATGCCTTGATCTCTATTCTGGTCGAGTCTACATTGCCAGACACGTTGTTTTTGACGAAACAACCTTTCCCTACACTCCCTCAAGCACACCCATAGTCCCGGAACTTATCACTGTCCCTTTACCGGCCACCATTCTCCCCAAACCGTCCACTCCTCGTCTCCCCTCACCTTCGGCCGCGTCACCCTCCTCCCCGGCTCCCTCTCATTCCCAGTCCCCGGCCCCATCCATTCCGGCCAGTACTCCTCTCTCCCCTACTCGTGATCCTCCTCCGGTCCATCCTATGGTTACCCGCACTAAAACAAACTCTCTTAAACCAACTCAAATGCCCGACTACATTCGCTATCCGCTTCCCCGAGCTCTGCTTAATTCCACCACCTCCTCTGACCCCACCTCCTACACCGAAGCCTCTAAACAACGCATTTGGCATAATGCTATGAGAGAGGAAATCAATGCTCTTTTACGTACTAACACTTGGGATCTTGTTCCTTTTCAGTCACATATGAATGTTGTAGGTAACAAGTGGGTCTATCGTACGAAGCATCATGCAGATGGTAGTTTTGAGCGTCATAAGGCTCGTTTGGTAGCAAAAGGTTTCCACCAGGCAGAGGGTGTTGACTTCACAGATACCTTCAGCCCGGTTGTTAAGCCGGTCACAATTCGTTTATTGCTTTCTCTTGCAGTATCTCAGGGCTGGTCACTTCGCCAGGTTGGCATCCAGAATGCATTTCTCCATGGTCATTTGAACGAACCTGTTTACAGGCAACAGCCGCAGGGTTTCGTTCACCCAGATTATCCAGATTATGTCTACCGCCTCAAGCGCAGTCTCTATGGCCTCCGTCAGGCGCCTCGTGCCTGGTTTTCTCGTCTTTCTGATGCTCTGGTTCAGTTCGGCTTCTCGGCGTCTAAAGCCGACACATCTTTGTTTATCTACTCACGTGGTGGTCATCGTGTCTATTTACTTATTTATGTTGATGATGTGCTTATTACAGGTACCTGTCCGTCTCTTATTACACAGGTCATTACTTATCTCAGCTCGCAGTTCCCTGTCAAAGATCTCGGCTCCTTATCGTACTTCTTGGGTGTTGAGGTTCTCCCCACCTCTGATGGTCTTTACCTCACTCAGCGGAAATACATCCTTCAACTCTTACAGCGGTCCGGCATGGACAAATGCAAACCGTGTCCCACTCCTATGTCTACTTCTTCTCATCTCACTGCCGCCGCAGGTTCTCACTTTGCCGACCCCTCCCTCTACCGCACCGTGGTCGGCGGACTACAGTATCTCAGCTTCACCCGCCCGGACATCGCCTTTGCAGTCCATACAGTTAGCAAATTCATGCAATCACCCACTAATGATCATTGGAATGCCGTCAAACGCATCTTGCGCTATCTCAAACACACTATCTCTGAAGGTTTATTTCTTTCGCGCCACTCGCCTCCTCTGCTGCAAGCCTACTCCGATTCCGACTGGGCTGCCGATTCGGATAATCGTCGCTCTGTCGGCGCATATTGTGTCTTTCTCGGCAACAATCTCATTAGTTGGCGCTCCAAACAACACCTCACCGTCTCTAAGAGTAGTACGGAAGCCGAATATAAGACGCTCTCAAATACCGCTGCTGAAGTTCAATGGTTGTGCAGTCTTTTAACCGAAATGCGAATTCCTCTTCCCTCACCGCCGGTTTTATGGTGTGACAATATTGGGGCCACCTACCTTGCCCACAACCCGGTCTTCCATGCCCGCACTAAGCACATTGAAATTGACTTTCATCATGTCCGTGAACTTGTTGCCTCCAAGCGTCTCTCTGTTTCTTTTCTCAGTTCGAAAGATCAGCTCGCCGACCTACTCACGAAGCCCCTTGCTCGACCTCGCTTCGACTTACTCAAGACCAATCTCCATGTTCAGCCTCTTTCCATGGGATTGCGGGGGCGTGTTGAAGATATTATAGATAATGAATAATTTATTTAAATATTTGTATTTATATATTTTAGTATTTATCTTATACTTGTTGGCTAAGCCATATGTGGCTATATATATCTCGGTGTAACCATATTACAATTCAATGAAAATTATTTAGTTTACTTTACAATAACATTCAATTCAATATCGCGAGACATATATCGGGCGCCTAGTAACCAAAATATGAATAATCCTTTTTTTATGATAAAAAAAAAAACTTTTTTTTTAAGGAATCCAAATGCTCAATGTTGAACATTGAGTCACTTGCGAATTTCCCGCAGAAAACCCATATTGATGTCTTTGGTAATTTGTGATTTTCAATATATATATAATAGCTTTCACAGTTGAATCCTCCACATCTAATCTGCTATTTAGTTGACATCCTCATATTGGTAATGTATCACAGCTGGAATTTCTCTTTTGACCTCAACATTCTTGCCTGACATTTTCAACCGTTATTTTTGAATTACAAATCATTTATTTTAGTATACCAGTTGAATGCACGTTTATCCGTATGTGTTTTTTTATGTAGCACATCAAATAGATAATGACTTTTTATTTATGTTTTAAGTTATTGGATAGCAATGTGGACTTTATTATCAATAGGTTTTTACCTAAATAGGTTTTTTAGCCTCTATAAATAGTCTAAGTCTCTCTAATATTAGTCATCATCATGTAATGTTGAAATATTAAATCTTATTCTCTTTTGAGAATGAATTATTTTTAAGCTTGGATTAGCTCGTTTTTATCCGTTTACTTTAGATCTTCTACATCATTTGGTATTCAGAGCTAGGGTTTTCACCTTGCAGTATAATGGCTAAAATGAGTTTGGAAGATAGCCGGATTCGCAATGGTGTTCGGAATTCGAGGATGCTTTATCAAAAATTGATTGGAAACTTGACGCATTTGCGTCGGAAATGCATCAGGAACCGGTCGGACCGAAAGACGACATGAGAAAGACTCACGACGCGAAATGAGGCTTTCCTCGGAGAGAGGTCGGTGAGCAGCAACGTTGGAATTATGTATTAGCGTATATATATGTATATATATTTGTATTTATTGTATCTATTTCCTTTCCATTAGGTCTTAGATATTCTTCGGTTGTATTTACTGTAATAGCCCTAGTGATAGACTATATATATACTGTAATAGACTCAACTGTGAAATATATCAAATTATAATTTCCAAACAACATCTGTTATGGTATCAGAGCTCTTCGATCCCTAAACCTATTTTTTTCTTTTTTTTTCACACAGCCGCCAATCTCCTTTCTCGGCTCCTCCCTGTTTTTTTTTTTTTTCTTTTTTGAGTAACTCGACTCTCCTTCTTGCCGGCATCCATGGCAGAAGACAAAATTATTACCTTCAACTCCGCCAATCAAGCCACCATCAAACTTGATGCCACAAACTACTACGTGTGGCATATGCAAATCGAATCCCTCCTCATCGGCAATGGACTGCTCGGCTATGTCACCGGGTCGACCCCAGCCCCGCCGGCCACCATCACCGCCGATAACGTCGTCAAGCCAAACCCTGCTCACCAACATTGGCTTCGTCAGGACAATCTAATCCGTAATCTCATCATTGCTTCACTCACCCCCACCGTGGCCACTCTCCTCTACGGCAAGAACACTTCGGCCTTAGCTTGGAAAACTCTTGCCGACGTCTATGCCACTCCGTCTCGTGCTCGAATTAAACAAATCCGCCAAAGTATGAAAGATTACACTCGGGGCTCGCAGTCCATTCATGAATATCTGTATACTCTTAAGCACAAGAGGGATGAACTTGCTCTTCTTGGCTCCAAAATGGAGGATGAAGATTTTTTGGACATTGTTCTTGACAATATTGGCCCCGAATACGCTGAACTGGCTCGTGCAATTCAGGTCCGTGATACTATTATTCCATTTGAAGAGCTGCATGAAAAGCTCCTTTTTTTGACCCGCAATTTGCGCCCCCTCCTCCAGCCCAGTCTCGTCCCCAGCCGCAGCAGCAGTATGGTAACACCTCTTCTCCCAACCTTGGTAATTATGTAAATCCCAATTTTAATAATTATCGTGATCAACGGTCCCCGAATCAAAACCCGAATCAATCTGCTCCGAATCGTACTCGCCGCCCCTTTTTGGGGAAATGTCAAATGTGTTATATACAGGGTCATGTTGCTCGGGATTGTCCCCAGTATGGGGCACCGGTCCGTCAAATTTTCACTCAAATGCGCCCCCAGGCCCCTCGGCCTCAAGCCCACATTGCTGCTCCTGCTCCAGACTCGGCTCAACTCGATTCGTCTGCACCAAATTGGCTCCTTGACAGTGGGGCCTCTCATCATGTGACTCAGGACCTTCAAAATTTGTCACTCCATGCTCCCTACTCTGGCACTGATGACATGTTGGTTGGTGATGGTAAGCCCCTATCTATTACTCATACTGGTAGCTCGTCTATTCCCATTTCCCTTGATAAATCCTTATCTCTCAAAAATGTCCTCTGTGTCCCCAGCATGTCTCGTAATTTAATCTCCATATCTCAACTTTGCCAGTCGCATAATTTGTCTATTGAGTTCTTACCCTCTGAATTTGTTGTGAAGGAAATTCGGACGAACCAGCCTATCCTCCGTGGTCCGGTTAAGAATGGTTTGTACGAGTGGCCAATCCACCCATCGTTGCCTTTGCCTCCAATAAAGCCTCCTTTCAAGATTGGCACCACCGCCTGGGTCATCCTGCTCGTCCAATTTTATCCACTATTTTGCATAATAATAATTTACAATCTTCTAGTTCCAATTTTTCACATTGTAATGCGTGTCTGCAGAATAAAAGCCACAAACATCCTTTTGGCATTTCTACTTTACATTCTTCCCGTCCCCTTGAAATTATTTTTAGTGATGTTTGGACATCCCCAGTTTCTTCTCTTGATGGTTATAAATATTTTGTCATATTTGTTGATCATTTCACGCGCTATATTTGGTTTTATCCCTTGAAACGCAAATATGAGGTTCATCCTACTTTTATTCGTTTTCGTGCCATAGTGGAAAAATACTTTGAACAAACTATTAAAATTCTATATTCTGACAATGGCGGTGAATTTATTTCTCTTCGTGAGTATCTCACTTTAAATGGTATTTCCTTTCTCACCACTCCCCCTCATACCCCTGAACACAATGGTATTTCTGAACGTCGCAATCTCCACATTGTCGAGACCGGTCTCACCTTACTCTCTCATGCATCGATTCCCACCTCTTTCTGGCCTCAGCAGGGTGATCGACAGACTGCTGATCCTCATGATCACAGCAGACTATGTCGTGCATAACTTTATTTGTACACTTTATTTATTTGTAAAAGACATATTAATTGTGATACATATAAACAATTAATATGTCAAACTCTAGTTTACTTTATGTCATAGACATAGACATAGACATAGATTGTACTTTTACTTTTTGCTTTTGTGCCGCCCACATCTACATACTCAAGTGGCCGCCCTAGCTAGCTAGTCTCTTTCAAAATTGTATCTATTTATACTCCTTCATTATCAATGAATAAAAGATAAGTTGAAGTTTACTCTTGTGTTTATCACATTCTCAAACTCTCTTCATGGTAGCAGAGCCATTTGTGTTCTAACTTTTTCCGCTGCAAAATTCATATTTCTGAAGAATGTCTTCCACATCCGACATTACTTCAACCTCAGCAGACTCTCAGCAGCCTCAGCTGACTGGGAGTACTGACAACTCCTCTTCTTATACAAACCATAGACTTGATGGTAACAACTATCTGTTATGGTCAAGGTCTATGAAAATGTACATTTCTGGACAAAGTAAGATGGGATACTTGTCTGGAACAAAACCTGCACCTGCTGAAACTGACCCCGGTTTTGAAGCATGGGACACAACAAATAATCAACTCATGACCATCCTCACGAGGTCAATGACAAAAGAGATAAGTGAAAACTTTATGATGTATGATATTGCCAAAGAAATCTGGGATAATGCCGGAGATCTTTACTCCAAGAAGGATAATACATCTGAGGTATATGAACTAGAAGCTCAGATTCAAACTTGCAGGCAAGGGGATATGTCTGTAACTCAATATTTCAATCAACTATCTAAGGCTTGGCAACACTTAGATATGTTAGAAACTCACTCATGGAATGATGTCAAGGATGCTGCTCTTTATAAAGACATCATAGAAAAGAAGAGAGTATTCAGGTTCCTCACTGGACTGAATCCTACTCTTGATGATGTTAGGGGAAGAATTCTTGCCACCAAACCTCTTCCAAATCTCAAATCCATGTTTGCTGAGGTCAAACATGAAGAAAGTAGGAGAAAAGTCATGCTTCAAATCCCCTACCGACAACCCTACTGAAGGTGCTGCCCTGCTGACTGTCAGGAAGGCTGCTGAGGTTGCTGAGACATACAGGAAGCCTACTGAGAGAACTGGAAAACTGTTCTGTGATCACTGCAAACGCACAAATCACACCAAGGACAAACTGCTGGAAGCTCCATGGCAAGCCTAACTCCTCAAAAAACCTCAAAACCTATCAGGGAAAGTCAAGGCAGACACATCAGTGAGGAGGAGAATGACAACCAGATGAATGCTCAGTTTGTTGCATTCAAAGCCTTCCTGAATCAACAAAAGGAAGGTAGTCACTCTACTGATGTTGCTACTCATACTCATACTGGTAAATTCTACTCTTCCCTTAGCAATGAAACATGGATTGTTGATTCTGGGGCATCCTCCCATATGACTGGTAATAAAAACCTTATAACCAACTATATGCCTTGTCACCAAATTCATAACATTAAAACTGCTGATGGATCTATCTCTCGTGCAAAAGGTGTTGGAAATGTTAAACTCACTAATAAGATATACCTACAGGATGTCCTATTTGTTCCAAACTTGGACTGCAATCTTATATCTGTCAGTAGACTCACTAAAGATTTGAATTGGACTGTTGTTTTTAAGGAAAATCAGTGCACATTCCAGGATCCTACTTCACAGGAAGTGATTGGGAAGGCTAAACCTTGCGCTGGATTGTTTCTGGTCAACCCTGCTGAAGACAGAAGGCTGAAGACTGAATCTGCCTCAGCAGCCTGCTCCCAGACTTTAGACAATATCATGTTATGGCATTATAGATTAGGACATCCAAGTTTTGGTTACTTAAAATCTTTAACTCCTGAATTGTTTAAAGGATGTAATCTGAATGACCTTCAATGTGATATTTGTCAATTTGCTAAACTTACAAAATCTGTGTATGCTAAGTTACCTCATTTGCATTCCTCACCCTTCACCTTAATACACAGTGATGTGTGGGGACCCTCTAGGGTGAAAAGTATAACAGGGAAAAGGTGGTTTGTCACCTTTATTGATGATCATACCAGGAACACTTGGGTTTTTTAATGAAAGACAAATCTGAAGTTGGTCATATCTTTCAAGAATTTTATCATATGGTCTCCACTCAATTTGATACTAAGGTCAAGATCTTAAAGACTGATAATGCTCTAGAATACTATGAGTCTAATCTCAGTACCTTCTTGACAGATAGAGGAATTGTTCATATCAGTAGTTGTGTGGAAACACCTCAGCAGAATGGGTTGCTGAGAGAAAGAACAGGCACCTGCTGGAAATGGCCAGATCAATCATGTTCACCACACATGTTCCTAAATATATGTGGGGTGAAGCTATACTGACTGCAACTTATTTACTCAACAGACTTCCCATCAGAGTGTTAGGTTTCAAAACTCCACTCCAAACCCTACTGACCACACACTCCTGCCATCATCTTGTTTCCCAGTTGCCTCCAAAGATCTTTGGTTGTACTGTGTTTGTGTATATCCATGCTCAACACAGAAGTAAACTTGATCCTAAAGCTCACAAGTACATTTTTCTAGGTTATGCAAAGGACAGAAAAGGTTACAAGTGTTATTCCCCTATTGAAAAGAAATTTTACAATTCTATGGATGTAAAATTCTTTGAAAGGACCCCTTATTACAGCAAACCTACTGAGCCATTCACTGATGGAAACCTGATTGAAATTGACCTAAACCCCTTCCCTCAGCAAACTCTTAACCCTCAGCAACCTACTGATCCTCAGCAGACTGAACTTCAGTACCCTATTGACTCTCTACAGCCTAATACTTCTCAGCAACCTCCTGAACAAGAGTCTACGGACCCAGAGCCTGTTGAACCAGAACCTCAGCAGTCTACTGAACCAGAGTCTGCTGGACCTCAGCTTATTGACTCTCAGCAGTCTGCTGAAGGGGATGACAGACCTATTGCTCTAAGGAAAGGGAAAAGATCATGCACTGATCATTCTATTCATTCTTATTTATCTTATGATCAGTTGTCTCCTGTCTTTGCCATGTTTACACAGGACCTGGACTCTCACTCTATCCCTAGAAATATTCAGGAGGCCCTTCAAAATGATAAGTGGAAGGCTGCTGTTAAAACAGAGATGACCGCCTCCTGGATAATCATACTTGGGATCTCACAACTCTTCCAAAAGGCAAGAAGACAGTCAGCTGCAAATGGTTATTCACTATCAAATACACTGCCGATGGCACTATTGACAAGTACAAAGCCAGATTGGTAGCCAGGGGATTCACTCAAACTTATGGCATTGACTATAAAGAAACTTTTGCACCAAAGTGGCAAAGCTCAACACTGTCAGGGTACTAATTTCTCTAGTTGTCCAACTTGACTGGCCTCTTCATCAATTGGACATCAAAAATGCTTTTCTAAATGGGGACCTTACTGAGGAGGTTTATATGACTATACCTCCTGGTTTTATCAATCCTCATACTCAAGGCAAGGTGTGCAAACCGAGGAAATCTCTATATGGCTCAAGCAATCACCAAGGGCATGGTTTGGAAAATTAACAAATGTGGTCAAAGCTGCTGGATATCACCAATGCAATTCGATCACACTATGTTCATCAAGACAACCAACCAGAAGAGGTCTATTCTTATTGTCTATGTGGATGATATCATCCTTACTGGAGATGACCCTGCTGAGATCCAACACTTGAAAGAATTGCTGGCAAAGGTATTTCAAGTTAAAGACTTGGGTTTACTTAAGTATTTTCTTGGCATGGAAGTAGCTAGAAACATCAAAGGAATCTCAGTCTCCCAAAGGAAATATGTACTGGACCTGCTGAAGGAAACTGGCATGCTGGGTTGCAAACCTGTTGTATCCCCAGTAGACCCCAGTCATACCCTGCTACATGGTGACATTGCTGTAAGAAAGGAACAATATCAAAGACTTGTAGGGAAACTCATCTACCTATCCCATACAAGACCGGATATTGCATATGGTGTCAGTCTGGTTAGCCAGTTCATGCATTGCCCTACTGAGCAACATTGGGATGCAGTGAATACAATACTGCGGTATTTGAAGTCCACTCCTGGCCAAGGGTTACACTTCACCAAGTCTGCTGATAGATCCATCAAGGTCTATACTGATGCTGATTGGGCTGGATGCCACATACATAGAAGGTCTACCACAGGCTATTGTTCCTATGTATGGGGCAATCTTGTTACTTGGAGGAGCAAGAAACAACCTACTGTGTCTAGAAGCAGTGCTGAAGCTGAACTCAGGGCACTTGTTTTAGGCATTTGTGAAGCTCTTTGGCTCAAAAGAGTACTTACTGAACTTCAGCAACCTATTCAGCAACCTATCACACTCTGTTGTGATAATAACTCAGCACTATGCATGGCAGAGGATCCAGTCCATCATGACAAAACAAAACATGTGGACATTGACAGACACTTTCTGAAGGAGAAGATTGATGCCAAGATTATTCAACTCCAGTATGTTCCCTCAGAAGATCAAAATGCTGATATTCTTACCAAGGCTATTCCACCTCTTACGTTCAGCAGACTAAGTAGCAAACTTGGCTGCATCAATATATACAGCCCAGTTTGAGGGGGGGTGTGGAAATATTGGAAATATATCACTCAGCAGTCTGCTGAGGCTCAGCAGGGTGATCGGCAGACTGCTGATCCTCATGATCACAGCAGACTATGTCGTGCATAACTTTATTTGTACACTTTATTTATTTGTAAAAGACATATTAATTGTGATACATATAAACAATTAATATGTCAAACTCTAGTTTACTTTATGTCATAGACATAGACATAGATTGTACTTTTACTTTTTGCTTTTGTGCCGCCCACATCTACATACTCAAGTGGCCGCCCTAGCTAGCTAGTCTCTTTCAAAATTGTATCTATTTATACTCCTTCATTATCAATGAATAAAAGACAAGTTGAAGTTTACTCTTGTGTTAACACATTCTCAAACTCTCTTCATAATGTGTTGTGTGTTCCCACTCTTTCCGGAAATTTACATTCTATTTCAAATTCTGTTCTGTCAATAAAGTTTCTTGTGAAGGACCTCAAACAGACACATGCCTCCTTTAAGGCCAAGATAAAGATGGAGTCTATTACTGGTCTAGCATTCCCCTAATAGCTTTTTCCATCAATAAAGCTTCCTTTAACACTTGGCACTATCATTATGGTCATCCTGCATTTCCAATTATTCAGCACTTAGTTAAGAATCAATGTTTTGAATTATCTACTATTGCTTTATCCCCTTGTGATGCATGTTTGCGTAGTAAAAGTCATAAATTATCTTTTGGTGATTCTTTTTTACAATCTTCCCGTCCCCTTAAGGTGATTTACTCCAATGTATGGACCGCTCCTATCTACTCTGTTGAGGTTACAAGTATTATGTTCTTTTTGTTGATCATTTTACACGCTATATATGGATTTATCCTTTATCCCGCAAATCTGATGTTTCTGTTGTTTTTGAAAAATTCACCATGTATGTTCAAAAAAATTTCTCCACAAAAATTAAAATTCTGAACTCTGATAATGGCATCAACTATATTTTCCTTCGCCACTTCAAATCCACTCAAGGTATCTCTCACAACACCACCCCTCCCCACACCCATCATCTTCACATAGTTGAAATTGTCCTCACTGTTCTTCAACATGCATCCATTCCTCTAACATATTAATCTTGTGCCGTCAATTCTGCTACCTACCTCATTAATCGCATACCCACACCTACTGTGGACATGGTCGCCCGGCATGAGAAACTTTTCTCTGAATCTCCTAATTATTCCAAACTCGGGGTCTTTGGGTGTATCTGTTATCCTTGGATTAAACCTTACACTAATCACAATCTTAATTCCAACTCCGTTCTATGTGTCTTTCTAGGCTACTCCCTCACTCAAAGTGCATATCTCTGCTATGATTTTGCCAATCATCGTCTCTCTGTGTCTCGTGATGTTCACTTTGTATAATACTTTTTTTCTTTTTTCCTCTCATACCTCTCCAGACTCATCTACTGTCTCCCCTGACCTATTCATTCCTCCCCCTTCTGTCTTGGCCTGTCTTCCCTAAACCGAACCTTGCACCACCTCACTCTGACCCTGCCTCACTCCAAACCGATCCTGCACCATCCCAACCTGGCCCTCCATCCTCACCTTCCTCCCATTCCACTCCCTCCTCCTCTTCTACCTCCTCAAACTATCCTCTACCCGACCCCTCTCCTACCCCTCACCATATGGTCACCTGTGCCCGCAAAAACATTTTTAACCCTACACCCTTCCTAACCATATTCCTCAGCTAGATTCTCAGTCCTCGGATACTGAACCCTCCACTTACAAACATGCCTTGAAGAGATATCATTAACGTCAGGCTATGTCTGACGAGTTTGATGCGTTGGTTAGTAATGGCACTTAATCCCTAGTTCCTTATGACAGTTCAATTAATCTAGTTGGCAGCAAGTAGGTTTACCGGATTAAGCGTAAACCCGATGGCACGATTGAGAATTATAAGGCGCAGTCGGTTACCAAAGCCTTTACAAAGCATCCGGGCATTGATTATTTTGAGATCCGGTTGTCAAGCCTACCACTGTTCGTCTGCTTCTTGGTCATGCAGTTTCTCAAGGTTGGTTTATGCGGCAGCTGGATGTCAATAATGCTTTCCGTAGGGGTCTCTTTCAGAGGATGTTTATTGTTAGGAAAATATCATCGCAACGGAAGCGATTTAAGGATCTAGATCTATGTGTATACGTAATAAAACATCAAATCTACATCTACAAGTAAGTTTGTAAATCATACCTTTTGGATCTCAAAATCCAAATCGAAGAACCGCAAGGAGGATGAATTGGGAGTAGATGTGATGAGCACCACAGCCTTCCGTACGTGTGATCCAAGCAATTCCCGGTGGAAGGAATTCTAGACTCGAACCCCTCCGATATGCTACCCGGAAAAATCACTAAGATTTTCCTCTACAACTATGGCCGAAAATTTTTCTCTCTTTTTCAAAGGAAGAAGTCGAAATTTGTTGTTGTTGTGTTGAGGCTTGGGAGAACTCTCTTTATATAGAAGAGTAAACTTAGCCTCCAAGGATTTTATTATTCCAATAAATAAATCCATAAATAAAAGATAATCTCATAATATTTTAGAAAAAATCTAAAAATAATATTTATCTTTATTTATTACCATAAATATTTATCCAATAAATATTTTATGCACATGTCTTTTTAACACACAAGAAAACTAATTCCTTGTTAAAAAAGGACATATGAGGCGCCACAACTTTTATTGACCTAGTCAATATTAATTTTGCCATTACACAACAATTTGGGCCAAGATTATGGAAAATGTCTTTTCCACACATTTAATTATTTAGCCCAACTAATTTAATAGTCCACTAAACAATTAATTCACATATCGTTTTAATAAAGTCCAACATGAACTAAATCAATATTATTAGGATTCGACGTCCGAGAATATACATGCTATATTAGGAGGCACGTCGGGGACCATGGACTAATAATCAGCGGCTCCGATAAATCAAATAAATAATTATCTGACGAACAGAACAATTATATATTCGATAAATCAATCACAGGAATATGCCACCATAATCCCATGACTGCACTCCTCCGATTATAAGATTATATTTATCTCCTCACGAGAAAGTAATAAGCGTCCACTGATATAATCATTTCATATGGATTAATCCTCCATAGACTGTTCATTCTAAATCGGGAAGTTACCGTTAACCCTTTTCAGAACATCTTGTCCTTACTTACCGTTAACCCCTAGTGATCAATAATTCAAATAACTCACTGGTAGCTAATCAGTGTAATATGAATCCCATGGATCGATCAATGTCTAGGATTAACTCATAAGGGAACTGTCTATCTACTTCCATAAATGGAAGGAATGGATTCCGTATCTGTGATAACACAGACTACTCACTCAATCCAGCACAATGCCAAGATGAGGTAATTCAGATCACAGACTCAGTGTAATCCTTAACCGTCAAGTCAAACCTCATACTGATTCAAGCAGTTGACTGTGATCACCTCAGGATTAAGATATATCCATAATATGATCATCTAATGATTCGATAAGACTTCTCAATTACGGAATTATATTGAGAACTCAGATCAAATCGGTCCAAACCTATATGATATATCTATCATATATAAATGCCCCATTAGGTTCCCTTAACCGAAAGTCCGGATAAGACGATCACACCTATCGTGTTATGGGCGCATTAATAGTACGTTAAAGGGGAGACCCGATACTCTCGATTAACTTTACTACGGACTAATTGTATTTTAAGTACATCTTCACTAACTCAATCCTCCCGTGTATGTCTCATACACTGAGTTAAGTGATTACATAAACGATATACTCAGGGTTTTCTGTAGTGTAAATACTATTGTCACATCGGTGATTATGAGAATAATAAATATGAATAATAACATTATTTCATTTATTAAATAAAACAATTACAAAAATTGTCTTTCGGGCATCACACCTAACAATCTCCCACTTGCACGAAAGCTTGTGATTAATTGTTTTAGAGCACACCCTATTATTTAAAATACAGCAAACTATCACTCCCACTTGCTTTAAAGCAAATGAGAAATGTCTCTAATACCTATAGTCTCCAAGTGTCGACTAAAAGCTTCAATCGACAGCGTCTTGGTGAATGGATCAGCAGGATTATCGGCGGAGGCAATTTTCTGGACGGAAATGTCACCTCTATCGACAAAATCATTGATCACCCAGTATTTCCTCTCTATATGCTTCGACTTACTGTGTTTTCGAGGTTCTCTAGAGTTGGCAATGGCCCCATTGTTATCACAATAGAGAGTAATAGGATCCTCAGCATTCGGGACAACGCCTAATCCGCTGATGAACTTTCTTAACCAAACTGCTTCTTTAGCTGCCTCCGAGGCCGCTATGAACTCAGCTTCCATTGTTGAATCGGCTGTGCTGGATTGCTTTTGGCTTCTCCATTCAACTGCACCGCCACCAAGCGTAAACACTGAACCAGAGGTAGATTTCGAATCATCTCTGTCTGACTGAAAATCAGAATCGGTGTATCCCGCTAGCTCCAAACTCCCACTCGAATAGACGAGCATATAATTTCTGGTTCTCTTCAAATATTTGATGAGATTCTTTACTGCTGTCCAGTGCGGTTGCCCTGGATTTGACTGAAAACGGTTGACTAATCCAACGCCGTAACAAATGTCAGGTCTCGTACACCTCATGGCATACATAAGACTACCAACAGCCGAGGCATATGGCACTCTTCCCATAGCTTCATTCTCTTCAGGGGTTTGAGGCCCCTGAGTCTTAGAGAGGTACACGCCGTGACGGGTTGGTAGAAAACCCTTCTTTGCGTTTTCCATACTGAAGCGTGCTAGCACCTTATCTATATAAGTTGCTTGGGACAGAGCCAACATCATGTTCTTGCGATCCCTTATAATTTGGATCCCTAGAACATAACTCGCTTCTCCCAAATCTTTCATTTGGAATTGCGTGGTCAACCAACTTTCTACGTCGGACATCATCCCCTTATTGTTGCCAATTAGGAGTATGTCATCGACGTACAACACGAGAAATACAACACTATCTTTGATAACCTTCTTGTACACACAAGATTCAGCAAAGTGTTGTTCGAAATCATAAGACTTGATCGTGTGATCGAATCTATGATACCAGGAACGAGATGCTTGCTTCAAACCATAAATGGATCTAAGCAACTTGCACACCATGTGCTCTCGACCTTCTTCAATGAATCCCTCTGGTTGCTGCATATAGATTTCCTCGTCAAGAAAACCGTTTAAAAACGCTGTCTTAACATCCATTTGCCAGATCTCATAATCCAGACATGCAGCAATCGAAAGGAGGATGCGGATGGTTTTCATCATGGCCACAGGTGAGAAGGTTTCCTCGTAGTCAATACCCTCTCGCTGTGTGTAACCTTTGGCTACCAGCCGTGCTTTGAAGGTTTCGACCTTCCCATCCACTCCTCTCTTTCGCTTGTAGAGCCATTTACATCCAATGGGCCTTTCACCCTGAGGAAGTTCTACAAGTTTCCAGACTGAGTTAGAGTACATTGACTCCATCTCTTGATTCATAGCGTCAATCCATTTATCCTTATCATGATCCAGCAAGGCCTTCTTATAGGTCAAAGGATCATCTTCCACCCCATCAGAGGCGACTACATTTGCCTCTAAATCCATGCCGTACCGAGCCGGTGGCCGAACCACTCTCGCAGTACGTCTGGGTGGAACAGGAACGTCGGAAGTGACTGTTGTATCATTTGTGTTGTTTATAGGGACATCAGCAGCCACAATAGGTCCGATGTTATCGGAGAGTAATTCCTCTAGTACAATTTTACTTCGAGGTCTGTGGTCTTTCATATAACTTTCCTCCAAAAACGTAGCGTTAGTCGAGACTAGCACTTTGTTATCTTCCGGATCGTAAAATAGACCACCACGTGTACCTTTTGGATAGCCTACAAATAGACATACTTTCGTACGTGATTGTAGCTTGGTAGTCTTGTCCATCAGGAGATGTGCAGGACAACCCCATATGCGGAAGTGACGCATGCTTTCGCGATGTCGCGACCACATTTCAATGGGTGTCTTTTCGACAGACTTGGACGGTACTGCATTCAAAATGTAGACCGCTGCTTCTAAAGCATAACCCCAAAAGGATATAGGTAGTGAGGCGTAGCTCATCATTGATCTTACCATGTTGATCAATGTCCTGTTTCTCCTCTCAGCAACTCCATTCTGTTGAGGTGTCCTAGGCGCTGAACGTTGGAAACAAATCCCATTTTCAGCCAAGTAGTCAATGAACTCAGTATCTAAATACTCACCTCCACGATCCGAGCGGAGGCATTTCAATGACTTGCCTAGTTGCCTTTCGGCTTCTGCTTGGAACTCCTTGAACTTTCCAAAAGCCTCGGATTTCCTATGCAGCAGATAAACATAACCGAATCTCGAGTAGTCATCAATGAAAGTCACGAAATACTCGTATCCACCTCTAGCTTGTACGTTCATCGGACCACAAAGGTCTGAATGCACTAAGTCTAGAGTTCCTGTGGCCCTTTTACCCTTTGATGAGAAGGGACGCTTAGTCATTTTTCCCTCCAGGCAACACTCGCAGACAGGCAGTGTGTCAACAGATGACTCACCTAAGGCATGAGCCTTTTCTAGTCTTTTGAGTCTTTCCAAGGAAATATGGCCGAGCCTTAGATGCCACAAGTATGTTTTATCTTCTTTTATTTGAGAAACTTTCTGCCTTTTAGCAGATCTTTGATGAGCAGTTTTAAACATTTCAGAATTAAGTAGGGGAGCTTTATGTGGTTTTACAAAATATAAACCATTTTCATTCGTAGTTGAACATAATTCAAAACCATTTTTTGAAATAACAAATTCACCATTCATAAATGAAACAGAAAATGATTGTTCAACCAAGGCAGAATAAGAAATCAAATTTCTCCTGAAATTGGGAATAAAATAAACATTGTCTAAATGTAAAATTCTATTATTGAAATGCAAATCCACAGCTCCTACTGCTTTAGCCGAAATGAGCGCCCCAGTGCCTACTCGCATCACTTGAGAACCCTCTTCCAGCTCCTCATAAGAACTAAGAATCTGCAATGAAGAACATACATGGTTAGTAGCTCCAGTATCAAGTATCCAATTGGACACATCTTTAGCTACATTAAAAGATTCCAAGAATAGTAATTCTAAATTACCTTTCTTATCTTTTCCAGCGACAACCTTGACTTTGCCATCTTTCACATCACGAAGATATTCTGGACAATGGTGTCTCCAATGTCCTACCTCCTTACAGTAAAAGCATTTGCCCTTGGGCTTGGCCTCGTCAGTTTTCTTGGCTTTCTTCGTCTTTTTCTTCATTGGTTTGGGCACAGGTGCAACATTTCCCTTCTTCTTCGGTTTTGCCTTAGGCTTGTTTGAAGACTTGGCTTCGGCCATATTGGCTTCAGCTTTCTTATCCCCTACTTGGGCTTTATCTTTCGATAGTAGGCCCTCGTAGATTGTCAGCTCATTCAATATCTGTGTCATGGATAATTCATATTTGCCCATCAGATACTGAGTTTTGAACGGGATAAACTCAGGAGTCAACGATTCCAAAATCATTGATACTTGAGTTGCCTCATCAAACTTTGATCCATGAATACCGGCGTCGTTGAAGTAACTGATCATATTCAAAACATGACCATTCACCGCTTGACCCTTCTTCAGTTTTGTGTTAACAGCCAACCTGATGGCATCGTGTCTTGCTTGGTTGCTAGGTGATCCAAACATCGTAGTAAGTTTCCGCATGATTTCTCCTGCAGACTCAAACTCCTCAATCTGGGTCCTAATGACCTCGACACTGCCGCCAAGATGAGCCCACGAGCCCGGTTGTCGGCTTCGATCCAGCGATTACGCTGTTCGATCTCAGCTTTACCAGGTTTTTGGATCGCCAGCGTAGGGCATTCCGAAGTGAGTACGTGTTGCACATTCTCATATGTGAGTACCACGTTTAAGTTACTCTTCCATTTCTTAAAGTTGTTTCCGTTAATTTTTCAGACAGTAAAGCAGAAATTTGAGTAGACATTTTTGCTGAAAATAAAATGACATACATTAATTCAAATTTAACACTACTATATAAATTTATTTTTAGGAATTGTAAACTAAAATTAAGTCTACTCTACCATTCCAAGGTTTTAACCCCGCATCTCAGTGCCGCCGTAGGGTAGGTCAAAGAGATGAGACGGTTAAATCAATGAATAACTTGTGAGAATCAGACATCCCACGAGAATCGAACATCCCTTTATTCATTGAATACCTTTCTTTTTTAGCCTAGGTATTACCAAAAATACCCTTGATGAGTGTGACCTACTATATCAGATCTCTTAGGTACGCCCCGAGTGTGCCGTCGTAGGATAGGTCAGTGACCCGACGAGTACCCAGAAATCCTATCCTTTCGGAGACCAAGCCATGAATGTTGATGGGGGTGAACACCATCCGTAGGGGGACGAAATCAAAGCGCCGCGAGGCGTCACCCTTCTCTCACTTACTTGCATCTATAGTAGAGACCGTGGGGTTGGCTGTCGCCTTCCCCGCTCCCACTCAATATTTTGGAAGTGGTGGTGGGTTAACTAACCGCGTCTTTTTGATGTTAACATAAAAGTACATGAAATCAAGGATTCCGAATGGTGTCGGTGACGTAGGCAAGCCCTACCCGTCCTATTCGTTGGAACATATGTGACAGTCGGACGAAATCGGGTCAAGAGAGCCGCGTTTGAGATGGGAAGGAATCACCCCTCCGTTCTCCGGTGTGGCTTATTCTTGCCGGACCCCCGTGCATACATCACACTAGGAGGGTTAAGTCGGTCGAGCCAAGCTCAGTTGACCACCCAACCTATAGGCGAACCGTTTTTATCCAAGATTTATTGTTCTTTTACCATCATTCAATCTCGTAGACACTACGAATCGAAAACGTGATCTCGTTGGAGCTTTAAGGCGGTTCACCGAGAATACACACCGAAAGGCTAACGATTTCATAACCCGTCCTCGGATCTTTAATTAGTTACTAAATTAATTAATTACCACG
The DNA here is from genome assembly GCA_024500145.1 of Gentiana dahurica var. dahurica. Lineage (NCBI taxonomy): Eukaryota > Viridiplantae > Streptophyta > Magnoliopsida > Gentianales > Gentianaceae > Gentiana > Gentiana dahurica. The sequence continues at coordinate 15,400,959 of CM044907.1, read as the reverse complement.
TATTAATTAAATTTCAACTAATTACGCGAGTTTGTATACATGCCTATTTTAATTACCAAAATTAAAATTCTACATGTATGCATGGAGTGGATTTATGATATGAATGCATGTCATGGCAATTCCGATTTTATGTCTATTTTATGATCAAACACATAAAAAATAAATTGCGGAAAAATTAAACACCGAGATGGATTGTTGGTACCCCCGTATCTAATCTATTCTAGGAAAAATAAATTAAATTACAATCTTCTTGTCTTCGAGTCTTGATCTTCAAATCTTGAACTCGAACCGTCGGAACACGAACCACGAACACCCGAGAGGAGAAAAGGTCTTTTTAATTAAATAAATCCAATTTATTATAATTAATTTATTTTTTTTATTACAATGGTGCGGCCTAAAAAAAATATTTCCAGAAATTTTTATTTTTTATTTTTTTTTGTTTATGTCGGCTGTTCTTTATATTTTCAGAAAAATAATTTTTTTTTTTTTTGTTTTTCTGCCATAAGCAGATTTTGTTACCAAAAAAAAACTTAACAAAAAAAATTGGTTGACAGCCGCCTTTTCTGAAACCCTAGCCGCAGCATTAATGTATACAGGACTTATAGCGACGCTTTTCAGCGTCGCAGAAAGTCCTGTAGCAGTTTTATTAAAAAAAATTATCCGTTTCTCCTCGTTCATACCTTGGGTTTCGCTTTGATCTTCAAATTTTCCAGCAAGATCTTCAACTTATCCAGTCCGGATGATCAAAATTATAATAAAAGATACTACTTTTACATATAAATTTGAAAATTGACATAAATAAAATACAATTCCTATGCTCAATTGTTACCAAACAAAAGAGCTACAATGGATCTAACGAGTAAACAATACCAACCCCAATCCATCTCTTCAGCCAAGACAATCATAATCATAAAAAAAAAAAAAACAAATTTTCGGCCCTCTTCTTTTTTTAAAAAAAATGGGACAAAAAAAAACTACATGTTTTACCACTCCTAGATCTAATATTTTATACGTATAAATATAGATCACCTTAGCGACTGATACCACTGTTAGGAAAATATCATCGCAACGGAAGCGATTTAAGGATCTAGATCTATGTGTATACGTAATAAAACATCAAATCTACATCTACAAGTAAGTTTGTAAATCATACCTTTTGAATCTCAAAATCCAAATCGAAGAACCGCAAGGAGGATGAATTGGGAGTAGATGTGATGAGCACCACAGCCTTCCGTATGTGTGATCCAAGCAATTCCCGGTGGAAGGAATTCTAGACTCGAACCCCTCCGATATGCTACCCGGAAAAATCACTAAGATTTTTCTCTACAACTATGGCCGAAAAAATTTTCTCTCCTTTTTAAAGGAAGAAGTCGAAATTTTTGTGTTGTTGTGTTGAGGCTTGGGAGAACTCTCTTTGTATAGAAGAGTAAACTTAGCCTCCAAGGATTTTATTATTCCAATAAATAAATCCATAAATAAAAGATAATCTCATAATATTTTAGAACAAATCTAAAAATAATATTTATCTTTATTTATTACCATAAATATTTATCCAATAAATATTTTATGCACATGTCTTTTTAACACACAAGAAAACTAATTCCTTGTTAAAAAAGGACATATGAGGCGCCACAACTTTTATTGACCTAGTCAATATTAATTTTGCCATTACACAACAATTTGGGCCAAGATTATGGAAAATGTCTTTTCCACATATTTAATTATTTAGCCCAACTAATTTAATAGTCCACTAAACAATTAATTCACATATCGTTTTAATAAAGTCCAACATGAACTAAATCAATATTATTAGGATTCGACGTCCGAGAATATACATGCTATATTAGGAGGCACGTCGGGGACCATGGACTAATAATCAGCGGCTCCGATAAATCAAATAAATAATTATCTGACGAACAGAACAATTATATATTCGATAAATCAATCACAGGAATATGCCACCATAATCCCGTGACTGCACTCCTCCGATTATAAGATTATATTTATCTCCTCACGAGAAAGTAATAAGCGTCCACTGATATAATCATTTCATATGGATTAATCCTCCATAGATCGTTCATTCTAAATCGGAAGTTACCGTTAACCCTTTTCAGAACATCTTGTCCTTACTTACCGTTAACCCCCTAGTGATCAATAATTCAAATAACTCACCGGTAGCTAATCAGTGTAATATGAATCCCATGGATCGATCAATGTCTAGGATTAACTCATAAGTGAACTGTCTATCTACTTCCATAAATGGAAGGAATGGATTCCGTATCTGTGATAACACGGACTACTCACTCAATCCAGTACAATGCCAAGATGAGGTAATTCGGATCACGGACTCGGTGTAATCCTTAACCGTCAAGTCAAACCTCATACTGATTCAAGCAGTTGACTGTGATCACCTCAGGATTAAGATATATCCATAATATGATCATCTAATGATTCGATAAGACTTCTCAATTACGGAATTATATTGAGAACTCAGATCAAATCGGTCCAGCCCTATATGATATATCTATCATATGTAAATGCCCCATTAGGTTCCCTTAACCGAAAGTCCGGATAAGACGATCACACCTATCGTGTTATGGGCGCATTAATAGTATGTTAAAGGGGAGACCCGATACTCTCGATTAACTTTACTACGGACTAATTGTATTTTAAGTACATCTTCACTAACTCAATCCTCCCGTGTATGTCTCATACACTGAGTTAAGTGATTACATAAACGATATACTCAGGGTTTTCTGTAGTGTAAATACTATTGTCACATCGGTGATTATGAGAATAATAAATATGAATAATAACATCATTTCATTTATTAAATAAAACAATTACAAAAATTGTCTTTCGGGCATCACACCTAACAGTTTATATGGCCAAACCTCCGGGGTTTTGAGGATTTGGATCATCCGCATCGTGTTTTTAAACTGCATAAAGCAATCTATGGCCTTAAGCAGGCCCCTCGTGCATGGTACATGAGTTGAAGTCATTCATTCTCACCCTTGGTTTCTTCATCTCCACAACAAACAGATCTTTATTTATTTATCTTATGGATTTCATTGCCACTGTTTTGCTTTTCTACGTGGATGATATTATTGTTACAGGTACCTCTCCAGATTTTGTTCAGTTTGTTATTGCGCAACTCAGCTCCCGGTTCTCTGTCAAGGATCTTGGTGACTTATATTAGTTTTTTAGGAGTTGAGGTTATGCCCAAATCCTCTGGTATCATGGATCTTCTTCATTGCACTGATATGCAGGATGCTCGCCCCGTGTTCACCCAGCTACCCCCTGATGATTTCTCCTCTCTTCATGCGGCTGTTGAGCCTCATGCCGACATCACCTACTTTCGTCAGGTTCTTGGAGCTCTTTAGTATTTATTGTTTACTCGCCCTGATATTTCCTACGCGGTTAACAAACTCTCTCATTACATGCATGCTCCCACCTCTTTGCATTGGGCACTAGTTAAGCGCCTTCAACGTTATTTAGTTGGCACTATGTCTCATGGCCTTCGGTTATTTGCTTCTTTAACCTTTGATTTACATGCCTTTTCCGACGCTAGGTGGGGTGGTAATAAAGATAATGACTATTCGTCCACCAATGCTTACCATGTTTTTCTATGCATGAATCTCGTCTCACGGAGTTCCAGGAAACAATAGACCATTGCTCGTTCTTCGACTGAAGCTGAATATCGGTCGGTGGCTTCCACTGCGGTTGAATTAGCTTGGGTCACCTTCCTTCTGCATGATTTGGGGTTTACTTCTTCATTTACTCTAGTTATTTTTTGTGATAATATGGTGTCACTCAGCTATCCGTCAATCTCGTTTTCCACTCTCGTATGAAGCATGTTGCGGTTGATTATCACTTCATTCGTGATCAGGTTCAGCAAGGCATTGTTCGCGTCTCTCATGTCTCCAATGCTCATGCCCTTACTAAACCTCCCTCGTGTTTGCCCTTCCTTCAGTTTCGCTCCAAGTTGGGTCTCCTACTGCCCGCACGGAGTTCCACCTGAGGGGTGCGTATTAGGATATTTATATTATATATATATTGTAATTATTTAACAAAAGCTTTTAGAGTTGCTTAGGGAGCAAGCTACACGTGTATATAAATGTTGTACTATACATACTTTCACAATCAATGAAATCAATTTCTTCCTTTTAACATAGAGTTTCCTTCAGCCACATAATGAAAACGTTAATAAATGAAAGGAAAAAAAAAAGAACGCAAAAATAAATCTTTTTTTGCGATTCAGGAACCATTGGGTTTATGATTTAGGGGAATTGGTCCTATGTGGCACTTTAGTTATATCAGCAAACGCCTCTCAGCGTCAACGTATCAAATTGGGTTTTTTTTTTATCGAACAGATTTTTGCAAGAGTTGAAATGTTTCCAGAAATTGAGATGTTTTTAACACTTTTGTGCTTAATTGTTCAATTGGAATGATATGAGACCAACATTGATATCACTCAAAGTTAGCGGACATTACGATTATGATGTATTCCTTATAATTATTTTAGTAAGGATATAATTGTGATTATACGTAGTTGGTGAAACCCTAGTTGTAACTATATAATGTACCGTTCTTTTTTTTTTTGCTTAAAGCCTCCGGTATCTGGAACCCACTGGTACGACTAATCCGGAGATCGCCTCGTGTCGTGCCTGCAGAGTCTGACTCTTACTCAGGGGTAAGGCCTGGCCAAGAACTCTTTCAACATGACGCCTCAGAGGAGAATCGAACCAGTGACCTCCCTAGGCATTCTCAAGTCACTTACCACTTGAGCCAAGCTACTTGGTTTATAATGTACAAGCGAAATTACTTTCCCATGAAGTTTCTCATGGTATCAAAGCCAACCTAATTACACTCGGGAAAAAAAATAGGAACATGTTGCTTCGGTTGCACCCTTAAGTCGAGGATGGTGACCTTGGCAATTGCAGTAGACGCCGGCGGTAGAGATGAGCAGGTAGCCAACAACAAGATGGTGTTTTGACGTCAAGCTGATGTCATGGGTGCTGAACCGGGAGACCTGTTGATAATGGCTCCGGTGGTGACTTTGGCGGCACCCCTGGATTGAAGAAGGTGACGATGACAATTATGGCAGTGACCGGCGGTGGAAATGGACGGGGAAGATGAGCAGGCTCCGGCCCCTCGCACCCGACAGTGAAAAGAACTGCAACAGGTGGTTCGGTGGGCTTGGCTCAGCCCCCCACTTCGGCCCACACGATAAATATGGAGCAATCCGGCTTAGGTTACATTACACCAGGCCAATAGCATGCCATTTTGGACCTTTTGATCCTTCCAAAATGTCAAGATTGCGTGACATGTTAGTCAGTGTGGATTATTAACACGGGGGCAACACATCACGTGACAGGATTTTTTGAATCACTCGTTGATCCTCGACCAATTGTTCAATATCCTATTGGGTTGTCAGATGGGAGTTCCTCACCGGCCACTCAGGAAGGAACTTCTATTTTATCAGGAAATTTACACTTGAAAAATGTGTTTTATGTTCCACAGTTGAATTGCAACTTGATCTCAGTTACCTAATTTCAAGAGGATAATAGTTGTATTCTGTAACTTACGGAAACATTATGTGTTATGCATGACAGGGTGACGAGGACGCTGATTGGACTGAGTTAGCGTGTGGATGGACTTTTTCTGTTCTTGGGCATTCTTTACGTTCGGGTTTTGGTCAGTGTTGGCAGGAAATCTGTAGATCTGTGATACCGACGATTGGGTCATCCTTTAGAAAAGGTCCTTAAGAAAATCTCAAATATTATTGTCTCTAAACATTTTAATAAAGATGGTTGTGACGTTTGTTTTCGGGTTAAGCAGGCATGTGAACAAATTCTTTTAGTGAGAGTCGTGCTACTCGTATTTTTGAACTTATTTATTGTGATTTATGGGATCCTTATAGTGTTATTTCTACTTGTGGGGCTACTTATTTTTTGACTCTTGTTGATGATTATTCGAGATCAGTTTGGGTATACTTGCTTTTGAATAAAGTCGAAAATGAAATTGTTTTTTGACTATGTGGCCTTGATTTCTCGTCAATTTAATGTGACTATTAAAAGAGTTCGTAGGGACAATGGAACCGAGTTTAGGAGTTAGCTTTTACTTCCGCAAACACAGGATAATTTTTGAAACCTCGTGTGTAGCCACCCCTCAACAAAATGGTCGCGAAGAACGTAAGCATCAACACATTTTAAATGTTGCACGAACACTTAGGTTTGATCAGTATTTACTCCTCCAATTTTGGGGAGAATGTGTCCGAGCATCCTCTTATATTATTAATCATACTCCATCTAATGTTATGAATTATCAGACTCCGTACAAATGTCTGTTTGGAAAACCACCGGATTTATCTATGCTCTGAGTCTTGGGTTGTTTATGTTATGCTAATGATCATCGTCATTCAAACAAATTTGATAGACGCAGTCGCAAGGGTATTTTTTTGGGATATCCATTCAGAAAAAAAAAGTATGGACTTTGTATGACCTTGATACTCAGGAAATTTGTGTGTCATGTGACGTGAAGTTTTATGAGCATGTCTTCCATTATCTCAGCAGTCTGAAGCCTCCACGTTGTCTCCCCCTCTGAATAGATATATGAAGGATGTTGTAGTTGAAGATGAGGAGTATGGCTATTCTCTTCCCTCCTCCGAGGCTCCTCCTTTGCCTGAGCCACTGGTTGAAGGGGGTCAGGAATCGAAGAAGTTGTCGATAGAATACTTTCACCACCACCTCAACGACTAGGCGAAGGTGTGGAAGAATTGGGCAGAGGTAAAAGACAGAAATTCCTAATTCACGGTTCCAGGATTTAGTCACACATACCCTTGTTGAATAGAAAATTCTTATTCCACATTCTTCAAGCGGCCTAGGTACTCCTTATCCTCTTATGAATTTTGACAATTATGATTTATTTTCTGACAATCATCGTAAGTACCTCACAGTTATTGCTGTGAGGAATCCTACTAAATCTTTTAGGGAATCAGTTAAACACGAGGGTTGGCGTAAGGCCGTGGCAGAAGAAGTTCGGGCCCTTGAAGACCAGGGGACATGGGAACTACAACCACTCCCTACCGGGAAAAAGGCGTTGGGGAGTAAGTGGATGTACACCGAAAAATAAGATAAACATGGGACTCTGCAAAGATTGAAAGCTCGGTTAGTGGCTTTTGGACATCATCAGGTCGAACGTATAGATTACACGGAGACTTTTGCTCCAGTTGTGAAAATAGTTACGGTCTGTACTTTTCTTAGTGTGGCAGCAGTGAACCGGTGGGACATTCATCAAATGGATGTCAACAATGATTTTCACACAGATACATGTATCATACTATTCATTACAGTGCTTGTCTGACTGAACTTATACATATGCCAGACTTCTTAGTACAGACCTGTACAATCAATTCTAACTTATATCAGGCTTGCTATAATAGCTAGCATGGCCATCATCAAAACTTATGAATGTTCCTAACAAAAGGTTTGACAGTTACATGATCTAGTTGGGTTATAACAGAAGTCCATAAGGTTGTTCTGTGTATCACAGTCAGCCAAGAGATGGATCACATATCTATCTTGTCATGTATGTGGATGACATGTTGTAGCTACTAAAAAGAAATACAATATTTAGAATATGAAGAACCTTATCAGTGCTGAGTTTGAAATGAAAGATTTGGGTGCAAAAAAGATGATATTGGGGATGGAGATCTAGAGAGATGGGAGTCAGAGGAAGCTGTTCTTATCTCAGAAGGTTATATACAGAAGTTTTTCGCCAAGTTTGGCATGACTACTACAAAACCAATAGTTACTCCAATGGAATCTAATGTTCATTTATCTGTTTATGCTTCACAATCAGTAGAGGAGAATGAGTATATGTCAAGATTTCCCTATGCTGGTGCAGTTGGCAGTCTGATGTATTCCATGGTGTGCACTATGCCTGATCTGGCTCAGGCAGTTAGTGTTGTCAGCAAGTTTATGGCTCAACCTGGAAAGGAACACTGGATATTTGTGAAAAGAATGTTCAGGTACCTTAGGGTTACAACTGATGTTGGTCTCATTTATGGAGGTGATACTCAAGGTCTGGTCACAAGGTACTGTGATGCTAATTATGCAGGTGATGTGGACAACATAAAATCTAACACTGCTTATGTTTTCACATTCAGGAAATCAGTTGCTAGCTGGAAAGCAACTCTGCAGGCAACAATGACTTTATCAACTACTAAGGCAGAATATATGGCTCTTACTGAGACAACCAAGAAGGGTATATGGCTGAAGGAACTAGTTAGTGATTTGGGGCTACATCAGGATCAAACAGAGATATATTATGACTGTTTGACTGCAATATGTTTGGATAAGGATCATGTTCATCATAAGAGAACCAATCATATAGATGTGAGTATCATTTTCTAAGGAATAAGAATAGGGTTTAAGTAAGGAAGATCAGCACCAAGGAGAATCATGCTGATATGCTTACTAAACCAGTTCATCATAGCAAGTTTCAGCTGTGTCTGGACTTGCTGAACATTCAAAGCTTATAATATGGAATTATAGATACTCAGCTGAGGGTAGGGCAGCTGAGTGGAATCTGACGAGAAGTCCGGCACAATACATCTGGCATTGAGGAATGCATCTGGTACAATTACATCTGATTATGCAATATGTTTGGCTGTGAATGAGAGATCAAGTCAAGGTGAAGATTTGTCAGCAAAATGTGACTTGATCTCTAATCCGGTGGAACTAATCTGGGGTCTGCCGAGCAAGAGTATCTAAGTTTGGAAGTCGGTTGAGTTGAAGTGCAGTTGAGTTCATCTCTCAGCAAAGTGAGTCCGCTTAAATACTGATGAGTTCTACAACTAGTTACGTGGTTACTGAGATGGTGGAGTCAGCTGAGCTGGGTACCACATCTAGTGCATTTATAGGATTTCCGACAGTGTCATAATGGTAGCTAGGGTTAGAATTCTAAAGCTATAAATACCCAATGATTGTAATCAATGTAAAGGGTGAATAACTCATACATTTCTGTGCATAATAAAATTTCTTTGTTTCTGTCCGTGGAGTAGTCAGTACAACGTCGGAAACCACATTAAATCGTTGTGTTCTTCTTGTTTTCTTTATTTTTGTCTTTGCCATTAATCTTTTACATATGAATTGATTCCGTGTTTGTTTTTTCTTGTGCAACATGTTCCTCATCTGTTTTAACATACCTGAAATAAACTATATACAATTTTGAACATTACAGACACTTTAAGGAAAAGACAAATTCTTCTGTTTTGCTTGTTGATAGGTATAACATATACAATAGTACGATCATCAATGTAATTGTGTTGTTACTTCATGTAGCCTAGTCAATGATTTGACAAATTTCCTAGTCTGTCATGCCATAGAAACTTATTGATAAAATTTGAACAACTAGTGTTTAAGTCGGTTGAACAATCAACTTGATTAGGCTTGTTGCTAGTTTTTGTTTCAGCCTTTGTTCTCTACTGCCAATGCCAAGCAAGGACAAGTGACCTTTGAAGACAACACTAAAGGCAAAATTCTAGGAGGGCACATTTGGTAGCTCTAAAACTCTGTCAATTTACAATGTGCTCCTACTTGATAACTTGTCTTAGGATCTGTTAAGTATCTCTCGGTTAAGTGATATTGGATTTTATGTTCTTAACTCTTTAAATGTGTAATTAAGAATGTCAAATTAGACATTGTCTTGACTGGTTTAATAAGAGTGTATAACATGTATACAATTGAATAGAACAATCTGATTGGCACTGAAGTTAAGCGTACAATTAATGACCAAACTTGTTGATATCAATCTATTGCATGGAAGATTGTAACATGTTGGCATATCAATCTAACACAAATTGATCATTTTGGTCTAAGTAGAGTGGTAAGTCTCGGAGGTAATTATTTAAAAAAATGAATTTTGGTTCATATATTTGTTTGAATTATGATAAGATTCGTGACGAATTAAATAAAGTTGATGTATTGTAAAATGAAATACGGAAGATGGACAATTACTTTACTTCGATTTAAAAAACAAATGCTTTTTCCTAAAAGATTGAATGAATATTTTTCATATCAATTTCCCTTATAAAGAGCTTATATATTACATCATTTCTCCAACATCAAACTTCGTAAAGGTGATAGTTTTTCCTCGATGAATATTTTTTAGGCACGTCGCAAGAATTATCTAAAGTAACTGCTTTGCGTGATCTGTCAAATAAAATTAAGTTATTTAACCACTAAAACAAAATATATATATATATATATTTAACCACACAATCAAAATGTGCAAAAATAATACGACCGTAATTTTTTTTTATTTAAAATTACGTCGTATTATTGACAATGTCTAAAAACACTTATACTTGAGACATCATTTAAATCTACTTTTTGAGAGGAACATTGTTCCCTCCCCGTCTCCATCTTTAATTGTGATAGTAAAACCCAATCTATCACTATTGTCATAAATTTAGTAGTTACATGTCTTAGTATTCTATGAGATAGTATTCTATGTCTATATTAAATTAAACTGTTCACAAATTTTATTCAATATAAGTTTGCATACATAAATGCCGAAATGAAAGAGTTTGAATGCCAACATTTTGAGATCGAGCAACTCTTTCATATTATTTATTTATTTAAAATTTTTTTTTTTTGAGTGGACTCTATTTTCTGTATTGTTCTTAATTCTGCTAAATAATTTTTTTTCAAGAGGAAGTTAAGAAATTTTATTGATCAAAGTAACAAGATGTTACAAAACAAAATACACAACATAATTCTTCTAAATAATATTTCACTAATTGATTTATATCATAAATACACCAATGCTTTACAAGCATGCTGCATACTTGATCAACACCGTTTTAGTAATAGCGGCAGTTACTATTACTGGGTTGGTGGTGATGATTGTGGCGGCATCAGCGATAGTTGTGGCAGCAACTGTGGAGGCGGCGGTGGTAGCATAGGCGGCAGTGGTGGCGGTTGCATCAGTTGTGGAAGTGGTGGTGGTAGCTTAGGCGGCAGTGGTGGCAACAACCTCAGTAGTAGCGAGTGTGGTGGTGATGGCATCGAGAGTCCTGGGAGGTGATTGGGATCGGTCCTGGGAGGTGGCGGCGGGGGGCCCCTGCCCCTGCCCCTGCCCCTGGACGGTATCAGCTTATGAAAAACATGGGAAGAAGCTACGTCAATGTTCGCCGTTGAGAACCTGACTGCTCCGGCAACAGAAGCTTTGTCCGAGCATACTAGCCGGTGAAGCAAAAGAAAAGCTACCAAGATATTCAACGATTTCATATTGGAAGTTGTTTTTAATAATATATATTTAGGCAGAATATTTATAAAGGATATGCATCTTGAATCGCACCCACACATCCAGAGGCGGCTGCAAAAATTTGTCAAATTTTTTTTCCGTATTACACATATATTTAAATATTCAATTTTATACATATAATTATGAGGCAATAGATAAAAACATGGGGTCAATAAAAATAAATAAAATTAGAGGGTCAATGCAGTAGCCGGGTTTTGAAAAAGTGACCTCAAATATAGTAGTAATACTTCTAGCCAATTGAACTAAATAAGCAATTGTCTGAAATAATACACATACACGATCTTTAATATTATCAGAGGGGTATTTTAGTAACTTCGCACGAAAAGTTGAGTGGGGGCCGTGCACCGCCCTCAACACATTGGGTCCGTCCCTGACCATCGTACAATCATTTTTCTTGAGTGGGACCATCGTGCCAATTTTTCTTTCTAGCTTTCCAGTATTCTACTCTTCTGGTCATACTACCGTGTTTAGGGGTGTACAACGAAATTGAAAAACTGGACTGACCGACTGAACCGGATTAAACCGGACCGGAAAATAATGAACCGCGGTTTTCCAATCGGTTTTTTCATTGAAGAAAAACCGAATCGGAAATCCAATTCAGTTTTCGGTTTTATCCATAAAAACCGGTATGACCCGAACCGAACCGTTATACTTCATTTTTAATTTTATATATATATAATTTAATTTGTTCACTAGCTCCTACTATAAAAGCCCCCACACACAACCCTAAATTTCTAAACTTTATACTTCTGCCGTTTCTACCTAAACCTAAAATGATTCCCAGCCGCCGATAACCGTCGTTTGAGCTCATCGGCCATTCTTGCTTCTTCTAATATTCTTCATCCATTGATCGTGAAAGGCTGAAAGCAACCTTTGAAATTGTCGTTACAACGACCACCCGCTGGCTTATGGTGCCAATAATGGTGTTTGTCTCATTTTTAGAAGAAAAATGACCAATTCAGTTCAGTTTAGAAAATATCAAAACCGTAACTACAGTTCAGTTCAGAAAATCGTAAAAAACCGACCGGACTGGACTATGTACACCCCTAACCGTGTTTATTTGCTTGGTGTGTGCAATTAGTTTTTTTGAATATTAAATTTATGGGCTTTTAACATTTTTAGGATCTTATGTTTTATCATTGTGTCAAAATTGACCATTATCTTTTAACATGACAATTTTAGGACCTCATGTTCGTGTTTTTTTTCAGTTTTAGAACAAATTTAAAATTTCCGTCTAATTTAAGTTGTTATGCCGTTAATATCCACCTGGTCAATCCACATTTATAATAAAAAAAATCCACCTATTAAATTATTGCATCAGCCACGTGTTTTATGGAGCTAAAAAAAAAAAATCAGCTTTCATTTCCAATCCTTCCCCATTCATTCAATCGACATCCCCTCCCCAAAACCCCTAATTTCTTCCCCTCTTCCCAATCCCTAATTTCTTCCCCAAAAACAAAATCTCTCTTCCAGTTTTCTGCTCAATTCATCTCCTTAATTGTTCTTCTTCTTGATTTTTTTTTTTTTGAATTTTTCAGGAGTCGTACTTGATGCATTGTTAGTTGTACTCTGATTCGTTGCAGACAATAAAGCCTCAAGCATGGTGGAGCTTTACAAAGAGGACGGAGAAGAAGAAGATGAAGATTGAGGTAAAAATGGCGAAATTTGAAGTTTTTGAGCAGGGGGCCTCAAAGGGTAAAGTGGGTTTAATGCATCTAAGTTGCCTGATCTCATAACCGACACCGCGCCGCCGCCGCCGGAGAAAAGATCGAGTCGCCGAGAATACGGCGAGGATGAAAACGGTGCAGCTGGGATTCCGGTGAATTCTTGAACCATTTGCCTGAAATTAGTAGTATCAGTGGTAAGAACAGTGGTTGGGGCCCGCCTCAATGCCCGGGTCCGTTTCTTAGGATTCTTGCCAATAGATTGATGATGGTCAGAGTGCTGATTTGAACCAGCTCTTGGTGGATTTCCTTCAGCAGATTGTGATGGCATGGTTGATGATGATGAGCTGGCAAATTTGTGGTTGTTGATTAAGCAGTTGGGAATGGGATGCTCCAAATAGTGATTGATTTGATGATGATGAAAAGGATGATGGTGATGATGATGATAAGGCAACAAAGTTTTCAAAGTTGGGATGATGATTGTTTTGAGATCTTAATCGTATGGACCATACAACATCATGATTACCACCATATTGAGTATTTAACATTTGAAGATTGAGCAAAAGCAGCCTCAAGACTCTGTGAATTGGGATTGAACAAACTGTTTTGGTATTGTTGAGGTAGAAGTGGTGGAGATGGTGGTGGCTGGTGGTGGGATTGCATACTTCCACTGTTGTTGGCAGAATCCATGGCTAATGATTTTTACAGTACAAAGTTTTAAAGAAACAAGAAGAAACAAAGTTCTTCCAAACAAGAAAGAGAACAATTAAGGAGATGAAAGAAATCTGATTTTTTTTTTTTTTTTAAAGAAAACGTGGCTGATGCATAGGTGGATTTTTTTATATAATAAATGTTGTACAGGTGGACTGGCCAGGTGGATGTTAACAACATAACATGTTAAATTGGACGGAAATTTTAAATTTGTCCTAAAACTGAAAAAAAATACAAACATGAAGTCCTAAAATTGTCACGTTAAAAGATAAGGGTCAATTTTGACACAATGATAAAACATGAGGTCCTATAAATGTTAAAAGCCCTTAAATTTATTGTTGATTGTTGTTATATCAGTATCTTTTTAAAAAGTAAGTCGATGGAGAATTAGATAATTAATATCTTATATATTTAAAAACACTCCTTTATATGTAGTTTTATAACAAGCTTGTGTCAACTTGTGATACAAATTAGATAATTAATATTGATCTTACACACTTTAACACGCCTCCTCAAGTGTGGGCTCATAACAAGCCAGAGTTAATTTAGCACACGAATGCACTACAACACCAACAACCAACAACAAACACATCCATTCAGTATGAGCCTATAACAAGCCTGAGCCAACAGCCACTACAAGGCCAACAACCAACAACGAACACGCCCACAAACACGCATCTTCTGTGTGAGTCTATAACAAGCCTGAGCCAACATGCACTACAAGGCCAACAACCAACAACAAACATGTTCCCTTGGTGTGTTGTTGAACCACCAAAATTATATCATTTCTCACTCTATAACTAGTACAAGGTAAGTCGGAGTCAATCCCACGAGGAACATTTGATTATTTCTTTTCAGAATAGTAATAAAACAAATTTTGTAGGGTAACTTTAAAAATTCAGTATAAAATCACAAAGTATGTAGAATTAAATACTGACGTAAAATTTAGAAACAAAACGAAGCGTGGGCCTATAACAAGCCTAAATCAGGCTTGGCACACAAAGACACTACAAATTAGATAATTAACATCTTAAATACTTTAACATGCCTCTTAAATGTGGGCCTATAACAAACCTCGCCCCTCGGTGTGGGCATATAACAAGCCTGAGTCAGGCTTGGCACACAAAACACTACAAATTAGATAATTAACATTTTAGACACTTTAACACGCCCTTCAAGCGTGCGCCTATAAGAAGCCTAAGCCAACTTGGCACATAAAGGTACTACAACGCCAACAACCAACAACAAACACGCCTCCTCAAATGTGGCTCTATAACAAGGCTGAGCAAACATGCACTACAAGGCCAATTACCAACAACAAACACGTCTCCTAAAATGTGGCCTGAACACACGATCTCATTCTCCGAAAACATGTTGAACTACCATCTATTTCAAAAACTAATGTTGATTGAGAATTAGATAATAACATCTTACACACTTTAAAACCGCTATCTACCAATTAAACATTAGATTGTACTACAATGAAAAAAGTGGAATTACTTCGGTGCATGAATTGTAAATCAAAGCGTTAGCACTACATAAAATTCATGGATTTTTGTCTGGAAATTAAAAACCACTTCCCAACTTAATTTCGCAATTTAGAACAAACTCAAAAAAAAACTATTGATTATATTATAAGGCCAAAATAATACTTATTTCTTTTGGAAGGAAAATAATACGTATTGGACAAAATTAATCACATCCCTCTTCAAACAATTCCTTTTCTCAATTCTAAAAAATGAAAAAATAAAATAAAAAATCATATTTTTTTCGTTCACTTCCAAGGAAAAAAACAAACAAACAAACCTCCGTTCCGCCACACTGCCATCAACATTCCCTTCCTCTCAACCATCGATACATCCGGCAGCCATAGAAACCCAAGCCAAAGCGATCATCACCCATCATGATAATCAAAACGGAGATACAGAAAATGTATCAGAACGAGAAACACCGCCAATGTCGGAGTGCCGAGAAATTCTAAATTAAAAGCCATGGAAGTGGTGGAGATCGAGAAGCTCCGTCGTCATAGTTCAAAGCTTCACCTCTATTTTCGCTTCTCTTTGTTTATATATGTCACTCGTTGATGTATCTTTATAAATTCAGAGCCCCTAAATCTGCCCAGTTTATTTTATTTTTTTCCAATTTTTTTGTTCATGCATATTTTGATATTGAGGCCACTACATTAGCAAATGTCATTGAATTTTCAATTATTATTGTATCGTCAAATGTCATTGCATTTTCAATTGTTACCGTGTCTTCAGTTCTTACTGCTTCTTCAATTGTTATTGGAAATGCAGTGGCATCTAATTTAGTCTTCATAAAGTGTTACCGTAGATGTAATGACATCCATCGTATGTCACTGGATTCGCGTCAAGCTATTGAAAATAATTCGAATTTCATAAATTACGTCAGAAAAATATTAATATAGAGGACAAAAAATATGAATTATAGTAAAAAAAAAATGATGATGATAGAGAGGTGCGGAGGATAATCTGATGAATACTTTTTGGGGTAACTCGTTGAAAATATCTTTAAAAAAAAAAGTTTTTTTCATACATCCGATTTTTTCACTCTATAATCTATATACAACGTCCAAATAACGTGGTACCGTTATATTTCACCTCAAACCGTGCTATTTTTAAGCTCTAACCGAACTAATGTTTTACGGAATACCGCTTTATTTAACACGGTACCGTATTATTTTTAACACGATACCGTGCTATGCTTGTCTTTTAAACAAAAAATCTTTCTAAAAAAAACAACAAAATCAGATTATCTTACAAAAATAAAATAATAAATAAGAGAGGACCAAAAATCCATATTGTCTTCTCCGCTTTTCTCCACCTCCTCCCCTTTTCTCCACCGTCGAATTTCTTCTCCAGCGGCACCACTTCTCAACTTCCTCTTCCCAAAAATCAGCCTTTTCTGTTTCAAAAATCATTATTACTTCTTCATAATTTCGGGGATGAAATGTTGGGCAATTAAAGAAAATATATATTTCTCTAGCAGCCCTCCAAGACTCGATTCCAAAGTTCATAACAGACCAAGGTAGACACCGTAAGTAGTCTTACCAGTTTAGGGACATAATATACATTATTTGGTACTGTTTAGGGACATGATATACATTATTTGGTACTGGAGAAACAAGATTGATCATGAGGTTCAAGAGGCACTTCCTCCCCTCTATGTGTTGATTTCAAAAAATAAGGCTCGAGTCCGTAACCTTAGAATAGCTTGCAATTTTGATTAGTTGAGATATTTTATTATATTCTTCCAGTTTTGTTAGCTGTGGATTTCCACTTGGATAAGAAATAAAGGATCGTATTAAAAAAATTGGTACTTTTTCCCTTTTTTTTGTTTTTATAAACAATGTACATTTGAAGGTATCATAATCTACTATTTTTATACACTATGTGTCATTTAGTATGGGTGAACATAGTTTGGTTTGGCCGATTTTTTCAGTTTACACCGAACCATTTTATACAGTTTTCAATTAATTTAACCCAAATCAAAACGGTTTTTAAGACTAAAACCAATTGTTCAATACAGTTTGATTTGATTTGATCCGAGTTTTTTTATTTACATTTTTCAGTAACAAAATTAAGTAAAATTATTGATAGAAAATCACAACTTGTCTAGCAACAACAACTGGAAATATATGTGAAACATCAATATTGTGTTAGTAAAGTGATGTAAGTCAACAAGATAATACATTTTACAATGTTTTATTCCTATTCCTAAGCGTTTATTGAAGTTTTTGTATCATTTCGAGCAAACTATAAAAAAAAATAAATATATATATATATATATATATATATATATATATATATATATATATATATGTACTTCAACATGGAACTACAAACGTACATATTAATATCAATGAGAAGTATTATTACAATTGGCAAGTGACGTACAACCTTTGGAATAAAAGAATAACTTAAAATAACTATTAATGGAAATTAGTTATTTAATTTGTAATTTAAAATATTAATTAAGACTTCCTTGTAATAAAACCCTTTTCGTAGCTAAATCAATAGTATGAAACTAACATATATCACTAGATCTTATTAGATGAAAAACTAATAAATAAATAAATAAATTACTTAGAGTTATCTAAAATACCTATAAAGTCCTTTATAAATAATATGGCGAAAATCGGGTGTTACAATTATCAAATAAGGAAAGTTTATCTCATACTATAAAGGTTATAGTGGTAAATTAATATGGTGGTATTTATTTATTATGAATAAATTAAATACAAGATATTAATAATATTATATTAATTAAAGAATATTAGGATGCCAATTTATTGGCTAAAGTGGCGCATTTTGTGTGTGTATAAGATACACCTGTATTACAAGAATTTAATTAATGGTATTACCAAATATTGATATATGATATTAATATATATATGTATACATTCATATATATATATATATATATATATATATATATATATATATATATATATATATATATATATATATATATATATATATATATATATATATTATATGAATGTGTGTGTGTGCTGTACATTGAATGTACATGTGCACAATTTCATTAGTTGAATATATTGGTAAATATTTATATGTGTAATATATATATATGTGATATATATACACATGTGTTAGGAAATCTATGCGGAAATCATGCAGGAATTTCATTAGTTGAATATATTGGTAAAGATCATGCAGGTGTTAGGAAATCTATGCGGAAACGCAACAGAATTCAAAATTTTGATTTCCTTAATTTTACCCAAGATCGACTTCATTTAAGCAATAAACTAATAAGCTAGTAGACGGTGGTTACCTTGGTTGATCTAAAAGATCGACGCTTTGACCGTCTAAGGAGAGTAGTTCTGCATAGAGCCGCCCAAGTGTTCGGCCTCTACCGGTGATCCACATGAATAGCCCGCCGGAATCCCATCATGGATTGCTATTGGAAAACTCTGGTTGCTAGACAGGTCTTTTTCCCTCTTTCCAACTCTCTATAGGATGCTCTCTATTTTACACAAGAACTATTAGTTCATGGAATTGTGTTGTACAAAAGAGTTTGACACCCACCTCTTATTTATAGTAGAAGTGGCGCCCCTACTTGGTGTAGAGGAGAAGAAAACAATTTCCCAATAAAATAAGGAAAATATAATTGATTGATTTATCTCATTTACTACAATATCTCATATTAAATAAAATCTAAATATTGCCAATATCTCATATTGATTATATTTATCTTATTACCATAAATCAATTTACACATGTGTATATATCACACATATATATATATATATATATATATATATACATATATAAATCTATATTATATATAACTATCCAAATGTGTACATGTACATCAATATGTACAAGCCACGCATGGATTCACAAGTTATATATATATATATATATATATATATATATATATATATATATATATATATATATATATATATATATATATCTAATATTAATATTTGGAAATACCATTAATTAAATTGCACAATCCAAGTGTATCTTATACACACAAATTGCGCCACCTTAGCCAATAAATTGGCATCCGGAATATTCTTTAATTAATATAATACTATTAATATCTTGTATTTAATTTTTTTTCATAATAAAGACATACCACCATATTAATTTACCACTATAACCTTTATAGTCTCGAGATAAACTTTCCTTATGTGGTTATCATCTATAACCACATTTTAATCCGGCTAGATGTTCATATGTGTGTGACCCGATAGGCTTCCGAATATGTTGGCCGTAGACACAAAGTGCAATTTTTCAAAAATGCCCTTCATGACTAACGATCACGGGATAGCGTCTAGCAACACACCGTGACCCCCAATCATCGGAAGAGTCAAATGCAATGACTACTACCATTCATGTGAAACAGTTACCATGTAACTTACAATCCTATCGCTGTAATAATATCCATACGGTCGTACGTCGAGTGTCAAACATTAACGACCATATCTTATAATCTGGATATCATGCTCTCTGGAAATAACTCATTTACTTCCACTTTGAAAGATTCACGAGAGTAAGACATTCCTTATAAGAAGGCCCTTTCGGATATATTCACCCCTACTGATAGGGTACGCGATTTCCAGACGACCAAACATGTATACTCCGCATGCTTCAGTATCACACCCAATCACTACCGCATGATCGCCCCGTGGCTAGGGGAAATCTAAATAGAGTCAAAGCATGACAATCCACACCGTGATGCCATGAAGACTCCGGTCTAAAGGATAATTACACAACCGCCACATAGTGTGACACTTAACGTAAGTGGGTCAGTCTAACGTACGTATTCTCTAATACACGTCCACGTACAGTCCAAGTGTCTCTACACTTCGATAGACGAGATCTATCCCTGCCCTTAAAGATAGAAGACATCTAATACGTGCTAGTCTGTTCATACTATCAATTCCCTGTTTAATAGTACATCAGCCTAGAGACATTTAAGTATCAAACTTATTAAAGTGATTAGAGGTCTCATCAACCATAATCGTCTATCATGGTTTCTCTATCACTGTTTAATACTAAGGACGTTATCACATAAAAATTCATAATTGGTTCTTTAAAAGAACATATATATGAAAACATAAAAGCCATTTAACATATGTATAAACATAAAGAAATAATAGAAATGATCCGACCCGGTCGGATCCGGTCCAACCCGATTGGGTTTAGGACACTATTTCAACAGTAGGGACAGGAGATTGAGATCAGAAGTCATGTGATGCGAGGCGCCACTGTCGAGTAACCAAGAGGATGTAGCTTGAGCCGGATAAGCCTGAGGAGGTGGAGGATTTAGGGTGGGATTTGGTGGGCGGTGAAATTGTTGAAAGAACGGATAAATGGGACACCGTTTAGCAGGGTGACCAAAGACACCACACAGTTGGCATTTGCCTTGGTAAGGGCGAGGGGCACGGGCACTGTTGGACTGCGGACTGGGGAAAGGTACAGAGGCCGGAAGCTGAAGGGCAGGCTGAGGATGGGGGAAGGACGTTGTGGTGGAAAAGGGTTGGAGATGGAGGATATGGCAGTGGGGGACATGGTTGAAAGGGATGCCGAAATGGGTAATGAGTAGCAAATGCAGTGTAGCCAGGAGAAGTAGGTGTTGCGTGTTGTTGGAGAAGACTAGCTTCATGGTTGAGTAATTTCTCATGTTGTTCAGGAAGCGAAATCAACGAATCACGTGCCTGAATTGCACGTGATAAGTCTGAATACTCAGGGCCGAGATTTTGTAAAATAAGATCAACAAGATCTTCCGGATCAACGGTAGAATCAAGGGCGGCAAGCTCATCGGCTTTTGAGTTAATAGACATAAAATATGCAAAAACAGAGGAATTACCTTTCGTGATAGAAAGGAGATGTTGTTTTAACTGTTTAATCCGACCACGACTTTGCTAACCAAAAGTGTCAGCACGAATAGACCATGCTTCCTGAGCCGAGGTGGTGTGCTGAATAATGGTTACGAGATCCGGCGAGATCGATCCAAGAATAACATCATGCACCAAGGCATCCTGACGCGTCCATACAGCATAATCGCGATTGGGGGAGGAGATACCATCAACGGTTACGAGTTTGGGTGGGCAAGCTTTGGAGCCATTGACAAAACCGAGGATATCATAACCGGCTAGGAGGGTAGTGAGATGCAGTTTCCAGGCGGTAAAATTGGTGTTGGTGAGCTTGATCGGAACATGGAGGGTAGGGTTGAGGGCTACGACGTGCGGTTGTTGGATGGTGGATGAAGATGGCTGAGTAGCAGTGCCGGATTGAGGAGTGCTGGAGGCGGAATCAGCAGCGGACATGATTGGCGGGCAAAGGCTGTGGCTGAACGAAAAAAAATGAGGGGGAGGAGGATGACTGTAATCAGGAAAAAGAAGAAAGAAAAAAACGATGGAACTCAAAGGAATAGGGTTTATGCGGCTGAAGAAAAAGGACGGGAAGAATTTGGGAAGGAGAATCAAATTCTCTACGCTCTAATACCATGATAGATAAATTGGAAAATATATTTCATTGATGATTTCGATTACAGTACAGCCGTATGTATATATATACACGTATAGAATATTTTGGAACTCTATGGAAATAAATATAATATATATATATATATATATATATATATATATATATATATATATATATATATATATATAATCCTAATATAAACTAATGAAATGTGTATGAAAGTATCTCCAAAAAGCAGATTGAGTAGGATATGAAATGATTATCTGATCAATAATATATTATAGACAAGATATAAATAGTCTGAGTTGAAGTGAATTAATGAGACTGGTATTTTCTAGTATTAACAACATTAGGAGTGTGTATATGATAGTATAAATTTCGGTTTGGCCCGGTTTTAAACAATTTGGATTTCAAATTAAAAGTGAACTTTATTAAACTGTTTAGTTTTTAGTCATATGATAAACAACTGAAAAACTTGATTTATACTTATCTAATTTGGTTTGATTTGGTTTTACCGATTGATTTGATTTTTCTGAAATTTTTGTTCACCCCTTCTCCCAGTAAGTTACATTGAACAACATAATTTGGTTGTGAGGTTTTATGTATTTTTAATTCTTCACATCAATTTCTCTTATAAAGAGCTAGAGATTTTACACCATTTCTCCAATATCAAACTTTGACGAAGCAGACACGCCAACCACGTTGTGATTGTGATTAAAGTTAATGCAGAAGCGGCTTGTGCAGGCGGGGCGTAAGTGTTAAGGGTGATTTTATACGTTTTATAAGGATATATTTTATATCAATTCTCTCCATATTCGTATGTTTCTCATAGAAATCGAGCTTTATATTGAATTATTGAGCAAATAATATTTTTAATGAGTTAATCGCAAAGTTGGTGAATTTATATGTTTTAATTATGATTTTATGTTTATTGGAATTATGTTACGCTTTGCGGTGTTTTTGATGTCATGTAGGTACTTGTTTGAGGCTAAATTGATGATCAAATGTTGATAAAACTCGAGCTAAATCAAGATAGAGGAGATAATGGTGAGTTGGATTGAGAAGGAAAAGAGATAGAGTTGAAGAAATCCGTTTTTGATCGAAGATGGACTGGCGTCCAGATCAGGCGAACGAGCGTCCACCTTGCAGCAACCCTGGACGGGCGTTTGAAGACCTTAAACGGGCGTCTAGAAGGAAAATTTAATACAGAGAGTTTGGACGCTGAGCAGACTGGCGTTCACCTCCGTCCAGAAGCTGCTGGACGAGCGTCCAAGATAGTGGACGGGCGTCCAAGCACCGCCTTAGCCTAAACCGACCTAAAAATCTATAAATAGGCGCGATTTCTCAAACCAATTGACAACAATTCGAACCCTAATTTCATAGGGGCGGCTCAGGCTGCGTTTTTACTCTATTTTCTTCCAGTTTATGCAATTAAATTCCTAGATTAGATTAGATATATTCATGTCTTTTACTTCATCAATTCAAGTTGCAACAAGGATGCTAAGAGGCTAAAACCCTCTTGAACAAGCGTTGTGAAGCCTTCCTTCAACAATTCAGTTTTGATTCGTGATTAATCTGTGAGTATCTATTTCAAGTTCATTTATTTTATCATGTTTTGTATGTTTTTGCATGTTTAATCGAAAGATGCTTGCTTTGATGATTGTTTATTTGATGAAAATCATGTTAACGATAGATCACCGTGATAAAAGAATAGATATTTGATCTAACTAAAACGAGAGTTATTAGATTGATTGTCTAGATTAGAAATTGAAAGATTTCACGCCTAGGTTAGAAAGACGTAATCTTTAACATCGAAAGATAAAAGATTAGGAAACGAACTTGTCTACGGGAGTAGGAGTTTATGCCTTCGATTAGGTGAATCACGACTTGAGTGGAGATCACGAATTAATCCGAATTAGAATTGAATGTTGATAGCATAGGTGGATCAATTGCTTGATCGTTCGTTATAATTTGATTTTAATCCCTTGAACTTGAATTGTTAGATTAGTTTACTTTTTCTGCACTTTAGTTTAGTTTAGTTTATCGCTTTCAATCTTTCCTAGCTTTGGATTTCATCCTCTGTCTAGTTTATTTTCAGCATGTTTGTCCAGTTTTAGTTCCCTGTTTAGGTTAGTTTTCGTGACAATAATTAGTTAAAAACAAAAGCTAGGGTTCACAACAGTCTAGTTCCCCGTAAGATCGACCCGGCATAGCCTCTACACTACGATCCTTGCACTTGAGGTTAACCGGTTTATTACTTGTTGTTTTGTATTGATAAAATCCGGGACAAGTTTTTGGCGCCGTTGCCGGGGAACCGGACGGTTGCCTAGTTTTTGTTTTTGTTTTTAGTTTGTTTTCAATTCTTGTTTTTAGGTTAGATCTTTTCAGTTTCTGTTTGTAGTTAGTAGTTTAGTCGTTTTTGTTCGTTTATCTGTCGTTTTATTTGTGTTTCTGTGAGTAGTTAATATAAAATTTTTTGCTCTAATCTATACTCTGTTTTCTGTTTGTCACTCTCTGTTTTCTAAACGTTTCTGTCCAGTTGGACGAGCGTCCGTTTTACCAGACGCCCGTCCAGTTCTTGCTCTAGTCGGACGAGCGTTTAGTTTACTGGACGCCCGTCCACTGAAAATTCTTCAATCCTGTATCAAATTCTGACCTGCGGACGAGCGTTCATATTTTGAACGCCCGTCCATTTTGAAAACTGGTCAGACGAACGTCCATCAAATTTGGACGCCCGTCCTGTTCGTCAGCCTTCCGGACGAGCGTTCGGATTTCCAAACGCCCGTCTGTCCTCCTGTTTCAGTGTCTTTTCGTAGGTAGGGTTTTTGTTTCTATCCTTTCTAGTTTCCACGTTGATTCGGTGACATCTAAGGTTGAATTATCTGACCCCACGTTTTTAACAATCGAACTTTTGGATAAAAAGGGATCGTTTTAGCACTCTTTAGTATTTTGGCCATAACTTTCGGCTCGAGTGTCGGATTGGCGCGCAGGACCCCAATTCGGAAAGCTCGTTCCGACGCCGACGACGTGGCGGATTGCCAAAGGCCGTCCGACACCGTTTTCGAGGTCAAAATCCACTGTTTTCCCTTCCATTTTGGGCTCAGAAGATTTCAACACGTTTTTTTCTTGCCTTTTTAGTATTTTCTGTTTTTCTGTTTTAAATTTTTCGTAGTTTAGGTTTCTGATCAAGAATTTGAGCAATATCTTGCAGGAGAAATCAAAGACATAATAATAATGGCAGCGGAAGATAGACGGACGTTGGCCGACTATGCCATGCCCGGTACAGTCACCATAAACCCGGTTATCGTCATGCCTACCATTACTGCTCCAAACTTCGAGCTTAAACCCGGACTTATTCAGATGATGCAGCATGCATCAATTTTCCATGGTTTCCAATCTGAAAACCCCCACACTCACTTACACACATTCTTGCAAATATGCGGTACTACCCGTATCCAAGGTGTAAGTGAGGATGCCATCAAGCTTAAACTATTTCCATTTTCCTTGCGGGGGGGAGCACTAGAGTGGTATCACTCTCTCCCTTCGGAATCCATTACAACCTGGGCCGGTCTTGAAAAAGAATTTCTGAGTCAATATTTCCCTCCATCAAAGACGGCCCAGTATTTGAATGAAATCTTCACTTTCCGTCAGCAGGAAAATGAGTCTTTCTTTGATTGCTGGAAAAGGTTCAAGTCCCTCCTCCGAAAATGTCCCCACCATGGCTTGCCGTTGCAAAGGCAAGTCAATACATTCTTTAGCGGATTGACCGAGCTCACTAAGGGCATGGTCAATAGTTCCTCTGGTGGGGCGTTTTTGAAGAAGCCTCCAGACGAAGGATGGGCATTGTTCGAAGACATTGCCAAATATAACTATGCTCCATCCTATCAAGCTATTCAGGCACCTCCTCCTCCTCCCAAGGTCGAGGAAGTGACTATGCAGAATCTGATTGCCATGTTGCAAAAGCAAATGGCTAATTCTCAACTGACAACATCCCAAACTGTTCCTAATCCGAGTAATCAGATTCTTTCGCTTCCACAGAACTCTCAGGTTCTGTATTGCGAAAATTGCTGGCAACCTGGCCACATGTCCGGCCAGTGTCAATTCCAACCCCCCTCTGCTCATCAAGTCAATGTTGTTCATAATAACGGACAGTATAATCCAATCACATGCCAAGTATGTGATGATCCGGGGCATACTGCTCGTTTCTGCCCCATGATTGGACAAAATGCAGAAGTGAATGCCTTTTCTGGCCAGTCTAATCCGAGGTTCAATAACCAATTCTCTGGCCAGAATAATGCTCAAAATCAGGGCGTCGGCCAGAATCCAAGCTTTAATCAGAGTCCAAACTTCAACAGAAACCCTGGATTCAATCAGAACCAAAACTCGAATTTTTCCAATTCCACACCAAGGTTCAATCAGAATTGGCCCTCTAATTCCAATCCTAATTATCAAAGTCGACCCAGCCAGCCATACTCTCCAAACTTCCCAAACTCTCAAGGCCTTTCAAGTTCAACTGATCTTAAAGCCGAATGGAACTCATTTAGAGAGGAGCAAAACAAGAATATTCAGCTCCTAATGAGTACGAATAAAAATCTTGAGAGACAGATAGGGCAGCTGGCTGAGCAGTTAGCATCAAGACCCCAAGGGCACTTGCCCAGCTTTACTGAGAAAAATCCTAAGGGTGGTCATGTTGCTCAGGCTGACTTAAGCAGCGGCCAGTGTACTGACCTCGTGCCATCAATACAATATGGTAAAGAGGAGGCCAGTACCATGAGTTTAAGAAGCGGTACACAGCTTAGTGGTCCCCCTGGTTTCCAGGGAAACCACTAGCCCCTCCTGCCACTGATAAGGCAGGAGGGGAAGTTGAGCACCCATCATCCCCTTGGCTATAAGCAAGTAATCAGGTGGCTGATCCCCTGATAGGTGGAAAGGTTGGAAATCCTCAAGTGGCTGATCCCTTGAGGACTGAAAAAGGAAAAGAAAGTCAGGTGGCTGATCCCCTGACTACGAAAACTTCTGAAAAGTCTGTTCGGTGGAAAGATCTGGAAGACAAGGCCGTTAGCGCATCTTCAAAGAAGGTTTTCTCCGAGAATGATCTTAAGAAGCTTCCATTTCCACCCAGAAAGAGCAACATCCCATTGAGCGAAGATAAGAAGTATGAAAAGGTGCTTAATTTGTTGAAAAACACTCAGGTTAATCTTCCATTGTCAGAAGTTTTGGTTGAGATGCCTAAGTATACCAAGTTCATTAAGGATGTTGTATCTTCCAAAAAGAAATTATCAGAAATGGATCAAGCAGTTGGTAAAGACTGCGCGATGGTCAATTATCAAGACTTACCAACCAAGAGGGGCGACCCAGGCAAATTTGTGCTCACACTGCAGATGGGAGGCCTAGTCTTCCCAAATTCCTTATGTGACCTGGGTGCATCCATCAGCTTGATGCCATTGTCTGTTTGCAATCAGCTTGGTTTACAAAGTCTTCTAGAACCCACTACCATGAACTTGCAGTTCGCTGATAGATCTTCAAAGAAAGCCTCAGGGATCCTAAAGGACGTATTGGTTCAAGTTGGTAGGTTTACCTTTCCCGTTGACTGGTATGTCTTAGATATGGAGAAAAATGAAAACGTCCCTTTGATTCTTGGAAGACCTTTTCTATCTACAGCTAGAGCCCTCATCGATTGTGATGGTGGGCATGTGACCATTCGAGTTGGTGACCAGGAGGTGAGCTATAGTGTTTCAAAATCTATCAATATACCTTCTGGATCTCCAACCGGCTGTTCCATTGAGGAGACGTCTGATGACTTCAATGACTTCATGGATAAGCAAGTCTTGGCTGTAGAAGCAGAATATGAGCGATTGATCGATAATCTGAACAATCATGGTGTGGTCAATCTAGATCAATTAGCAGTGATTTTGAGGATGGGCTAAGAGAAGAAGCTTTGGCAATAGGGCCACTAAGTAAACTCAACGATGTTGAGTTGAGGAGTGGAGATCTTAAATCAAGTCTAGAGGAACCCCTTGTAGACTTGATTCTGAAGCCGTTGCCTAAACATCTTAAGTATGTATTTCTGAGAGAAGGTGACAAGCTTCCTTTGATCATCTCTGCCAAGCTATCTCGAATAGAAGAGCTTAAACTGTTAAACGTCTTGCGCAAAAATGAGAAAGCCTTTGGATGGCGGTGGGAGATATCCGAGGATATCTCCCGACATCTGTATGCACAAGATCAAGACTGAGGAGGGTGCAAAACGAGTTAGACAGCCTCAGAGAAGGCTCAACCCTCACATGCAAGAGGTAGTCAAGAAGGAAATTATAAAGCTTCTAGATATGGGTATCATTTACGCCATTGCAGACAGTGAGTGGGTATCCCCAACTCAAGTAGTTCCCAAGAAAGGTGGAATTACTATTGAGAAGAATGAGAAGGGAGAAGAGATAGCATTGAGGCTCGTTACTGGATACAGAGTATGTATCGATTATCGAAAGCTCAATGAGGTCACACTGAAAGATCATTTCCCCTTCCATTCATTGACCAGATGCTTGAGCGTCTGGCGGGGCACGCATTCTACTGCTTCCTGGATGGATATTCAGGATACTTCCAGATACCCATCGATCCAATTGACCAAGAAAAGACCACTTTCACCTGCCCTTATGGTACGTTCGCTTACAGGCGGATGCCATTTGGTCTCTGTAATGCCCCAGCCACCTTTCAAAGGTGTATGATGGCTATCTTTGACGGGCTAGTTGAAGAGTGTATGGAGATTTTCATGGACGACTTTTCGGTCTTTGGTCAATCCTTCGATGATTGCCTCGATAATCTTGATCAGGTGTTGTCTAGATGTGTGGAAAAGGACTTAGTGCTTAATTGGGAAAAATACCATTTCATGGAAGATGAAGGCATAGTCCTTGGCCACAAAGTGTCAGCCAAAGGTATAGAAGTAGATAGGGCCAAGGTTGAAGCTATTGAGAAGATGAGTTATCCTAAGAATGTTCGGGAGGTCCGAGGTTTTCTCGGACATGTCGGCTTCTATAGGAGGTTCATCCAGGACTTTTCAAAGATTGCCAAGCCCCTGTCTACTTTACTCAAGGAAGACGTTACTTTTGATTTTGATGAGAATTGCAAGCGCGCGTTTGAGGAGCTTAAGAGTAGACTGATCTCTGCTCCAATTCTTATATCGCCTGACTGGAACCTACCCTTTGAGCTTATGTGTGATGCATCTAACTACGCAGTTGGTGCAGTCTTAGGGCAAAAGCTTAACGGAAAGTTCCAGCCTATCTATTATGCCAGTCACACACTAAATCCTTCTCAAGTTAACTACACGACCACTGAAAAGGAACTACTGGCCGTAGTCTTTGCTATGGACAAGTTTCGTAGTTACTTGTTGGGAGCTCAAGTGATCGTGTGGACTGACCACGCTGCGCTGCGATATCTCATGACCAAGAAAGAAGCTAAACCGCGCTTACTGCGTTGGATACTGACCCTTCAAGAGTTTGACGTTCAAATCAAAGATAAGAAGGGCAGTGAAAATGTAGTGGCGGATCACGTTTCTAGAATGTTAAATGAGGAAAAGGATGAACCAGATGATATAGATCTTTACTTTCCTCTAGAAAACATTATGTTGATAGACGGTTGTCCTCCCGATGTTCCATGGTATTCTTCCATTGTGAACTACCTTCATGCCCGTTACCTTGATCCTGAAATGTCTTATCAAGAGAAGAAGAAGTTCTTCTCTGATATGAAATATTTCGTTTGGGATGAACCTTACCTCTTCAAGATCTGCAAAGATGGTTTGCTGAGGAGGTGTGTTCCTGAATCTGAGCAACGCGATATAATCGAGCAATGCCATAGTGGACCCACAGGTGGTCACTTTGGTCCTTGGAAAACGGTTGCGAAGATCTTCCAGTCCGGTTTCTATTGGCCCACGATCTTTAAGGACACGGAAGCTTTCTGTAAAGCTTGTGATAGGTGCCAAAGAACCGGTACTCTGACAAGGCGATTTGACATGCCATTGAAACCCATCCTAGAATGCGAAGTCTTTGATGTATGGGGCATTGACTTTATGGGCCCATTCCCATCTTCCTGTGGAAATAAATACATCTTAGTCTGCGTAGACTATGTATCGAAATGGGTGGAGGCAATAGCCACTCCTCGCAATGATCATAAAACGGTCATGAATTTTCTGAAGAAGAATATCTTTGTGAGGTTTGGATGTCCACGTGCCTTGATTAGTGATGAAGGGACACATTTTTGCAACCGACCTTTGGAAAAAGTCCTCGAGAAGTATGGTGTTCGTCACAAAACTGGTACACCATATCATCCGATGACTAGTGGTCAGGTTGAGCGAAGCAACCAGAGCTTGAAGAAGATCCTGGAGAAAACAGTGAATAGTCATAGAAAAGACTGGAGTCTAAAGTTGGACGATGTACTATGGGCATATAGGACTGCCTATAAGACCCCCATGGGTACATCACCCTACCAAATGGTTTATGGTAAATCGTGCCACCTGCCAGTTGAGTTAGAGCACAGGGCGTATTGGGCTACCAAGTTTTTGAACTTCGACTCCCGATCCTGTGGCAAACACCGGCTGCAGCAATTGCATGAGCTTGATGAATTTAGACTCCAGGCTTACGAGAGTGCCAGGATTAGTAAGGAAAAGATGAAACTTCTCCACGACGCGAAAATTAAGAAGCGAGAATTCAAAGTCGGAGAGCAAGTGTTACTTTACAATTCCAGGTTGCATTTGTTTCCTGGCAAGTTGAGGACACGTTGGTCCGGTCCTTTCGAGATTCTCCAAATCATTCCTGGAGGCGTTCTAGAGCTGCGCGGTTATGGCGATCAACCGTTCCGAGTGAATGGTCAGAGATGCAAGCATTATATTGGTGAACCCAAGGTAAAGCCTTTGACTGTTTGATTTCTCGATATCCTCGGGTGTAGCACCCCTAAAGTCCAAGAGTTTGACGAGTTCTCGCCCGACTTATTTTCTGAGGATGACGGTTGTGGTAAATCAGAAGAAGTTCTAGCAGGTAGTTGGGATATGGAAGAGTTTTTCAAAGAGCAACAACTCAAGAGGAAGCTGGCAAAGAAGAAATCGACCATGGGGAAGTTCAAGCGTGTTTGGAGGGCTATTAAAGAATTAACCCCTTGTGTTCGCTGCTGTTTCTGCAGCCACACTACTGATGAGAGCTTACACGAGGTAGTGGCTGGCAGAAAAGTTAAATGGCCTGATCCAGGCTGAGCTTTCAATGCGTCGGGCTGACGACGTTAAATAACGCGCTTGGTGGGAGGCAACCCACTATTTTCTTTCGTTTTTGTTTTCTTTTGTGTATTTCTTAGTTTTCCTTTTCGAGCTACTGTCGGTTTCTCGTAGGCTCGGTTTGAAAATCTTTTCTAGTTTTTTTGTATTTAAAGTTTTTCTGTTTTAATCAGGGGTTGACTTAATGTTTTGAATGGCATTTGCTGAGAAACTGCTGAGGATGTTTTTCAATCTCGATTTCTCCTTCCTTATCACTTTTGTACGATATGATATAATCCCTTGTTTCCCCCGAGGTATTTCTTTGTTTCTCATGAGTACAGGGTATTAGCATTAGCCTTTGTGAGTTTTAGATGATAGCGGTTTTCCGGTGGATGGTCCACAGTCTACTGATATCTTCGAGCATTTTTGGATCGGAACGCGTCCGTTCCAGAATTGTTCCCTTTCGGCATACAATCAGCTAAGTTTTCTTTTTCTTTTATTCTGCACAACATGAGGACATGTTGTTATTTAAGTGTGGGGGAGGGGAATGATCGTTATGTATCTACCATTTGCTTAATACATGATGTTTTTATGAAAAAATGAGCTGAATTTTAAAATTTTCCACGTTTTTGTTTTTGTTTTGTCCCGAGTAGGCAATACATGTTAATGTTCTTTGTTTTCGATAGTCATCTATGCTATATATCATATGTTTGGTAAGTTAGTTGTTTCACCTGACACTATTTTTCACGAGCCATAGTGACGATGAGCTATTTTACAGAGTTATTACCCCGTTTGGATTAGTGATTTTTGATTATCTTGTAAGTCATGTGCTTAGTGCTACGTATGTATCGTGAGACTTATGATAGTTTGTATTTAGTTCCGTAGTATGACATACTGTGAATATCTGAAAGTTTGAATGTGATAGTAAAACGTAGCTAATGTCAAAATGAAAAAGTTGAATTAATAGTGAATTAATTGGGTGTGTCGGAAGCTAGTCGATGATTTGAGTGCGGTAGGGTTTACCACGTATGTCCTATACCACTATGATGACTAAAAGCTCACGACAGTTAGGAAAAGCTGCCTTATGATTGGAGTAAGGTAGGGTATTATCTCGAAATGTCCTATTCTACTATGAGGGCAATGGCTTATCCTAATGTGTGTTTAAAAGTGAATAAGTTAAATCAACTAAGATATCGTTACGAAATTGAGTATAAGGCTTAGTTTTCGTTAATCTTATCCCCAGTATAAACTGAAAGATATGATGTAGGGATTATCCTCTGAGTATTTCAGAAAGGCCCTAGATTCATTCGATCATATTTTTCGGGATATGTCACGTTTGTAGGGTGCACCTTATGAGTGTCACTTATTACTAGTCTACGAGGGGGTATTAGCTAGTTTTACTTTGAGTTCCTCAAGTTTGGGTTTAGTGGAAGTTTTCTATGGCTATGCACACACGATGGTGAACTTCTAATTTATTGACTATGTGGTATATGTGTTGAGATGTCTATATTCTTTCCGAGCCTTTATCTTGTTTTGTTTTGCTCGGGACGAGCAACGTTTAAGTGTGGGGGAGTTGTTAAGGGTGATTTTATACGTTTTATAAGGATATATTTTATATCAATTCTCTCCATATTCGTATGTTTCTCATAGAAATCGAGCTTTATATTGAATTATTGAGCAAATAATATTTTTAATGAGTTAATCGCAAAGTTGGTGAATTTATATGTTTTAATTATGATTTTATGTTTATTGGAATTATGTTACGCTTTGCGGTGTTTTTGATGTCATGTAGGTACTTGTTTGAGGCTAAATTGATGATCAAATGTTGATAAAACTCGAGCTAAATCAAGATAGAGGAGATAATGGTGAGTTGGATTGAGAAGGAAAAGAGATAGAGTTGAAGAAATCCGTTTTTGATCGAAGATGGACTGGCGTCCAGATCAGGCGAACGAGCGTCCACCTTGCAACAACCCTGGACGGGCGTTTGAAGACCTTAAACGGGCGTCCAGAAGGAAAATTTAATACAGAGAGTTTGGACGCTGAGCAGACTGGCGTTCACCTCCGTCCAGAAGCTGCTGGACGAGCGTCCAAGATAGTGGACGGGCGTCCAAGCACCGCCTTAGCCTAAACCGACCTAAAAATCTATAAATAGGCGCGATTTCTCAAACCAATTGACAACAATTCGAACCCTAATTTCATAGGGGCGGCTCAGGCTGCGTTTTTACTCTATTTTCTTCCAGTTTATGCAATTAAATTCCTAGATTAGATTAGATATATTCATGTCTTTTACTTCATCAATTCAAGTTGCAACAAGGATGCTAAGAGGCTAAAACCCTCTTGAACAAGCGTTGTGAAGCCTTCCTTCAACAATTCAGTTTTGATTCGTGATTAATCTGTGAGTATCTATTTCAAGTTCATTTCTTTTATCATGTTTTGTATGTTTTTGCATGTTTAATCGAAAGATGCTTGCTTTGATGATTGTTTATTTGATGAAAATCATGTTAACGATAGATCACCGTGATAAAAGAATAGATATTTGATCTAACTAAAACGAGAGTTATTAGATTGATTGTCTAGATTAGAAATTGAAAGATTTCACGCCTAGGTTAGAAAGACGTAATCTTTAACATCGAAAGATAAAAGATTAGGAAACGAACTTGTCTACGGGAGTAGGAGTTTATGCCTTCGATTAGGTGAATCACGACTTGAGTGGAGATCACGAATTAATCCGAATTAGAATTGAATGTTGATAGGATAGGTGGATCAATTGCTTGTTCGTTCGTTATAATTTGATTTTAATCCCTTGAACTTGAATTGTTAGATTAGTTTACTTTTTCTGCACTTTAGTTTAGTTTAGTTTATCGCTTTCAATCTTTCCTAGCTTTGGATTTCATCCTCTGTCTAGTTTATTTTCAGCATGTTTGTCCAGTTTTAGTTGCCTGTTTAGGTTAGTTTTCGTGACAATAATTAGTTAAAAACAAAAGCTAGGGTTCACAACAGTCTAGTTCCCCGTAAGATCGACCCGGCATAGCCTCTACACTACGATCCTTGCACTTGAGGTTAACCGGTTTATTACTTGTTGTTTTGTATTGATAAAATCCGGGACAGTAAGCTATATGAGTTATTTTGTGATCAGGAAGGAGAAATTCTTCATTCCATCTGGTAGAGAATTTCGGGCAACCTGGAGTCCAAGCAACGGATCTTATGGAAATTTTCCAATGGCTTCATCGCGTGGCTTTTAGATGATTATTGAGACCAATTCACTCGGGATGCAGACCTTTCTTCGTTGGGTGGTTTAGTCTCTGATTCCTTGAGTCTGGTTTGAGTCTTTGTGCCATGTTTCTTTTCTTTCATTCGACGTACTAGCAATACACCAGTTCATTGCCTCGCACAGTGTTGAGATATGTTGTTGATTATCATAATGATATGTGGCATTATCTAGGATGTCCACCTAGATAATGAGTGTATGGCTCAGATTAGATTGCTAGATATGCTGTTAGATTATGTTGGATAAGTTGTTATTAGATTCTCTAGTCATGCAAATATATGTATTTACACCTATAGACTGTACTGAACAAGATGAATTAATGAAAATGTTCAGCTCTATCTTCTTTATGTTTTTCTAACTTGGTATCGGAGCCATGGTTACCTCAGCCATGAGAACCGCCGCTACTTTGCCGAAAGCAACAGCTCCGGTGTCCTCTTCAAACATACAAAGCACCGGTCCAAGCCTTACTGCTGCTGGTAGCTCAAATCCTTTAGTTTTATCTTATACTCAGACTTTTCTGTCGAATTGTCCACCGTTGCCATCTTTTCCGGCCACTTTTTCGACTGGTTTCACTACTGGGATAGTAATGCCATCTTTTGGGTTGTCTGGTGTTACTTTTCCTCCATAAATGCCTATGTCTCCAACACCAGATCTAACAACATCCATGTTCAGATCTCCAACTTCCTCTGAAATTCCTCTTATACCACCATTCACAGGGAATCTGAATCAGTCTTGCACGGTCAAGCTTAATAGAGACAACTATTTGCTATGGAGGTACACAATCCTACCCATAGTCAGGGGTTATAAACTTGAAGGATTCTTACTGGGGACTAAGCCAAAACCTCCTGAGATTGTGTTTGAAGGTGGTGTTGCAAGACAAAATACTTTGGCAGTTGATCATTGGCAATCTACAGATTCTTCATTCATGGGGTGGCTTCTAAGTTCGATGACTGAACAGGCATTATTGGAGGTAATTGGCTTTCCTACATATTTTGAAGTTTGGACAACATTAGAGACTCTGTTCAATAGCCAATCTGAGGCTAGGATGCTAGAATTCAAGAGTGCTTTAACCAGAACTGAAAAAGGGACCAGATCCATGGAAGATTATCTTGCATTAATATAGTCATACTCAGATAAACTAGCTGCCCTAGAGTACCTATCTCCATAATAGAGCTGATTATGGCTGTTCTAAATGGTCTAGACAAAGAGTATGAATCTGCTATAGTCAACCTCACTGTCAGGTTTGGTTCCATGAATTGGCAGGAGGTTCAATCTCAGTTATTGACACATGAAAGGCTCTTGGATAAGTTCAATTATGGCACCAGTCTTGACTCTCCTCACTATGCTGCTAACCTCACTATGTTGACTCCTAGGGGTGCACACTTCAGTTCGATGTATTACCACAATACTCCAATTCTGGAAGAGGTAGATGTAGAAGAGGTATCAGAGGTAGAGAATGTGGTAGAAGGGGAAGAAATGGAAACCCTAACAACATGAGTGTGTCAATTGTGTGGCAAGAATGGTCACACTATTCTTGAATGATGGCACAGGTTTGATCCAAATTTCACAGGAAATCCTAGCCCTAGGCCTGCTGGAAATGGTTGTACAAGACAAATATCTGCTCTGATGGCCTCTTCTCTGTCAGTTAATGACTCATCTTGGTACATGGTGCTGGATATACAGAAACCCGAATACGGATCCGGTCCATAATTGGATCATCAGATCTGATTCACAGCACCGATCAAGACACTCGATCATGCACAACGGAATCTACGAATAAATTCGCACACGATTTTACCACGATATGACCCACATAAATAATTAACGTAACTATGAGAAGGTTAAAGATTTACCCAAAAGGAAAGGGAGAAGCAATCGATCAAATGGGAGAAGCTGCAGTCTTCCGGATTGTATCTCCTAGCGACGACTGGTGGACGTCGATCCTCGCCGTAGAACCTCCTCGAATATGCTCAAGAAAAACCTAGGTTTTTCTTCTCTTCATGACTAGAACAAGAAACTAATTTTTCTCTTCTATTTGGTGAATGTGGCGCAAATTGTAATGTTATTTGTGTTAGGAGGAACTCTCTTTATTTAGAAAAATAACTGGTCAAGGGAGAGTTATCATTTTCACACTACAATTACCTATTTCCATAAGGAAAAGATATTTGCCGTAAAATAAGAGATAATTCCCATAAAATCAATCTCTTATCTCTTTTTCATTAATTATCTAACAAATAAATAATTAATTAATTACACATGTGACATAATCTAGAAAAATTTCTTTTCCTAATTTTATCACAAATATGGCGCCACCTTTAGCCATTAACATTAATAGAAAATGTCTTTTCTATTTTACGTATTATGTACCAAATAAATAATATTGCATATTCATTAAATAGACCAACTATTTAATTTATTCTCGAGGTTCCAAAAAACGAGGAAACACTCGCGTGTTATGAGCCAACCCGGGGACCATGGACCTATAACCATTTGCTACAATAAATTGAATAAAATATTCATCAAATAGAATATTTCTACTCAACTTATTAATTCCGGAATTACGCCACCATAAATCCGAAATTGAACTCTATCGATTATAGATATAACTTATTCTCAAAACGTCAAGTTGATAAGTGTCCATTGATATAATCATTACATACAGACTAACCCTCCAAAGACTATCCGTAATGAAGCGGGATTATTTCTGTAAACCTTCTTCAATACATCTTATCCTTATTTACCATTAACCCACTAGTGATCAATTAGTTCATAACCAATATGAACTCCGTGGATCGATCCGTTTCTAGGATTAACAAATAAGGGGATTGTCTTTCTACTTCCCGCAGGAAGGAATGGATTCTATATCGGTGAGACACACACTCCTCACTCATTCCAAAATAGTGCCAACATGAAAGTGATTCGGACCGCACCTCTTAGCAATCCTTAACGAACACATCAAACCCTATATTGAAACAAGCAGGAGTCTGTAATCACTTCAGGATTAAGGTTAATCCATATATGATCATCTTGTGATTCAATAAGATTTCTCAATCACGGAATTATATGAGAAATGCAGATTAAATCGGTCCCTTCCGATATGAATACATCATATATAAATGCCCCACTTAGATAACCAATATCGATGGACCGGATAAGATGGTCACACTATAAAGTGTTCTGGGCGCATTAATGGTGGTTTAATCAATAGACCCCATATTTTGATTAAGCTCACCACGTACTAACATTTCAAGTGTATCACCATAAACTCAATCCTCATGTGTGACACACACTAAGTTATATGGCTACATATGATACGACTTGGGTTTTTCAGCAGTGTATTAAATATAAGCACAAAGCAAATAATAAGATGAAATAAAATCTCTCATTTATTAAATAAAAACAATTACATAAAATTGTCTTTCGGGCGCTACTTCCAACAATCTCCCACTTGCCCGTATAGACAAGCAACAATTGTCTTTCGGGCACTACATCCAACAATCTCCCACTTGCCCGTAAAGACAAGCAACAATTGTTTAGAGCACCACGCGCTTATTCTTTCTATCCACAACATTCTCCCACTTGCTCTAAAGCAGATGAGACATATCCCCCAATTTCGTACCCACAAAGCGCTTATTAGTGACATTAGATGCCACACGACTTACTAAACTGATCAGCTAGGTTGTCGGCTCGAAGCGATCTTTTAGCACCGAAGCGTCGCCTTTCTGCATGGTCTGTCTGATCAGGTGGCACTCTATCTCAATATGCTTTTGACCTCTTATGACTGCGAAGAGAATTTGCATGATCTACCTCTTAACTGTTTTCACAGTTAAATGGAATCGGCTCATTGATACCTGGAATCACTTCCAAATCCAACAAAGAACTTCTCAAGCCACACTGCCTCTTTCGTTGCTCCGCACGCTGTTATGTATTCGACTAACATAGTCAAACTGGCAGTGCTGGATTGCTCCAGACTATAGCTCCATCAATATGAGTAAACACTGAGCCCGAGATCAATGAACGAGCATCCTTAATCCGACTGAAAGTCAGAATCAGTGTAGTCAACAATATCCAGGTTTGCACATAAATATAACGTATATGATTTCTCTTTCTCCGAAGATACTTAAGGATGCACTATACTGCTATTCAATCCTTGAATCCAAGATTCGACTTTAATTGACATTAATAATCTGACTATCTCTATCCAAAAGAGAATCTATCCCATTTTCTCTATATCCAAAGATTGAGAGAATTATTCCGTGAGAGGTTGGGTAGGAAACCTCTCGTTGAATATTTCATACGAAAACACATTGTCATCTTAAACAATAAGATGCATGGGATATTACCAACAACTTGTTCTCATGAATTCGACCGAATCAAATTCTAAGAATATAGTCCGTTTCTACAATTTAGAGAAGCTTGGCACATCAGTTCCTGACTTCGGATAACACACTCATGTTGTTCTCAACTATTGCAGCGTTATCCTTTATAAACACTAACGTCTACTACTTTACCAATATTGATTCTCTAGCCTACAAAAGACTCATCAATATTCTGGTCAAGCCCACACATTTCAAACATGTGGCTTTTAGACCTAGAGGTTTGCTTTAATCCACCAATGGATATAAGCATAGACAGTCAATCTGCCATTGGCTTTAAGCAAAAACCCTTCTGTTCCAAATGAATTCAAGCTCCGTTGTTGGGAAAGAATGTTTCAGGGCATCACCCCAGGTAATCTTTCTGCTTTCATGGAGTCAAGCAAGGCTGAGTGGTGAGAAAGTTTCAGGGCATCACCCCTTTTGAACAATGTACTTCTCATGGAATTCCCCTTAGACCACTTGGCTTTTCTTAGAAAGATAAACTTTCTCATTCATTTGACTCATTTTCACATAGATCCAGTTACTCCCACTGGGCCTGAGACACTCAAGTGGTTCTATAAGATTGTGAACAGAACTGGAGTACCAAAACTCCATTTACAGGTATATGGCTTTAAACCAACCTCCTATTGTTAGAATCCTATACAGCCCTTCCAAAAGGATAATAGGTGATCAATCACCCCAAGCAGACTATAGAGACTGCATAATCACAGCAGGTCAACGGCTAAACCATACTCCCACTGCATTTGGGTGGATTGATATTCTGATCTGGTTCAGTAGTATTTATCAGCGTTATCCCCAACAACCAATGTTGGATGCAGTCTGATTAAATCATATAGTAACTCTTTGAGTAACTTTACTTCAATGTCTAAGGTTGTTATTTAGACATTCTTTTAGAAAGGACGTACGTAACCGTCACTATCCGATCTTAAGAATCTTATAACCAACTGACGATACGGGATTTCACCCCTCCACGTGGAATTATCTAATTGGTCCAGCTGGCATGTGGAAAAGTCCAAGTATATTATCCACATCGGGTCGAATACGAGACGAATCAGTGATCACCACCGCAGCCAGCAGATCTTGCAAGTGTGTCAACTCGAGCACCCATGTCGGTGTCATACAAGTCGATATCAGAGCTCCAACCCAGGTTCCTAAGCCCAATTTTCCAGTGGGTTACTTGGGCAAGGGGCAAGGCCCATTAAAGGGTATTTATGTCAATAGACCAAACCGTCTTAAGTTTAGGGCAGAAGAAGGGCATGTGCCTATAAATACTTCATTCCAGGAACTACGTGAGGCTTGATTCCTGGAACATAACAGGATACGTAGGCAACCTGAGAGAGACTCTCAGGCTCAGTCTAAAATCACCCCCAAAACCATCCTTGATTCTATCATCCCTAGATTAAATTGGCCTCAAATTATACATGACAAAATCCGGCATCGTCACCAACCTTTACTCATTGCATTAAGATATTTCATGAACAGTCACCATCTGGACGTGTATGCAATATCTCCAGTCCTACCTTCAAGCACTAGTGCCAAATGCCTCTATTTACGGAAGCGGGTAAATGTAATTCACTCATTATCCACAAATTCATAGGCATCTTCTAGGTATTACATAATAATGTAAACCGTTATTTCGCAACCAATATCTTAATTGAGTTAAGCAGTGTAATGTAGCATATTAATAACTATACAAGGCAATACATGGTTTATCCTTTCAGTGAAATCATTTCACTCGGAGGTAGGCCAAGCATTAGTTCCAAATACTATGCTATAGCCTATATCTGAGCATGGAATACCCGTTTCTCTGGTAATATCAGAGATTCCTCCAAATATTTAGATAAACTAACCGGCATTTCGAGTGGACATTAGACAAAATGTCTATTACTCAAAAGCTCTCACTAGCTTGTATCCTTCATAAGACTCCGAAGGTCAATATGAACAAGTTGTGATACTTTTTCAGCTCTATTACCTTTTCCTAATTGAAAGGTTACTTAGTCATTTTTCCTTTGAGATAGTGTTCTTAGACTTGGGAATAGGAAACACCCTTAGCCAGTCGTCAGATCTTATCTTTAGGATATATGCTCTAATTAATAGATGCTGAAGAATTGTTTATCTTAATACAGAAACCATTTGTTTTAATAGCTTATGATGTGTTACATATACATTTTTCAGCATTAGTTAGTGGTTTTGACTTTATCAGACAAAATTCTGAGTCTCAGAATCGTATACAAATGTCATATTCACTTTCTTTAAGGCAACTATATTATCGATTTGAAAGTGAAACCCTTTGTTCCAACGAATCTGAAAATAGAAAATAAATTTCCTTGATATTCAAGGATTAAAATCCGAAATTTGTTTCCTTATATCACTCCCACAATTTTAGCCGAAATAACTGCCCGTTGTCTACTCTTCATCATGAATGCCCAACTACCTTGTTCTTATAAAAGAACCTTATGAGTCAAGTTACTCGGTTAAGAAAAGTCTCTAAGGATTCATAGGTTAGTGATCCGAAATAACTTTCCTTATCCTTTACTTTCTTTTATTAATATTTCGGTTTATCCATTAACTTATTTAGTTTAGATGACTTACACTTGTAGGCATTCGCCTTCCCATTCTTGGCTTTCTTTAAAGGAAATGGCCGTGAACTAGCAGTTCATTTGAGTAGACACTACTCGCGAACTGTGGGATGTCCAGTAAGATTAATGCCAAATCATTCTCGTCATCTTTTTAAATAATTTTGTTTTATCTCTCGTTCAACACAAATGACAGTAGTGACTTTCTTGTCACTTAAGTTTGAAAGCTCAAGAGGAGAATCATCTACCGAAAATTAATTGCATTCTCAATTAACAAGTTCAACGTTCTTGTTACTTTTCCACTTTTACGAAGTCATCATCAGTCAATTTTAATTACTTAAGCAGTCTAGTCACCTTGAGATGATATGTAGTTGGAAAAATAAATTACGACAGAAATATAAATCAAATCATACACCACAACATATAATAAATTTAGGAATTATAAATGTGATGTCATGCATGCAGTTTATCCTACCATTCTAAGGATTTAATCTCACACCTCAGTGCCGCCTTAGGGTAGGTCAAAGAGGTGACGATTAAATTGAGAAAATCTCTCTCAACAATTAAACCATTTAAGAATCGAACATCTCTTATTTAATTGTTGATTACCTTCCTTTTTCATCCAAGATATTTCCTAAAATATCCTTGTGAGTGTGACCTACTATTTCAGATTTTAAGTACGCCCCGAGTATGCCGCCGTAAGGTAGGTCAGTGACCCGACGAGTACTCAAAATCCTATCCTTTCGGAGACCAAGCCTTGAATTTTGATAGCGGTGAAGGCCATCCGTAGGGGGCCGAAATCAAAGCGGCACGTGGCGTCACCATTCTCTCACGTGCTTGTGTCATCAGTAGAGGCCGTGGGGTCGGTTGTCACATTCCCCGCTCCCACTCGTTATTTTGAAAATTAGGTAGTTTTATTAGGATTTTCAGAATTTATTTACAATCCAAAAAACAATAAATCATGAATATTTAATCCTCCCACTAGTTCATCGGTTCCAAATATCATCTAACTAGTGTCACTATATTCATGATTTTCCAATTTTTCGATTTTTTTTTTAAAAAAAGACACTCAGCATACCATTTTAAGTAGGATAGATACTGTCGCATTGAATATGAATAGTCCTAAATTCAGAGTGAGTGAGAGTGACGGATGCTGCCTAGCCTGTGTAAGGAGTCAAGTCTTTGTCCTATTCCTTCCTGAGCCTGGATCAAACTCTTCTTTTGACTATGTTTGCTCGAACGAATCAAAGAATTTCTTTTTTGAAGGGCGGAAAGACTAGCAGCTCAATTGAAAATTTTATAATCCTAAAACATTAGGACTTATGAATTTCTCAATAATTTGAAAACAATAAATCACGAAATTTAAAGCTCCCACTAGTTTATCGGTTTCAAATATCGTCTAACTAGTGTCACTATATTCATGATTTTCCAATTTCTCGATTTTTAAAAACAATTCCTTGTAGACACTACACAATAAAAATTCACCAAGAATTTTATAATCCTAAAACAGTAGGACTTATGAATTTCTCAATAATTTGAAAACAGTAAATCACGAAATTTAAAGCTCCCACTAGTTTATCGGTTCCAAATACCGTCTAACTAGTGACACTATATTCATGATTTTCCAATTTATCGATTATTTAGAAAATCTCCTTGTGTAGACACTACACAATTAAAACTCACCAAAGAATTTTAAAGTCCTAATATTGTCATGATAAAATTTTAGGATCTTAGAATTTTTCCAATAATTCGAAAACAATAAATCATAAAAAGCAATCACCAACTTATCGGTTCCAAATACCGTCTAGTTAGGGTCCAACTTTTCATGATTTTCCAATTTTTTATTATCAAATTCTAATTTATGTAGACACTACATAACCAAAACCTCGAAGGATTCATAATCCTAAATTGAGTTTATCATGTGAATTTTATATCCCGATAAAATTCCGCTTCCTTTAATTAATTTAATTTATTATTAATCTAAATTAATTATCGTGTTCATACATGTCTAATTAAT
The DNA here is from genome assembly GCA_024500145.1 of Gentiana dahurica var. dahurica. NCBI lineage: Eukaryota > Viridiplantae > Streptophyta > Magnoliopsida > Gentianales > Gentianaceae > Gentiana > Gentiana dahurica. Next base: position 15,357,802 of record CM044907.1, on the reverse strand, counting down.
GCCAAAATTAATTTTCTACATGTATGCATATGCTAGAAGTGGAATTCATGAATACGATGCATGGCATGGTTATAACCCATAAATAATCACAAAAGAAAATAAATGCGAAAAATAAACCACTGAGATGGACCGTTGGTACCCCGTATCTAATCTATCAATCTAAAATTAAATAAATGAATAAACCCAAAAATTTGGGTTTACTAATATCTAATTATTTGAATCTGTGGCCGATCTACTTCTATATCAATTCGTTTGTCCATATCTTCAACAAAATACTCCATAGCTCAGTTGGTGCGAGATGCTTCCATCCTACCTACAATGCGTGTGTTCGATTCCCTTCAATTGGATTACATTTCCTTTCTAAATCAATTTTTGGAAATTTTTATAAAGGACGCGTGGGGTGGAGTCGAACTCGCATATTCAATTTGAAGATGTAGCGCCTTGACCACCAGGACGTTGTTTCAAGTTGTTTGATGTTCTTCGCAAATTGAATTAATACAACAGGGCCGCAACTTTTCTAATTTTTCTAGATACTAGGAAATTAAATTACAATAAAATAAATTACATAATTTCCTATACCTAGAAAACTTTGGGTTTACAATAGATCTAACGATAAACAAGTACCAACCCCAATCCATCTCGTCAACCAAATCATTCAATCACGCATATATATAATAAACATATAATAGATGAAATATTTATCAAATTTCACTCCTTATTAATTAATTATGCAATCAAGATCGCAAAATCGCTTTAACCTATGTCTGATACCACATGCTGGATATACAAAAACCCAATCCGGATCCGATCCATAATTGGATCGTCATATCTGATTCACAGCACTGATCGAGACACTCGATCATGCACAACGGAAGCTACGAATAAATTCGAGTACGATTTTGCCACGATATGATCCACATAAATAATTAACGTAACTATGAGAAGGTTAAAGATTTACCCAAAAGAAGAGAGAGAAGCCGCAGTCTTCCAAATTGTATCTCCTAACGACGACTGGTGGACATCGATCCTCGCTGTAGAACCTCATCGAATATGCTCAAGAAAAACCCTAGGTTTTTCTTCTCTTAATGACTAGAAAAAAAAACTAATTTTTGTCTTCTATTTGGTGAATGTGGCGCAAAATGTAATGTTATTTGTGTTAGGAAGAACTCTCTTTATATAGGAAAATAACTGGTTAAAAAGAGTTATCATTTTCACACTACAATTACCTATTTACATAAGGAAAAGATATTTGCCATAAAATAAGAGATAATTCCCATAAAATCAATCTCTTATCTCTTTTCCATTAATTATCTAACAAATAAATAATTAATTAATTACACATGTGACATAATCTAGAAAAATTTATTTTCCTAATTTTATCACAAATATGGCACCACCTTTAGCCATTAACTTTAATAGAAAATGTATTTTCTATTTTACATAATATTTACCAAATAAATAATATTGCATATTCATTAAATAGACCAACTATTTAATTTATTCTCGAGGTTCCACAAAACGAGAAAACACTCGCGTGTTAGGAGCCAACCCGGGGACCATGGACATATAAGCAGTAGCTACAATAAATTGAGTAAAATATTCATCGAACAGAATATTTATACTCAACTTATTAATTCCGGAATTACGCCACCATAAATCATAAACTGAACTCTATCGATTATAGATATAACTTATTCTCAAAACGTCGAGTTGATAAGTGTCCATTGATATAATCATTACATACACACTAACCCTCCATATACTATCCGTTATGAAGCGGGATTATTTCCGTAAACCTTATTCAGTACATCTTATCTTTATTTGCCATTAACCCACTAGTGATCAATTAGTTCATAACCAATATGAACTCACGGATCGATCAGTTTCTAGAATTAACAAATAAGGGGATTGTCTTTCTACTTCCCGCAGAAAGGAATGGATTCCATAGCCGTGAGACACATACTACTCACTCATTCCAGAATAGTGCCAACATGAAAGTGATTCGGACCGCGCCTCTTAGCAATCCTTAACGAACACATCAAAACCCTATCTTGAAACAAGCATGAATCTGTAATCACTTTAGGATTAAGGCTAATCCATATATGACCATGTTGTGATTCAATAAGATCTCTCAATCACGGAATTATATGAGAAAATGCTGATTAAATCGGTCCAGTCCTGTATGACTACATCATAAATAAATGCCCCACTTAGATAACCAATATCGACGGTCCGGATAAGACGATCACACCATAAAGTGTTCTGGGCGCATTAATGGTGGTTTAATCAATAGACCCCATACTTTGATTAAGTTCACCACGGACTAACATTTCAAGTGTATCACCATAAAATCAATCCTCATGTGTGACACACACTAAGTTATATGGCTACATATGATACGATTTGGGGTTTTTAGCAGTGTATTAAATATAAGCACAAAGCAAATAATATGATGAAATAAAATCTTCATTTATTAAATAAAAACAATTACATAAAATTGTCTTTCGGGTGCTACTTCCAACACATGGATAGTGGAGCTACCAATCACATCACTGGATACTTAAACAATCTTCACATGAGTTCTGGCTATAATGGTAATGATTCACTAGTAGTTGGGAATGGTGAGCAACTCAAAGTTTCTAACATTGGCCAATCCATTTACCAAACACCTCTCTTAGAATGCATTATGTTCTTCATGTGCCTGATATTACCAAAAACTTACTTAGTGTTTTAAATTGTCTGTTGATAACAACATACTTATTGTGTCTGATAATTCTTTTTGTTTGGCGAAGGACAAGAGTTCAGGGAAGGTTCTGCTAACAGAGGTGCTGGAGGATGGCCTGTACAATATGGTAACTCCAACTAAAAAAGTCAAGAGCTCACTTCAATCCAACAGATTCAGTCTCATTGTGATGTCTAGGTCTGATTAAGAGTCTGGTAGAATTAGGTCTGTTGATGTGAATAAAAATCCTAATGTATGGCATAGGAGGTTAGGCCACCCTTCCTAAAATTTTTTGAGTCAAGACCTAAAGAGTTGTAATGCTGTGCTTAATGAGAATTTGGTTTTTTTGTGAAGCTTGTCAGTTTGGAAAATCACATGCTCTTCCCTATAATACTTCTGTTTCTCATGCTAAATCTGCCTTTGATCTTATACACACAGATGTCTGGGGCCCTTCACCATTAAAGTCCACCACAGGGCACTCATATTATGTTCACTTTCTTGATGACCACACAAGATTTACATGGATTTTCCCCTTAAAAACCAAATCTGAAGTACTTTCTGTCATCAAACAATTCATCACCTATGTTCAGACTCAGTTTCCAGCACTGTTAAATGCATTCAATCTGACTGGGGGAGAATATAAAAACATTGAGACATACCTTAAAGATATGTCATTATGTTCAGGAACCCATGTCCCCATGCTCATGGCCAACATGGTAGGGCAGAAAGAAAGCATAGACATGTTGTTGAACTTGTACTGGCCCTTCTAGCACATTCCTCTATGTCTCTCTGTATTTGGTGGTATTGTTTCAGGCAGCTTTCCACATCATAAACAGCCATCCTACCCCAGTCCTTCATAACAAATCCCTTCATCAATGTCTATACCACACAGCACCTAATTATCACATGTTCAAAGTGTTTGGATGTGTTTGTTATCCACACTTAAGACCTTTCCAAACCACAAAGTTTCAGTTCCACTCAAGTAAGTGTGTCCACTTAGGTGTTAGCCCTATCCATAAAGGTTGGTTGTGTCTCGATCAAAGTGGAAGAATATACAGAACTAGGGATGTGATATTTTATGAATTAAGTTTCCCTTTTGCAGAAAAATTTACACAAGGCCCTCAAAGATCTGTGGTTACTAGCCCAACTATCTTAAATGATGTCAGTGTGTCTAGTGTCTTACCTATGCAGGATTCTCAGTTGGAGATACCTTTTCAATAAATTGGTACACCATCCCTTGGCAGCAGATCCTCCCCTGATAATCACAAGTTTGCATCTTCACCCCTCAATCCATAGTCCTAATAGATTTGCAGCTATTTGCCCTTACTCATCACAGACTGATTCCCCTGATCCTACTGACACACATCTTGAATCCACCACACCAACACATGATATCTCCAGTCCTCAGTTATCCCAACAACCTGCCACTTCTAATGATCTGTCCAATGAATCCTCCTCTCCTGCCACACCAGTTCCTCTTCCTAAACCCAAACTCACCAATACCCATCCAAAGAAAACTAGAGCCAAACAAGGAATCTTCAAACCCATAGCTCTTTCAGTAGTTACTCACCATTCTGAACCTACTAATGTATCAGATGATATGGCTAGTCCTCAGTAGAAAGCAGCTATGGATGAAGAATATTATGCTCTTTTAAGAAACAGCACTTGGACCTTGGTTCCTCCAACAGGAAATCAAAACATAGTTGGTAATAGATGGGTGTATAAGGTGAAACTCAAACCTGATGGCAGTGTGCTTAAACACAAAGCTAGGTTGGTTGCCAAAGGATTTAGTCAAACTTATGGAGTGGACTTACTGAAATTTTTTCACCAATTGCTAAAGCACCAACCATTATAGTGGTCATGTCTGTTGTTGTGTCTTACAATTGGCCTATACACCAGATAGACATCAATAATGCCTTCTTAAATGGCCCCTTGGAAAAACCTGTCTACTTGGCACAACCTGAGGGTTATGTGGATCCTTCAAAACCGCACTATGTGTGCAAGCTTAAGAAGGCTTTGTATGGGTTGAAGCAGGCCCCTAGAGGTTGGTTTGAAGCTTTGAAAAGTCAGCTCCTGGAATGGGAATTCACTCAGTCCATGTGTGATAATTCATTGTTTATACTTAAAACCTCTGATCACATTTTAATAGTTCTTTTTTATGTTGATGATATACTTGTGACAGGAAGCACATCAACCTTAGTTCATAAATTCATAAAGATGTTGGACAGTAGGTTTTCTCTCAAGGATCTAGGGCCTGTTTCTCATTTTCTGGGGATGCAAGTCTCAAGAGATGCCACTGGTTTGTTTCTCACACAGACGCATTATGCCTCCCAGTTGCTTCATAAAATAGGCCGTGATTCACTCAGCATATGTCCTACACCTATGGTTCCAGGTCACAAGCTGGATGAGAATCCTGGTGCACCTTTTAAAAATATGACTCTTTACAGAAGTATCATTGGTGGTTTACAATACTTAATATGTACTAGACCAGATATTACTTTTGCTGTCAATTATCTGAGTCAGTTTATGCAAGCTCCTGGTGTTGAACATTGGAAGGCATTAAAAAGATTGTTGAGATATGTGAAGGGTACACTACAGCATGGTTTGCACTTCAAACCCTCCAGTAATTTGTCCCTAACTGGTTTTTCTGATGCTGATTGAGGTGTATCCTCTTTTGATAGAAAGTCCATTGGTGGTTATTGTGTCTTTCTTGGTGAATCCTTAGTTTCCTGGAGCTCAAAGAAGCAAGGGGTGGTTTCCAGATCTAGTACAGAGTCTGAATATAGGGCCTTTGCCAATCTTGCAGCAGAAATGAAATTGATAGTGTATCTTCTTGGTGAAATTCATATTGCTCTCCATGTGGTTCATACAGCTTGGTCTGATAACACTAGTGCTTCTTACTTGGCACAGAATCCAGTCTACCATGCAAGAACAAAACACATAGAAATTGATGTTCACTTTGTTAGAAATAAAGTTTTGGCCAAGAGACTCAACGTCTGCTATATTCGTTCTGTTGATCAGATTGCAGATTGCTTGACAAAGCCTTTGACAAGTTCGCAGTTTCCGATTTTTAGAGACAAACTCAATGTGGTGTCCCCACCTTTGAGTTTGAGGGGGGATGTTGAGATATGTGGCTGATTATCATAATGATGCGTAGGCTGTCCACCTAGATAATGAGTGCATGGATCAGATTAGATTACTAGATATGCTGTTAGATTATGTTGGATAAGTTGTTATTAGATTCTCTAGTCATGCTAATATATGTATCTACACCTATGGACGGTACTGAACAAGATAAATTAATGAAAATGTTCAGCTCTATCTTCTTTATGTTTTTCTAACTCACATGCATGTTCCTCAGTAGTCGGTCTAGTCAGTTTAGGCGTATCTGCCCACTGATACCTGAAGCTTGTGGTTTGATTTAAGCTAATAAAATGATGGTTTTCATATATATATATATATATATATATATATATATATATATATATATATATATATATACTACCTCCTTTCTAAAATATAAGTCATCTTAGGTGTTTTCAAACAGTTAAGAAAGTGGTTGGATGTCATAAATTTGATGGTTAAAATCTAATACCCCTTTGATTATCGTTAATGGAATAGTTGTTATGTAAGGTAATGTAGAATGATTGATTGATATATATATATATATATATATATATATATATATATATATATATCCCAAAATGTAGTTCATTTAACTTTTTAGTTTTGTCCCAAAATGTAAGTCCATCTAGAAACCAATAAAGCATTTATTACATTTTTCTACTTCTACCCTTATTTATTATATATTCAACCACTTTTTACTACTTTGCATTAATACCATTGAAAGGTCATTTAGTTTTTTATTCAATATTAATGACAAATAACAAATTAAACTAACTTTCTTAATATATATGAAAAAACCTAAATTAACTTATATTTTGGGACGGAGGTAGTATATACTTCTTTTTTTTTTTTTTTTTCTTTTTTCAAATTTTGTGAAGTGACAAGTTTGTCTTGAAAGAATCCTTATGCACGTCTCTCCCTAGTCTCCCATCATTAATTGTGATAGTAAAATCAACAAATCACTATTGTCATAAATGTAGTAGTTACATGTCTTTTTTTGTTTTTGCAATGAGTAGTTACATGTCTTAATATTCAACTATAAATTAAATGCCCAAATTTTATATAAATCTCTTTATTGAAGATATCAAAATAAATCTGGATACATAAAAACCTGAACGAAAGAGTTTAAATCAACATTTAGAAATGAGTAATGGTTTTTCAAAAAAAAAAAAGGAAATTGAGTAATGCTGCTGATAATATATTTAAATTTAAAGAGCGACGCAATCTGATTTTACCCCATTGCTAGCTAATCATGCATGGACCTAAATCATATATATAATCAGCAGGTCCTAAATGTTCATCTTTGGTAAAATCGAATTGTGTCACTCTTTGTATCTTAATAGTTGTGTTCGTTGTGTTATACTTATAAATCATAGCTACTTCCCATTTAAATGCCAACTTTTATTTTATTTTTTTTAGGAAGAAAGATATATTTTATTAAATGGATGTATCAGAAATGCAAGCAGAAATTACATCTTAAGAAGGATTGGATCCCCATTAAACGAAAAAAATAATAGCTAAACCATGTTTTGCTAAATAAAACGAGCTGGGACATTTCCCGAGCGTCTAACAAACAAGAAGGTAACCAAATTAAATTTAGAAAAGGAAGCCTATCCTCGTCGTCAGATTGGAGGTGACTAACCACTGTTTTAGAATCGCTTTCCATTGAGATATCGCGGTATCCGTAAGCAAAACCAAACGAAGGACCGTAGAAGATTGCAAGGCCTTCACCAAAATCTACAGTTGAGGCACGACCTAAATTTAGCGAGAAACTATTAAGGATAGTGTCTGCGGAGTCTCGAAAAATTTCGCCAACAGAAAGAGTATTATCCTTAATAGCAGCATCAACATTACATTTCACAATACCGGTCGACGAAAAGACACAAGATATTGAGTTAGGTAAATGCCAACTTTTCAAAGAGGTGCAACTCTTTCTTTTCTACGTTGTTCTCAATAATTCTAAAGGAATAATTATAGTTTCAGTCTCGATCCTTTTTTTCCCCTTAAAACTATCTATATCTAATATTTTTACGATAAACACTTATATGTATTTATTTTTGTTACGAGAAATACATGATTTTTTGTTACAATAAACATCCTTATATATGTGTTTTTGTTACAATCATTGGACAACTAACGATGTGTTTATCGTGACAAAAATACATACATAGATATATTTATTGTAACAAAAATACATAGGCCAGGGTGTTTATCGCGCGTAACGATGACATATAAAAAGTTTTTATCGTAACAAAAACGAATACCTAAGGATGTTGATGGTAGCAATCAAAGATAAATACTACATCTGTCTCAAAATGTAAGTCATTTTAGCTTTTTAGTTTTGTCTCAAAATGTAAGTCATTTATAAAACCAATAAAGCATTTATTACATCTTTCTCATTCTACCCATCATTTATTATATACGCAACCACTTTTTATTATTTTGCATTAATACCAATGAAAGGTCATTTTAGTCTTTTTAATCAAAATTAATGACAAATAACAAATTTAACCAACTTTCTTAATATGTGTGAAAATGCCTGAAAGGACTTACATTTTAGGACGGAGGTAGTACTCCCTCCGTTTTTATATATCTGTCGCTGAGAGAAGGTTCACACAGATTAAGAAAGTGATTAATGTGTCTGAATTTGAATATAGAATGACTAAAATGCCCTTCATTTTTCATTGGTCCATAAATAATGTCATTTAGATTATTCAGAAGACTTTTTATCTTCTCAAGATTAAGCAATTACTCCAATACCATCAATCCCACCCTTTCCCTCCCTTCCGTATTTTAATTCTGTAATTTTTTTTCCTGCCAATTATCTTTTCACATCATTTTGACTTCCTACCAATACCTGTCAATCCATCCTTCAACGTCATTTTCCCCGATTTTCAATCTCTATCTGCAGTGTTTTATTTCTAATTTTTTTTCCTTCCTATTTATCTTTTCAAATCATTTTTGCATCCTACCAATTTTTCCCTCCAAAAGTTTTGTTATACAAAGCCACTATGTCTGAGTTGAGAAGACAATTCAAAGAAGATGGCAAATACAAATCACCAAACGTTCTTATTCCATGTAGATTTAAATATGAGTCCTCCGATGTTTGACTTGAATAGTGATCCATTAGTTGAATATTTAAACAACCTTCTTTTTTCCTCCATCAATTGGTTTGGTATCCATTTTTTTTCTGTGTGAAAGTTGCCCCCTTTTTTTTATCTGTCTGTGAAAGGCGACTTAAAATAGGCAGAGGCATGTCTGTTGCAATTCCCGTCTCATTGGAAAATGATCTACTTTCAATTTCCAATATTTATGGATATTGGAAGTCAAAACCTTTTTTAAATAAATCTAATTAAGAAAAGGGTATAATTGGAAAAAAATAATAAATGATGTGTTGGAAATGTAAAATGACAGATAAAAAAAAAAAACCCAAAATCTGAAATGTGACAGATATATAAAAACGGAGGGAGTAGTAGTTTTGAGAAAATAAAGAAATATATGAGGTTAAAAGTGTAATTATCCTCATTCTAAATCATCCTCCCATTATTGATTTGATAATTGATAACATAAATTCACCAAAGCTTAACAAGGATGCTGCATGCTTTATCAACACCCTTTTTTTGTAAGAGCCCACGCGAATGCACTTACTAGTCCTGAGTTGGTGGTGGTGATGGGGGAGGCGGCGGTGACAGATCCGATGGTGACGACGGTGGTGATAGTAACAAAGTTTGAAAAATAACTTGATTACAGTGCGGACAGTGACTGGGATTGGAGCTGGGAGGCGGCGGAGAAGTGGCCCGCCTCTCCCCCTCTCAGTCGGTATCAGCTTACGGAAAACATGGGAAGAAGCTACATCAATGTTTGCCGCTGAAAAAGCTGCCGACCAGCTGACTGCGCCGGCAACAGATAGTTTGTCCTGGCATTTGAGCCGGTGAAGTAGAAGAAAGGCTATCAATATATTCAGTGCTTTCATTTTCATATTGAAAGTACTTTTAAAATTTTGATTGTATATATACAGATATATAAGCAGAGAATACTTATATATATACATAGGCAAATTTTATGGTGGTCGGACCAGAAGTATAACTTAATGGTCCGAGCCCAACAAGATTTAATGATTTTTTTATGTTCCCACACGTTTAAATAATAACTACTTAATCTAAAATATGTTATTGGTGAATAATGTGATAATATGTTGGTCTTGGATCGTCATAAAATCTTTTATACAGGATATAGACAAATTTTATGGTGGTCGGGCCATAAGTGTGATTTGATGGTTCGAAACCAATCATATTTAAGGATTTCTGTTGGTCCCACACGTTTAGATTAAAACTACTTAATCTAAAATATGTTATTGGTGAAGAATGTGATAATATGTTGGTCCTGGGTTGCCATAAAATCAAATAATATGGTGGTCGGGTCACAAGTATTACTTGATGGTTTGAAACTAATCAAATTTAATGATTTTCTTTTAGTCCCACACGTTTAGAGAAAAAAAAAACTACTTAATCTAAAATAATACATCCGTTTCAAAATGTAACTCCGTTTGAGGTTTTTCACACATATTAAAAAAATTGGTTAAATTGGTTATGTGTAATTAATTTTGATGAAAAATCTAAAATAACATTTGACTTTTATTAATGTAAAGTAGTGAAAAGTGGATAAATATATAATAAATTAGGGGTAAAAAGAGAAAAATGTAATAAATGGTTCATGAGTTATCTAAATGGACTTATATTATTAGACAAAACAAAAAAACCAAATAGACATATATTTTGGGACGGATATAGTATGTTATTGGTGAATAATGTGATTATATATTGGTCCTGGACCGCCATAAAATCACCGCAGAATATGAATACTGAGAAACAGTTTGATCATCTTGGTGTGTCGTTAAACCACCAAAATTATATCCATTCTCACTCTATAACTAGTACAGGGTAAGTCGGAGTCGATCCCACGAGGAACAGTTGATTATTTCTTTTCGGAAGGGTAATCAAACAGATAGTGTATGATAACTTTAAAATTAAATATAAAATCACTAAGTATGCAGAAATAAATACTGGCAGAAAATTTAGAAGCAGAACGAAGCTAATAATAGAGGAAAAATCAATCTAAGAGGATTCCAGCTAAAGCAATTATTTTCTCCCTTAATCCTTACAACTGATCATTGATGCATAAATTACTCGTTGAACTCGTAATAAATTAGTTATAGCTGCCGACAATCGCCAAGCAACCGGTTTATCCTAACTTCGATAAGCAGGACAATCGCCACTACTTACACTCTAACTGTGTAGCACACCTCTCAACAATCACCAGAGGTTTGGTGAGAACAGTCGCATTAATGCTTGGACAAACCTAATTCTAGGTATTAACGCACATCGGGTTAACTTTAACCTAGATTACTTATCTCCACAACAGGGAATCCTACGGGCTACGAACCGGCAGGCAATGTGTTGTTTACCACTAACAATCAAATCTTTGTGACAATCGCCTAGATTCAATTTTTGGTATTCGATTAAACAATCAAACTAACAACCCTGCAGTAGTGATTAATTCAATTATTCAACATTGATTCGTTAAGTACAGAAAACAAGTAAATACTACAAATTTAACGAGGATAGGAACCAATTTGATCTCACAATTGCATTATCAAGGGATTAATAACGCTTTAACTGGAAAATAGAAAATTAGCTACTCATTGATATAATAAAAGCACAAGAAATAATTCAAAACACCTTGATGAATTGCGGGAAATTGAGAAGAGTGCAGATGTTGGAAGAGATAAACCCGAGTAAAAAAATAAAACTCAAAGTCGCACAAGTTGAATGTCGACTAAGGTCTGAATGCTTTTTTTCACAAAGCTGCGCTACTTTCTTCTTTTTTTTAAAAGCTGGAAAAAATTCCCCCTTTTTTTAATTGGGAATTATTACTAATAACTAATAATAATCCATAATAAAATAAAAACCTAATAAATAAAATAATCCATCTCAAAATAAAAGCCCATGAAAATAGGAGAATAAATCCATGAAATCCAGCTAGTAAGTGGAGTCTTGTGACTTGGGCCTCGGTGGACTTTTTATGTTTTCACGGTAGTCGGGATCTTGACATCATCAGAAAGTAAAAATCGTTAAACTTTAATTCTCGAATTCTTTACTTCATCAAAATTCGACTCTTGCAGCCAATAAATCCACTATTTCATCAATTTCCTCTTCCAAGCTCCTCGAACCTAAAAACCAACAAAAAACATACCCAAAAAGGCGTATCTCTCGAGAAAATAGGTATAAACCACGCACCAAAACATCGTCAATTATGGACTTATCAAACTCCCCCACACTTAGACAATTGCTTGTCCTCAAGTAATGTACTCTCGTCCCAAAAAAAGTAACAAAAGAAAAATGCATGAACCTTAATCCTAAATGCATGACCTTAAACTACATTAATGCAATGCACCGAAAGAATACCAAAAATGACGCCCGTCCAACTGCCTCATCAACCCAATATTTTATAATGCAAACCAAAGGGTATTTAAGCAATACACACCACACACTAGTGTTCATACAACTAACCTTAACTCACTTGATCATAAACTTAAAGTGGTAAAATAAGAAGGTCCCAACATGTCCTCACGGGTGAAACTCTCAAAAAAATGCATAGGGACGATTCACTCTCTCTCAAAAATCAACACACAACCAAGTATTACTATAGGTTTGCATATCAATCAAAACTCCACCACTATATATTTCAAATCCAATGCACAAATCATGAGGTCTTCGACAGGGTTGTAACGGGGCCAGGGACAAGAAAACAAGGTGGGGAAAGGGTAAATATATGGGTAATACCATGTATCATCAAGGAATAAAAACAACTATCCAAATGCCATAAATCACCACATGCTTCTCGGCACTTACGCTTCACATACTACTACTAATAATAATAATAATAATAATAATAATAATAATCAAAGCTCTTATTTATTTATTTGTTCTTTAGCTGCTTTACTTCCCTTTTTTTATTGATTGAATTGCAGCCTCTCTTCTTCTTCAAATTTTTTTTTTTTCAAAACATACATAATGGTCCACTGGATAATATATATATACGGCACAAGGACCAACCAACATATATACTCCACCAAGAAAACAAACTCATCAAAGCAATTTACTTTTACCCTTAATGACACAAGTGGGGCAGAAAGAAGTAGGGGATCTCGTAAGAAAAAGGCTTATGGTTAAAAATTCTGGGGCTAATCAAAAAAAGGGTCAGGCTAGACGGGGCTCACTAGGGGTATATAGTACGGGTAGGCCAACAAAAGTGGGTCTAAAAAGCGTTAAATCCTAAGTGTCTCAATCATTTAAGTGCACTGAACTTGAAAAAAGTGTGGTCTCGAAATGTATGTCAATGCAAATTCTAGAATGACATTGGACTGTGTGGATACCACTCAAAGGAAAATATGAGCGAGTGCGCTCTTTGGTTAAGTGAAATCCTCACTTTTAAGTGGTTTTTTGTTAGGGCTCAATTATTTTACCTCCAAAGATCATAAACAAGTGATATAAGGTGAGTGTGTATCAACAAAAGTGTGTGTTTGCATTGATTAATTACCATTTGATTATTATTATCAAACATAAGATTTACATGAGAGAGTTGGTAAAGTGTCATAAAGGGCATCATCGGTGCTATAAGATCCTAATATGTCCTAAATATGCGGTCTTAATATGGAATGCATGAGACACCCCCCACACTTAAATCATACATTGTCTCCAATGTATGTTAAAAGTGTATGAGAATTAAAATAAAATAAAGTTAACAAAAATAAAAATATGATGTATGAAATGACTATATGGCATGCACGAGATGTAATGAATATATAAAGGAAATGATATGCATGTAAATGGAAAAAAAATAAAAAAATAAAAATAAATAAAAAAAATGGGAAAGATACATTACTTAAGGAGCAGAGGGGTTCATGCATAGTGGAGGACCGCACTTTGAAGCTTGGAGAGAGTATTATTTTGGCGGAATAATGCGGTCGTGACCTCACGTACTTCTTGCGTGTTGGCAATTAGTTTGGCCTCCATGTTGACTGTGGCATTACGTACCTCCGCGAAGTTAGACTGTATAGTCTTCAGTTCCTCTTTTAAACTAGCCACTTGTGCATGGAGCTAGCTAGCTCCGAACGCAAACCTTGAATTTCCATGATCAATGTCTGAACCGTGGTGGCATCAAAAGTCTTCTCAGGGGTAGGATATTTGCCTTTAGAGGAGCGTGGGGGACCATGTGGAGCCATACGCAGAACACCATCTTCATCATCAACAAATTGGAGCACCTTTAGATATTTTAGGTCCATGGGTTTCGGAGTAAATGCGCAAGACATGTTGGTTTGATTCGTTTCAAAATCACATAAGGAGGTTGCCAACCTTGTGATTAAAGGGCCCATGACCAATGTTAGAGACTTGCTCTCATTTTCCGACTTGGCCACTGCGTTGAATTGTTTGGCTGCCCAATACCCAAAGTGCACTTTGACGCCTTGTTGCATATAATGTAGCAACATGATTTCATTATCGGAACACAAATTTGTTGAAGAAGTCCTTCCGGTGAAAGCAGTGGAAAGGAAACGGCGTATCACTCGCAAGGCAGGATCGACAATATAGGAGTCGGCACACGAAAAATTCTTGTACCAAATGGCATAATCGCATAATTGGTCCTAATATATAAGGAGCCTTGTTAAACTTCTTCAGAACAGAACATATGTAGTTGATATATTCTGAAGAAGTAACCATATCATCTGTAAGAAATCCCAAATGCATACCAAACTGAGTGATTGACAAATTAAATGATCTGCCGAACAAGCGAAACGAAACACACGGAGTAGTGGCACAGAATGGATCCGGAACCTCAAAACGAAAGGTGACATAAAATTCTAAAATAAGCTCAATATAGGCCGTCTCATTCATAGTCAAATAGGCACCCCACCCAATGGACTCCAAATACTTTGTGACAGACTCGTAAAGATCAAGAGATTCCAATGTAGCCCGATCAAAAAACTTGCATTCAACAATTTCACGTTTAGATAAAATTTTGTACCTTTCTTGTTCCACGGGGTCCTCAAAATTTAAGTGGCCTCGTAACTGTTCCGTGGAAGGAACGAAAGTCTTTCTGGCTTTGACAACTTTGCTTCGCCTACTCGATTCCGGAAGTGACGTCAATGCGTTTAATCGCTTGGTGCCCGTTCTTTCCGTCACATGGGATGATGTCGCCATTGTTCTCGACTTCGTGTTTAAGGGTTTGGCAGCCTGCCTAGGGCGTTGGAGCCTTCGCTTGGGTGGGTTCTTATCGCAGGCCATGGTGGGAGTCGAGATGGGTGGCTGCGTGGTAGAGGAGGGAGGTCGGAGGTGTTTCAGAAAGCAGTAGAGGTGGCCGGTTCTTTTGATTGCGTAAGGCTGCTCCTGCTTGATTTACAATTGACGCAGAGGAGATAGGGAAAGAAAAAAAAAAAGGGGACAAAAATAATGGGAAGAATTTTTTTTTTTTCCTAGGATCCCGACTTCTTGGAATTGTGAAAAACAACTTCCATTAAGAGCACATAGTGTGGATTGGACACGTCGGGATTCCGACTTCGCTAAAATTGGACATCCTCCATTCTTGACTACTATTACCAAGCCACGCCTCCATACCGAAATGCATGGCCACTCTCCTAGATCTTGATAAAAATCTGTCCGTCTCACCTGCAAGATAGACATCAAGAACTCCACCCACATGCAATTCTCTCATTTTCTCATGGTTAAACAAAGAAAACAAAAGAAAAACATACACCAAACATTGGGTTGCCTCCCAATAAGCGCCTTTGTTTTAAGTCGTTGGCTGGACGTAAAGATCGCTTCAATTAATCGAGATAGGTAGGCTCAACTAAGCCGACTTCTTCGACCTCTTGACTCACAACGCCTCCAAAGTATGGTTTTAGTCTATGCCCGTTCACCTTGAAAGATTTGTTCGTCTTAAGGTCTTGAATCTCGATCACCCCTTGGGGTGATACATTAAGCACCTTATATGGGCCTTCCCATCTGGATTTCAACTTACCTGGCATGAGTTTCAACCGAGAGTTGAACAATAAAACCAACTGGCCTTCTCGAAACTCTTTATGGCGGATCAATTTGTCGTGCCAGAGCTTCGTTCTCTCCTTATACATCCGGGCGTTCTCATACGATTCCAATCTCTGCTCTTCTAACTCCTGCAGTTGCAGTTTCCTCTCTAGTCCCGCCTCTTTCAAACTCATGTTGGCCTCTTTCACGGCCCAGTAGGATCGATGCTCTACCGCCACGGGTAAATGAAAAAGCTTTCCAAAGACAAGTCAATATGGGAGCATGCCAATGGGTGTCTTATACGCGGTGCGGTAAGCCCATAATGCGTCATCCAGCTCGAACTCCAATCCTTTATACCTAGATTCACCATCTTTTCTAAGATCACCTTCACTTCCTTGTTCGACACTTCAGCTTGTCCATTGGTCTGCGGGTGGTACGTGGTAGCCACCTGATGGTGTACTCCATACTTTAGCATAAGTGCCTTCACACTTCTGTTGCAAAAATGGGTCCCTTGGTCACTTCTGATGGCTCGGGGTAGTCCAAATCTGCTAAAAATGTATGATCTGAGGAATGCACACACAACTTGGGAATCATTAGTCTTTGTGGCCTTCGCTTCTACCCACTTAGAGACGTAGTCCACCGCAAGTAAAATATATAAGTTCCCAAACGAACTAGGGAAAGGCCCCATAAAATCTATACCCCACACATAAAAGATTTCACAAAATAATATGGGTTGTTGGGGCATTTCGTCCTTAGAGGAAATGTTACCAACTTTCTGGCATCGAATGCATGTCTTACAAAAATGGTAACAATCCTTAAATATACTCTCCCAATAAAACCCGCTATCAAGCACCTTGCGTGCTGTTCTCTTCGGTTCAAAATGACCTCCACAAGCCAATTCATGACAATACGATAGGATGGAGTGGACCTCATCCTCAGGAACGCATCGACGGATTACTTGGTCGGAGCCAAGCTTCCACAGATGAGGCTCATCCCATATATAATACTTAGATTCACTTTTCAGTTTATTCTTCTTGGCTGTGGACATATCAGAGGATTGGACACCAGAAACTAAGTAATTAACAATATCCGCATACCATGGTTCCTTACCTATCTTGCCTGTCATGGCAAAGAGATGCCCATCAGGAAATGTCTCATTAATTGGCAGCTTTTCTTCTTCCTTTACAATCCTGCTCAAGTGATCTGCCACTGAATTTTCCACTCATTTCCGATCTTTGATTTCCAAATCAAACTCTTGCAACAATAATATCCATCTGATTAACCGCGGCTTCGATTCCTTCTTTGTAAGTAGATATTTGAGTGCCGCGTGATCTGTATAGACCACCACCTTCGACCCAAGCAAGTAAGATCTAAAATTTTCAAATGCAAACACCGCTGCTAGGAGTTCCTTTTCAGTTGTGGTGTAGTTGCATTGTGCTTGGTTCAAGGTCTTCGAGGCATAATATATAACATGGCTTGCTCTCCCCACACGTTGTACAAGAAGTGCCCCCACAGCGTAGTCACTTGCATCACACATTATCTCAAAAGAGAGTGACCAGTTAGGGGGTTGAATGATGGGTGCGGATGTGAGCTTTGCCTTCAGTTCATCATACGCCTTCTTGCATTCCTCATCAAATTCAAAAGGAACGTCTTGTTTCAACAACTTGCATAGAGGTTAGGCTATCTTCGAGAAATCTTTAATAAACCTGCGATAAAACCCAGCATGGCCAAGGAAACTATGAATATCCTTCACATTAGCAGCATATGGTAATTATGCAATTAAATCAACCTTGGCTTTATCTACCTCTATTCCCTTTTCAGACACAACATGCCCTAACACTATCCCATCTTTCACCATAAAGTGACATTTTTCATAATTGAGCACGAGATTAGTGTCAATACATCGTTTTAGCACATGAGACAAATTCCCTAAGCATTCATCAAATGAATCCCCATAGACAGTAAAATCATCCATAAATATTTCAATACACTTCTCAATCATGTCAGAAAATATACTCATCATGCACATCTGAAACGTACCTGGGGCATTACACAAACCAATGGCATGCGCCGGAAAGCATATGTCCAAATGGACATGTGAACGTGGTCTTCTCACTGTCTTCGGGAGCGACTACTATTTGGTAGTACCCCGAATACCCATCAAGAAAGCAAAAGAATGATTTACCTGCGATCATTTCCAACATTTGATCGATGTAAGGGAATGGAAAATGATCCTTGCGGGTGGCTGCGTTGAGTTTGCGAAAATCTATACACATTCTCCATCCCGTTTGTGGTCTCACTGCCACTTGCTCGTGCTTCTCATTCTCTTCGATAGTAAAACCTGCTTTCTTTGGTACCACGTGAACAGGGCTAACCCATTCACTGTCAGAAATGGGAAATATAATTCCCAACTCAAACAATTTTACGATCTCTTTCATTACTACCTCCTTCAGGGTAGGGTTCAGCTTGCGTTGTGGATCACACACCGGTTTGGCATTTTCCTCGAGCAAAATTCGGTGCATGCAAATAGAGGGGCTTATTCCATTGATGTCAACCAATGTCCACCCAATGGCTTCTTTATGGTCCCTTAGAACTCTAATCAAGTTCTCTTCTTGCTCATTAGTTAAGTCTTTGGCAATTATAACAGGCAAGGTATCATTGTCACCCAAATATGCATACTGCAGATGTTCTGGCAAAGGTTTGAGCTCCAACTTGGGTGCCTGCACAGATGACGGCAAAATCCTTTCGGACGAACCAGTTAATGGCAATACCGGCGGTGTAAAATTGGAACTATATGAGGGTGTAGAGTATAGAGCCATAATGGATTCATTGAGCGCCTCATCTAATTCTTCGTTTACATCCCGGTCGGTTAAACTATTAGATATAACATAGTCCGTCTCATCCTCACAGCATAATGTCTCGTACACCTCTTCCACACAAGAATCAATAACACTCACATGATAGACAGGCTCTTTATCACTAGGATACTTCATAGCCTCAAAGATATTAAAAGTGACAATTTTTCCATCAAATTTTCAAATGTCAAAGTACCCTTATCTACATCGATTTTAGTTTTAGCTGTCTTCATAAATGGCCGACCTAACAATATAAGTGACGGATATGGTTAATATGCATCATCCATATCAATAATATAAAAGTCCACGGGGAAGATTAGGTCATGAACTTTCACTAGAACATCTTTCACCACGCCCTCTAGATATGAATTAGACCTATTTGCCAACTGGATTACCACTCGGGTATCCTTTAATGGTCCTAAATTCAAATCATTGTAAACAGAGAGGGGCATGACGTTAATAGATGCGCCTAGGTCAAGCATGGCCTAATCAACCCTCTTGTTCCCTATGATGCAAGGAATTGTGTACATACCTGGGTCTTTGCATTTTGGTGGCACCTTACGTTGTATGACCGCAGACACGTTCTCATCCGCCATAACTCTTGCATTGGGCCTTAACTTCATCTTCTTGGTGCACAGTTCTTTCAGAAATTTTGCATATCTAGGCACTTGTTTGATGGCCTCCAACAAAGGAAGATTGATTTCCACTTTCTTGAAAATATCCAACATAGCCTTTTCTTCCTCTTCTTTCTTCGCCTTGGCCAACCTGCCTGGAAAATGTGGAGGGATAACAATCTTTGTTTCTTTTTCCTTAGGCCTAGACTCAGTCGATTCATCAGAATTTTCTTCCTTGGAATTATCCTCCACTTGCACCTTTTCAGCAACTTTCTCTCGAGCATGCTCAGAAAATTCTTTACCACTTCGCAAAACCACCGCATTAACGTTCTCTCTTGGATTCACCACTTAGGAAGGAAGCTTCCCTGGATTGTCCTTCAATTGGTTTACATCAGCTGCCAACTAAGACATTTGGATCTCAAGATTCCTTACTCCTGCTCTCGACTCACTCTGAACCTATTGAATTTCTTGACGAAAATCTTGACGAAGCTTCTGATTTTCCTGCTGAATATCTTGTTGGAGGGTACTCGTCATAGTTTTCATCATATCCTCCATTGAGAAATTGGTAGGAGCTGGGGCTTGGGCCCTTTGCAAAATCTGTGGTTGGGCACCCTGTGTTCTATAGTTGTTCGGGTATGGATCATACCTTCTTTGTTGGTTAGCCCTTGATAACCACCTACAACATTAACCTGTTCAGTTCCATCCTCTTGTAAAGTTGGACACATGTCAGTAGGGTGTCCAATCGTGTTGCAGATCCCACTGAAGGATGCAGGTTCTTAGATCTAAACGAGTTAGATCTACGCGCAGCGGATGGATCACGATTTATGTTTAGGGCTAAATTGTAGTGATTTTCACATATATTTTGTATATCAATATTCCCCATATACGTGTTATTTTCATAGAAATCGGGATTATAATTGATTAATTGAGTAAATGAGGTTTTTAATGATTAAATATGAAAACATATCAATTTAAATGTTTATTTGGTGATTTTATATTATTTTGGAATCATGTTACGTTTTGGTATGTTTTCGATGTGTGTAGATACATATTTTCGACTTGGAAAAGGAGTTGGAAGAGTTAAAATCGAAGTTGAAGTTGTTTGAAATAATCTTGAAGAGATAGAGATGAGGTAAAGAAGATAAAGATGGAAGAAATAAGATAATTATCAAGAAATCGGTTTCCAGCAAGGCTGGACGTTCGTCCATGTCCCGTCCAGGAATGGACGGGCGTCCACTATATTGAACCAGCGTTCAGAAGTTTGAATTGGATCAGAGAGTTCAGACGCATGATGAACGAGCGTCTATCCTCCGTCCGTAGAAGCAAACGAGCGTCCGACCTTGTGGACGAGCGTCCAGAGGAAGAAAATCAGAATTCCGAGTAGTGACGACCTTGCAACGCAGTTCTTGATATGATAACAACCGATTTGACTCTCGACCTCAAGAGAAGAGTTGTAGGGCTTGAAGAGAGGATTCTACAGGATTTTGAATCACTCCATTCCGACTTACGAGGCCCGAGATATGAGCGTTACAAGTTCAGAATCTGTTCCAGGAGAGCTGGACGGGCGTCCGACATTATGGACGGGCGTCCGGCCGCGGTTACTGTAGCAGCCGACTCAAAATTCTATAAAAACAGCAGCAGCCCCAACCCTAATTATAATTCATACGCAGCAGCTTCTTCCTTATACCCTAAAGTCGAGCTGAGAGCAGCCCGGCCGGCCAAGCTCCATGCTTGGTCGGCCGGAGGTTAGTTAGATTAGGTAGTTAGTTTGTTTTCTTTTTCCTTCTTTCTTCTTGCTCAAGTGTTGTGCAGCCATGGATGATGCTTTGTGAAGCTAATTTTCTGCAGCCACTTGATTTCTTTTTCTGGGATTATTTTGTAAGTTTTTATTTAAATTGTTTCTTCTCCTATGTTTATTTGTATCGTGCAATTTTATATCGAAAGATGATTGTATGATTTGATGCTACCGTATGACGGAAGTCGGTGTAGTTTAGATCACCGTAGGAAAGTTTGGATTTTTAATCTATACATAACGGAAGTTCGTAGATTAATTATCTAGGTTTACGAGAGAACCACAATTTGATTAATTCGTTGCAAGATTTTTCTAGATTTGAATTGAGGGATATCACCGTTACCGGAAAGATGAGATTTTTCATGTATTTGTTTCATTACGTTATTCTTGTTCTCTTTCATGTTTCGAGATGCTATATGTTAATCGAATTTAGATAACGGAAGTTAATAAATTCGTTAGATTGCCATGATAGAGATTAACAATTATTGTTCCAACAAACGGAAGTTGAGGGATAAGGTTGTTAGATTAGAATTTAATCCGTATCTTTGATTTGTATAGATGTTAGTTAAGACCGGAAGGTAAACTAATGAATGGCGTGATAAATCGGAAGAGGAAACGCTTCTTTAGATAAGATAATAATCCAAGATAACTTGTGAATGAATATGTGTTGATCTTATTTCTTTCGGTGAGATGATGGTTGTTGGGAAGAGGTTGATCATGGTTTGTTTATGGTTGTTCAGTAGATAGATTTACCGTTTTCCTAGATGTAGTTTTATTTATGTTTTTATCGCTTTTATCCTTCCTGGCTTTGGATTAACAATCCTCTGTCCAGTTTACTTTTCTGTTTTAGTTTAGGTTTTAGTTAATAAAGAGGATTAATTGGATTAGATTCAATATCCCTTTTCCCTGAGGATCGATACCCGTACTTATCCAACTTTACTAGCAACTACCCGGTATTCGGCCGGTTAGGAGGTAGTTTTGCATGGTAGTATAGGTTTATAAATTTTCTTTTGTTTTTATGATGCAAAATCTCCCCAACAAAAGTGGCGCCGTTGCCGGGGAATAGGTGTCATGTTGAATCTAGTTTTGTTAGTTCTCGATTTTGTTACGTTTTATTTTTGTTTTTAATAAAAGTAGCGTATACCAAGTTGAGAGTTTTTATTTTGCCGTGTTTCGATGACCATTAGGTTAAGAATGTGCAAAAGTTTTTACTCAACTTGTTTTACGTGAAGTTTATGTTTAGTTGTTACCTAATCTAACCGTTTGTGCTTAAATTTGATGTGGCTTCCTCGTTCTTGGTGTTTAGAATTGGAATATTAGGGTTTGTGTTTTTCCTGCTGTCTGTGCATTCTTGTTGTATGGACGAGCGTCTGTTCTGTTGGACGCCCGTCCAGTTCTTCATCTGCAGGTGAACGAGCGTTGGGAAGTATTGGACGCTCGTCCGTTCAAATATTTTCAATCCTGTTCTGATTTAGAGGACCAGACGAGCGTATATACTTTCTGAACGCCCGTCCAGGTGTTTTCAAGGGCAAACGAGCGTTTGTTTGTTGAACGCTCGTCCAGGGCTACAATTTCCATTGAACGCCCGTCTGTTGTGCTGAACGCCAGTTCAGGTTCCCAGGTTTTTCTTGATCTTGTTTTTAATGCTTTTATTTAGTATGGATTGCTGTCATTAGAGCTTCTGTGGCTGTTTATGTTTACATAGATGTCCTGAACTTATATGTTTTTACCTTTCCATCTATGAATCCATGTTAGATAATTGATCAATTCCTTATTTATGATTCATCTATGCAAGTTATAGTGACTGTCGGTTCTCGTAAGCTATAACTGTTCTTATAGTTAATTAGTAGCTAATGTCGGTTCCCGTATGCTACATACCGCTCCGATGAATCTTTTAAGCTTTTAAGACTTACGTGCTTCCTTTGTTTTTATAGTTCATATGGGTAGCTACTGTCGGTTTTCCGTGTGCTACGTCCTTTTCCATATGAGTTATATCTTTTTAGTATAGACAACTGTTGGTTTCCATAAGTCTATCACTTTAGATAAGTCTTAAGGCGCGTCTGCATGTAGTGACAGCACTGTCGTTTATCGTAACCTGTCATTATGTGGTAGACGTTTATATGCATGTTATGTTGCACATTAGTAGGCTAGTTTTCTTTCTTTTATTTTCTTTTATTTTTGCATATCATATAGATGCATATCATTTAGTTGCATTTCATCTAGTTGCATTGTTTTTCTATTTTTCTTTTAGTTTTCTTAAGTGTGGTCACTGTCGGTTTCCGTAACACCACATCGTTTATTTTTTTTTTTCTTTTATTTTTTTCTTTTTGAGTGTAGTTAACTGTCGGTTTCCGTAATACTACCTCGTTTTTTTATTTTATTTTTAGGATTTTTCATGTAGGCTGCATTGTAGTATATTTTCATGTAGTTGCACCTAGCCTACTATTTTGTAATATTTCACGTATATGTTCCATCTTTATTTGAGCTTAATCTAAAAATTCTCTAGACTTCCTTTCCTGTGCTTTATATGTTATCTTCCCCCGTGCCCCCGAGATTTTGCCTTGTTCTCAAGTGTGTAGGGTGTATGCATTAGCAATTGTGCGCTTTTAGATGAAGCCAGTTTTCCGGTGGATGGTCCACAGTCTACTGCATTCATCGAGCATATCTGGACCATGGCCACTTCCAGAAGTGTTTCTTTCGAACGACAATCAGCTAAGTTTTCTTTTTCTATTTTTATTTCTGCACAACTTGAGGACAAGTTGTAATTTAAGTGTGGGGGAGGGAATAGATGGTTTATGTGTATCTACAGTCATTTGCTTAATCTGTTATATTTCTATGAAAAGTGTTTAATTTTCAAATTTTTTGTTTTGTCCCGAGTAACATTTCATTGGCATGCTAGTTTTATAATTTGACACCTTTAGTTGTTATCAGTAGTCGTATCATGTTTAAGGATAGGTTTGGTAGATTCGATACTCACTTGAACTTCATTTCACGAACCTATTAGATGAAGAGCCAAATATAGAATAGTTTCCGGTTAGTTAAAGGAAAGTTAATTCTCGATGCAGATAACACTTATTTGGCATTAATGAAAGTTAAGAACTAGTGCTATACTCACAGTTAGAATCTCAGTACCTTAGTGTTCTTGAGAACTTTGAGAGTCTTGAATGTGTTAGAAATATATTTGACCGAGAGTTTCCAAAGAGTTTGAAAAATATAAAAATATATATATCTATAAATAATAAATGAATAGAATTTCTTTGCGGGAATTTTGTTTATATCTATCACCTCGAGTCCATTTGGATACTGCCCCAATTGGGGAGTGTGGTTTACCTTGGACAGTAAGGGTTTGAGTGATCTCAGGGTGACTGCCTCTAATGTAGGGGAGAGTGTTATACTTTTGAGACGCGACGATAGGAAATATAAAATATAAAATGTACGCTTTTTGGAATTCTAAGTCAAGTTGATCTAAACCCAGTAGAGACCCGAGAGGTATTTTCTTGGCACTAAGTAAAGGAGTTTAATTGTGAGTTGGTTACTATGTTCTTGGTAATTAGTTTTTGTTAGGTAAGTGCTGTAGATAGAATGAAGTTTTCGTTTAGTTGACCGGATAACTGTTAGTGCTTGATGTAATAAGTCAAGAGAGGATCGGTGGAAGTTTAGTGGGTTCTGCACACACATCACCGAGTGAGGTCGATTTGCTGAATACTAGCTTGTCATGATTTTGACTATATCTCGTGTCAGGTTATGTGGATTTTTGAAAGTATGTTCTTGTTTTGCTTTGCTCGGGGACGAGCAAAAAGATAAGTGTGGGGGTGTTGTTTAGGGCTAAATTGTAGTGATTTTCACATATATTTTGTATATCAATATTCCCCATATACGTGTTATTTTCATAGAAATCGGGATTATAATTGATTAATTGAGTAAATGAGGTTTTTAATGATTAAATATGAAAACATATCAATTTAAATGTTTATTTGGTGATTTTATATTATTTTGGAATCATGTTACGTTTTGGTATGTTTTCGATGTGTGTAGATACATATTTTCGACTTGGAAAAGGAGTTGGAAGAGTTAAAATCGAAGTTGAAGTTGTTTGAAATAATCTTGAAGAGATAGAGATGAGGTAAAGAAGATAAAGATGGAAGAAATAAGATAATTATCAAGAAATCGGTTTCCAGCAAGGCTGGACGTTCGTCCATGTCCCGTCCAGGAATGGACGGGCGTCCACTATATTGAACCAGCGTTCAGAAGTTTGAATTGGATCAGAGAGTTCAGACGCATGATGAACGAGCGTCTATCCTCCGTCCATAGAAGCAAACGAGCGTCCGACCTTGTGGACGAGCGTCCAGAGGAAGAAAATCAGAATTCCGAGTAGTGACGACCTTGCAACGCAGTTCTTGATATGATAACAACCGATTTGACTCTCGACCTCAAGAGAAGAGTTGTAGGGCTTGAAGAGAGGATTCTACAGGATTTTGAATCACTCCATTCCGACTTACGAGGCCCGAGATATGAGCGTTACAAGTTCAGAATCTGTTCCAGGAGAGCTGGACGGGCGTCCGACATTATGGACGGGCGTCCGGCCGCGGTTACTGTAGCAGCCGACTCAAAATTCTATAAAAACAGCAGCAGCCCCAACCCTAATTATAATTCATACGCAGCAGCTTCTTCCTTATACCCTAAAGTCGAGCTGAGAGCAGCCCGGCCGGCCAAGCTCCATGCTTGGTCGGCCGGAGGTTAGTTAGATTAGGTAGTTAGTTTGTTTTCTCTTTCCTTCTTTCTTCTTGCTCAAGTGTTGTGCAGCCATGGATGATGCTTTGTGAAGCTAATTTTCTGCAGCCACTTGATTTCTTTTTCTGGGATTATTTTGTAAGTTTTTATTTAAATTGTTTCTTCTCCTATGTTTATTTGTATCGTGCAATTTTATATCGAAAGATGATTGTATGATTTGATGCTACCGTATGACGGAAGTCGGTGTAGTTTAGATCACCGTAGGAAAGTTTGGATTTTTAATCTATACATAACGGAAGTTCGTAGATTAATTATCTAGGTTTACGAGAGAACCACAATTTGATTAATTCGTTGCAAGATTTTTCTAGATTTGAATTGAGGATATCACCGTTACCGGAAAGATGAGATTTTTCATGTATTTGTTTCATTACGTTATTCTTGTTCTCTTTCATGTTTCGAGATGCTATATGTTAATCGAATTTAGATAACGGAAGTTAATAAATTCGTTAGATTGCCATGATAGAGATTAACAATTATTGTTCCAACAAACGGAAGTTGAGGGATAAGGTTGTTAGATTAGAATTTAATCCGTATCTTTGATTTGTATAGATGTTAGTTAAGACCGGAAGGTAAACTAATGAATGGCGTGATAAATCGGAAGAGGAAACGCTTCTTTAGATAAGATAATAATCCAAGATAACTTGTGAATGAATATGTGTTGATCTTATTTCTTTCGGTGAGATGATGGTTGTTGGGAAGAGGTTGATCATGGTTTGTTTATGGTTGTTCAGTAGATAGATTTACCGTTTTCCTAGATGTAGTTTTATTTATGTTTTTATCGCTTTTATCCTTCCTGGCTTTGGATTAACAATCATCTGTCCAGTTTACTTTTCTGTTTTAGTTTAGGTTTTAGTTAATAAAGAGGATTAATTGGATTAGATTCAATATCCCTTTTCCCTGAGGATCGATACCCGTACTTATCCAACTTTACTAGCAACTACCCGGTATTCGGCCGGTTAGGAGGTAGTTTTGCATGGTAGTATAGGTTTATAAATTTTCTTTTGTTTTTATGATGCAAAATCTCCCCAACAATTTACATATCATAAAACATAATCAAAGGATTTAATTCAACTACAAGGGGGTTGAGATCATGTTACCAATATTAGGAAGAGAAGCCAAGATCTTCCGATGTGTTCTCCAAACGGCGGTTGGTGGACACCCTTCTTGTTACACGAACCTCCTTGATATGCAAAACCAAGAAAAACTTAGAGTTTTTCTTCTTCTAAAACCCTAGACAAGAGAAAACTAATTTTTCCTCTCCCTTTTGATATGGTGGTCGAATTATGCCAAGTGTGTTGAGGCTTGGGAGAACTCTCTTTATATAGGAGAGTAAACCTTGTCCTCCAAGGATTAAATAATTAAGAGATAATTATTCCATTAATCCTTTATTCCAAATAAAAGATAAATAAAATGATTATCCCAAACAAATTAGGATAAATCCTATTATTATCTAATATTCCATGAATTATTATTTAACAAATAAAAGATAAATCATATGTCAATTATCCATCACAAATGGCGCCACATATAGGGTCATTAAGCCCACATAAAATGTCTTTTATGTGTAATATATTATTTAGCCCAACTAAATAATATCCATGCATATCAATTAATTAGCCCACCAATTAATTATCACCGAGGCCCAAATAACAAGATTATTGTCCGAATTACGGAAGCCACATCGGGGACCATGGACCTATAACCAGTAGCTCCAATAATTAATTATTCATCGAACCGAATAAGTACATTAATTATTAATTTCGGGATTACGCCACCATAAACCCGAAACTGAACTCTACCGATTATAGATGTATACTTATACTCAACCCATAGAGTGAATAAGCGTCCATTGATATAATCACTACATACGGATTAACCCTCCATAGACTGTCCATTCTGAGAGGGAAGTCTCCGTGAACCCGACTCAGAATATCTTATCCTTATTTACCATTAACCCCTAGTGATCAATTAGTTCACATATCTGACTAGTAGCTAATTAGTCTAACATGAACTGGGCCCATCGATCATTTTCTTAGGGCTAACAAATAAGGGGACTGTCTCTCTACTTCCCGCAGGAAGGAATGGATTCCATGTCTGTGAAAATCAGAACTACTCACTCATCTGGAGATAGTGCCAATGAGAAGTGGCTTGGAACACATTATTTAAGTGAACCGTAACTAACACATCAAACACTACCCCGGGACAAGCAGCACCCTGTGATCACCTCAGGATTAAGGTTGATCCATATATGATCATCTAATGATTTAATAAGATTCCTCGATTACGGAATTATATCGAGAAATACAGATTAAATCGGTCCAGTCCTATATGAATGCCATAATATATAAATGCCCCACGTAGGTACCCTCTACCGACAGTCCGGATAAGACTATCACACCCTAAGGTGTTCTGGGCGCATTATTGGTGTTTTAATCAAGAGACCCTAAACTCTGATTAAGTTCACCACGGACTAACAGTTTAAGTATATCACCACTAACTCAATCCTCACGTGTAATCCATACACTGAGTTAAGTGGTTACATACAGATATACTTAGGGTTTGCAGCAGTGTATTACTTTACAAGCACAAAGCAAGTAATAAGTTGAGATAAATTCTGTCATTCATTATTAAAAACAATTACACAAATTGTCTTTCGGGCACTACACCTAACAATCTCCCACTTGCACGAAATGACAAGTAACGATTGTTTTTAGAGCACACCCTTTCTCATCTTATTCACAACACTCTCCCACTTGCTCTAAAAGCAGATGAGACATATCCATCAATGCCGTACCCACCAAGCACTCGACTTGGTACACTGATTAGTTAGGTTGTCGACTCGAGACGATCTTTAGGATTGAAACGTTGCCGGTCCTTCCAATCAGGCGGTACTCTCTCTCAATATGCTTTTGACTTCTTGTGACTTAGAAGATCCTTCTAAGCTATCTTTTCACTGTTTTCACAATGAAGTGATATCGTCTTATCAGACCTGGAATTACTCCCTGACCAAAAGGAAAATTCTAAGCACTATGAGTAAACACTGAGCTCGTGATCAACTTAATGATCATCCTTAATCTGACTACAAGTCAGAATCAGTGTAGTCAACCATATTCAAGTTTGCACCCGAATATACAAGCACATTATTCCTCGTTCTTCAAAAATACTTGAGGATATACTAAACGCTGTTCAATGCTCGAATCCGAGATTCGACTACTATTGACTTGTGATAACCTGACTTGCCGTTATCCAAGAGAGACTATATCCCATTTTCTCTTTATCCGAAGATTTAGAGAATCATTCCTGAGATGTAAGGTAGGACTACTCTCGTTGAATGTTGCATACGTATATGCATGATCATCTTAACCAATAAGACGGATTGGATAGCCAATGACTCATTCTTGTGAATTTGACCGAATCAAATTCTTAGAATATAGTCCAATTCTCTCATCCAGAGAATCTTGACGTGTCAGTTTCCGACTTCAGATAGCACACCCATGTTGTTTCCAACCGTTTTAGTGTTATCATTTATGAACACTAATACTACTACTACATTACCAATATTGATATCCAGTCTACGAAAAACTTATCAATATTTTGGTCAAGTCCACATATTTTAAAACATGTGACTTTTAAATGACCGAGAGGTTCTCTTAAATCCACAAAGGATATAAGCCATGGCAGGCCTCCTACCAAAGGTTCTTTCTGAATGAATTAAGATATCGTTAGTCTTGCAAAAAAGGTCTTAGGGAATCACCCCTATCTTCCGCTTTGTAACGAATCCGTTATTCATTCTTAGCTAAAACCCTTCTGTTCTGAATGAATTCAGATTCCGTTGTTCGGCAAGAAAGTCTCAGGGAATCACCCCTATTTTCTGCTTTCTAACGAAATCTAGCAAGACTGAGTGGTGAGAGAGTTCAAGGTCTGGTTAACTCTCTACTTGTCAGGGAATCACCCCTATACCACTCAACTTTGCGCTGAAAGTTTAAACTTTCCTATTCATTCGACTCTTTTCCGTGTAGATCCAATTGCTCCCACTGGGCCTGAGACACTCAGGTGGTTCTACAAGAGGTTGAACAGAACTGGAGTACCAAAACTCCATTCACAGGGTTAAGGTTTTCAAACCAACCTCTATAATCAGAATCCTATACAGCCCACCAAGAGCCATAGGTTATCAATCACCCCAGCAGATTATAAAGTTCACAAAATCACAATGGGTCAACGGTTAAACCATACTCCCACTGTGACTTGGGTGGATTGACATTCTGATCTAGTAGTATTTATCGGTGTAATCACCAACAACTAATGTTGGACGTGGTATGATTAAATCAGATAGTAACTACCTTTGGGTAACCGTACTCCAAGGTTTAAGGCTGTTTCTTATAGATTCTATCAGAAGGCTTGTGACAGTTCAACCGTCACTTTCTGATCTCAAGAATCTTATAATCAACCTTCACTCGTCTCATTAAGATATTTCACGAACAGTCACAATCTGAACGTATGCGCAAAATCTCCAGTCCTACCTTCAAGCATTAAATGCTAAATGCCTACATTTATGGAAGTGGTGTGAACCGAATTCACTCCTTATCCATAAACTCACTAGCATCTTCTAGGTAGACTTCTCGGTTTTACATAATAATGTTAACCGTTATTTTGCAACGAATTATCTTAATCGAGTTTAGCAGTGTATTGTAGCATATCAATAACTATATAGGGCAAGTCTATGGTTTCTTCCTCGGTGAGAAATATTCCACTAGGAGGCAGGCCGAGCATCAGTCCCAAGACTATGCGATAGCCTATTTCTGAGCATGGAATACTCTATTCTCTGCTAAAATCAGAGACACCTCCTCGTATTCTTTCGATAAACCAACCAGTGTTTTGAGTAGTTATCGGATAGAATGTCACCACTCAAAATCTCCCACTAGCTTGTATCTCTCACTAGACCCCGAAGGTCATGGTGAACAAGCTATGTTACCCCTTCAAAACTATTACCCTTTCCCGATTGAAAGGAAACTTAGTCATTGTTCCTTTGAGATAGTGTTCCAAGACTGGGAGATAGGAATCACCCTTAGCCAGTCAGCAGGTCTTGTCTCTAGGATATATGCACTAATTAATAGATATTGAAAGGTCGCTTATCTTAATACGGAAACCTTTTACCTTTAATAGTTTTAGATGTGTTACACATACTTATTCAACTGTTCTAAATGGTTCTGACTTTATCAAACAAAAGTCCGAGTCTCGGATTCGTACTACAAATGTCATATTCACTTTCTATGAGGCAACAATATATCGAGTTGAAAGTGAATCCATTTGTTTCAACGAATCTGTAAACAGAAAAATAAATTTTTCTGTGATATTCAAGGATAGAATCCAAAATTCATTTCCTTATATCACTCCCACTATTCTAGATGAAATTACTGCCCGTTGTTACTTTATTAATGCACAGCTTCATTGTTCTTCCAAAGAACTAAGCCACCGAGTCAAGTTACTCGGTTAAGAAAGTCGCTAAGGATTCATTGGTTAGTGATCCGAAATCACTTTCCTTATCCTATACTTTCTTTAATTAATGTTCCGGTTTAGCCTCAAAACTTTAGTTAAGATGATTAACACTTATAGACATTCTTTCCCATTCTTAACTTTCCTTAAAAGGAAATAGTCTTGAACTAGCAGTTCGTTTGAGTAGACACTACTCGTGAACTGTGGGATGTCTAATGAAAGTGTTACCCAGTGGGACTGATTTTCTAATAAATTAGAAAAACATAATATAAAACCTCTCACTAGTTTATCGGTTCCAAATACCGTCTAACCATCGACACTTTAATTTATGAGTCTCCAATTTTTCTATTAGAAAATTTCTCGTGTAGACACTACACAATTAAAATTCACTAGAAGAATTTTATCGTCCCAATCATCTTTCAAACTAACTACGGTTGTCTCTCGTTCTGCACGAGTGACAACAGTGACATGCCTATTTACGTCACTTAAGTTTTGAAGGCTTCAAGAGAAATATCTCTTCCAAAAAATTAATCGCATGTGAGATTAATAAATACAACGTTCTAGTTACTTACCACTTTTTAACGAAGTCATTACTAGTCAATTTTACACTAGCAGTCTAGCACCTTAGAGAGATATATAAATAGTTGTAAATAAAACTGACAGAAAATAAATCCAAATCATACACTACTAAAATTTTAGGAACATAAACTAATTACTTATAGTCTATCCTACCGTTCCAAGGATTTAATCTAATACCTCAGTGCCGCCTTAGGGTGGGTCAAAGAGGTTTCGATTAATATTGAAGATCAAATTGAGAATCAAACATCTCATTTGTGATCGTCAATCACCTTTCCTTTTTCAGCCAAGGTACTACCAAAAATACCCTTTATGAGTGTGACCTACTGTCTCAGATTTTTAGGTAGACCCCGAGTGTGCCGCCTTAGGGTCGGTCAGTGACCCGACGAGTACCTAAAATCCTATCCTTTCGGAGACCAAGCCTTGAATTTTGATAGCGGTGAAGGCCTTCCTTAGGGAGGTCGGTCCCAGGCCGGCACGAGGCGTCACCATTCTCTCACGTTGCTTGTGTCAACAGTAGAGGCCGTGGGGTCGGCTGTCGCCACTCCCGCTCCCACTCAATAATTTGAAAAAGTGGTGGGTTTACCGATCACGTTTTTGGACTTGATGTTACATTAAGGAACAATAAATCATAGGCCCGAATGTTGTCGGTTATGTGGGCTAGCCCACCCGACCTATTCGTTAGAACATATGTGGCCGTCGGACGGGTCAAGGCTAGGAGAGCTCCGTTGAGCCGTAGTGGCTCTTCAGATGGCTCAGTATTGCCAGACCCCCGTGCAAACGCCACACGTGGAGGGTGAAGTCGATTGAGCCGTTGCTACAGTTGACCACCCAACCGTGGTTAAACCACTTTCGAACCTGTTTGCCCGTGATTATCCAATCCTTAAACATCAAACTTTCACGTAGACACTACCGAACAAAAACGTAATCTCGTCTTAAGTAAGGTGGAATTCACCAAGAATCCAACACCTTAACCACGAGGTTTCGGGATTTTACTCCTTATGCTTTCGCAGAGTGGGATTCACCGAGAATCCATCACCCAACCTCGACGATTGAAAAAACCCGTGTTCCTCGGTTTTGACCCTAATTAGTTTCTAATCAATATCAAACAATTAATTAAAACTAATTGCGTGTTTTATACATGCCTAACTAATTCCTCGAATTAATATCTACATGTATGCATATGGAGTGGAATTCATGATATGATGCATGTCATGGCAATTTTCCGGTTCTACACATACAATCTAAACATGTATTCTAGTGCGGAAAATAAACACCGAGATGGACCGTTGACACCCCCGTAACTAATCTATTCGAAAAATAAATTAAAACCCTAATCTGCAGCTGTATAGAATCTTCGACGATTGGCATATCAAACGAACTCGGATCGGGACGAAACTTTCCAGATCTGATCATCATTCTTCGGACTTCAAGATGGACGGTTGGATCGGAGTTTTGACTTGTCAATCTTCTGCAGCGAGCCGCCCAACTTGCTGCTGAATCTGACTTTTACAGCAGCGCATCAATGACTTCCCACTGCCGATCGGGAATCGAGATGAAACCCGATCGACCTGAAATTTTTATTCCACGTAAAAAACTCCATATTTGTAAATATTACCGGTTGGATTTGCGTTTCAACGGTCGAAACTCTCCCAGAAATTCGAGGAAGTCACAGGTAGGGTTTTTGTGAATCCTGCGTTTTTCTGTTACAGCAGCTTCTTTGCAGCAACGAACGGACATCCAAACGGACTCTGATCGACGCCAACTTTTGTGGGATTGTTCATCAACTTCCAATCTTGATTCTGACCGGAGGGATCTTCTTTTTAACGGCTCGATCAAGGGAAAAATGAAATATCTAAACAGCTACTAAACAGATCTATTTTCTGGAAATTAAAATTGCAATAAAAATAAATTACATAATTTCCTATACTCATATGAACGAATTTTCATCGTTCATATGAGTTTACAATAGATCTAATGGGTAAACGATGCCAACCCCAATCCATCTCTTCAACCATAACAATTTTAATCACATCAATGCATAAAATAAGTAAAAAAAAATACCTACATGCAATTCCACTCCTTTAAATCGTTTAACTACGATTATGACTATATAAATCGTGGAACCTTGCTCCGATACCACATGAAGGATGCAGGTTCTTAGATCTAAACGAGTTAGATCTACGCAGCGGATGGATCACGATTTACATATCATAAAACATAATCAAAGGATTTAACAACTACAAGGGGGTTGAGATCATGTTACCAATATTAGGAAGAGAAGCCAAGATTTTCCGATGTGTTCTCCAAACGGCGGTTGGTGGACACCCTTCTTGTTACACGAACCTCCTTGATATGCAAAACCAAGAAAAACTTAGAGTTTTTCTTCTTCTAAAACCCTAGACAAGAGAAAACTAATTTTTCCTCTCCCTTTTGATATGGTGGTCGAATTATGCCCTTGTGTGTTGAGGCTTGGGAGAACTCTCTTTATATAGGAGAGTAAACCTTGTCCTCCAAGGATTAAATAATTAAGAGATAATTATTCCATTAATCCTTTATTCCAAATAAAAGATAAATAAAATGATTATCCCAAACAAATTAGGATAAATCCTATTATTATCTAATATTCCATGAATTATCATTTAACAAATAAAAGATAAATCATATGTCAATTATCCATCACAAATGGCGCCACATATAGGGTCATTAAGCCCACATAAAATGTCTTTTATGTGTAATATATTATTTAGCCCAACTAAATAATATCCATGCATATCAATTAATTAGCCCAGCCAATTAATTATCACTGAGGCCCAAATAACAAGATTATTGTCCGAATTACAGAAGCCACATCGGGGACCATGGACCTATAACCATTAGCTCCAATAATTAATTATTCATCGAACCGAATAAGTACATTAATTATTAATTCCGGGATTACGCCACCATAAACCCGAAACTGAACTCTACCGATTATAGATGTATACTTATACTCAACCCATAGAGTGAATAAGCGTCCATTGATATAATCACTACATACGGATTAACCCTCCATAGACTGTCCATTCTGAGTGGGAAGTCTCCGTGAACCCGACTCAGAATATCTTATCCTTATTTACCATTAACCCCCTAGTGATCAATTAGTTCACATATCTGACTAGTAGCTAATTAGTCTAACATGAACTGGACCCATCGATCATTTTCTTAGGGCTAACAAATAAGGGGACTGTCTCTCTACTTCCCGCAGGAAGGAATGGATTCCATGTCTGTGAAAATCAGAACTACTCACTCATCTGGAGATAGTGCCAATGAGAAGTGGCTTGGAACACATTATTTAAGTGAACCGTAACTAACACATCAAACACTACCCCGGGACAAGCAGCACACTGTGATCACCTCGGGATTAAGGTTGATCCATATATGATCATCTAATGATTTAATAAGATTCCTCGATTACGGAATTATATCGAGAAATACAGATTAAATCGGTCCAGTCCTATATGAATGCCATCATATATAAATGCTCCACGTAGGTACCCTCTACCTACAGTCCGGATAAGACTATCACACCCTAAGGTGTTCTGGGCGCATTATTGGTGTTTTAATCAAGAGACCCTAAACTCTGATTAAGTTCACCACGGACTAACAGTTTAAGTATATCACCACTAACTCAATCCTTACGTGTAATCCATACACTGAGTTAAGTGGTTACATACAGATATACTTAGGGTTTGCAGCAGTGTATTACTTTACAAGCACAAAGCAAGTAATAAGTTGAGATAAATTCTGTCATTCATTATTAAAAACAATTACACAAATTGTCTTTCGGGCACTACACCTAATGATGCGGATACGGTTCCAGGAAACGACTCAAGGGATCAATGGCGAGCTATGAAACCTAAACCTAGAGTCCTCAACCTAGGCTAAGGCCAAGAATAGACAACGCGTGCTCAAAACGCTGATTCGTTCTTGAAGGATGTAATCTCTACGACAAAGAGATCACTCGCTCGCAAGCGATGTTCTTGATCAATCACAGACCAAGGAAGAAGAGAAAACTCTCAATTTCATTATAAAGATTTCATCATCGATTCTCCTATAAAATTACAAGTGGTTGCCTTTATATAGGCTACAAAATAAAAGACTGACAATCTCCTAACCGATGTGGGATAAATTACAATGTAATTTTCGCCACTTTATTTTGTAACAATCCTAACTCAACCCTAATAAGCCCAAACGGCTATTATTTGCTAAAAATAAACATCTGGCCCAATATACTAACATATGGGCAACTTTTGACACGGGCCTAAGGCCTTTTTATTCATTAAAACACTGAAAACTAAAATAAACAAAACAAATAAAATGTCTCGGGACCTCGGGATGGATCACATCATTCCCTCCCGGTTGGAAAGGATTCGTCCTCGAATCAATAGGACGTCATAGAACTGAGCAGCATCACAAATCAAACTCGAACAACCCGCAAGCAGAAGCAAAGATATACCGGGATCAAATATGAAGTGGACAGATGACATCACAACAATGGTGCGTGGAACGAACGAGTCATTCTTCATCAGTGCAACAAAAGAAAAGTCCAACGGCTTGAGATTGATGTCAATTACACTCGGCATAAAAGCAATGTAATCATAACAATATGGTGTAGGGGCTTCGTCAACACGCACATCAAAAGGATCCATAAAACAATGCACCGGTTTCTCACCACAAACTACCTGCCAAGATAAATCGGAAACCTCGGATGGTGTATCAAGAACCTCAGTATGCTCATCACTACTCTCAACAGGTTCTTCAACGGATGCCTCTTCAACGTCAATTATCTCGTCCACGTGATCCTCAACAATTGGCACATCAGTCACCTCCACCACACTATCACCTGCCTCCTTTGACATCACCACTTCGCAATCATGAACAATCACTTCGTTCTGCTCCCTAAGTGCAAACTCTTGCTGTATACACTGCTGCTTAAGTTCAAACTCTTGTTGCTTACGTTCACATTCCTTTTTCCATTTTTCCTGCCACTCGTGCCACTGACGGTCAGATTCCTGCCTATCCTTTATAAGCTTCTCATGTGTCTCAGCCGCACGTAACATGGCTTCCAAGGTAGGATACGCCTGTGCTTTAACCCGATTCGCAATATCTAACCGCAACCCTGCCAAAAAGTACGACTTAGTCTTCGCCTCAGTCTCCTGTATATTAGCCTTGGCCAAAAGTATGACCAACTCTTGGTAATAAGCTGCAACAGAACGCTCTCCCTGTTGAATAGTTTGCAGTGCTTGATAATACTCACGAAAATAAGATTTAGGCACAAAGCGATCTTTCATCTCCCTCTTCAGCTCTGTCCACGTACTAATTTCATCTTCACGGCTACAATGCCGAGCAAAATTCAACTGCCTCAACCATATCATAGCATACCCGGTGAATTCTAGTTGAGCTAACTTGAACTTCTTCTCGTCAGAGTAGTTATTACATTCAAAAATCTGTTCCATCTTTGATTCCCACTTAAAGTAAGCATCCGCATCCACTGAACCCGAAAAAGACGGCAACTTCATCTTAACTTGCCTCATATTATTATTGACACCGTTACCACTATTCCTATTGCCACCATTCCCACCATTTCTATAGTCACCATTACCACCGTTTCTTCTCATCATTTCGTCCAACCTGGTTGTCAACGCAGCCACGGCGTCGGGTAAATTGGCCAAACCAGCCATGTTTCGGTGCAAATTGGCGATGTCCTGTTTAATTTCCTCTTGAAAAGTCTCAGTAGCACTCTGCAAATCACGCCTCAAACTGTCGGTCATCAGCTTGAGTCTACCATCGGTCATACCTTCTTCACTATACTTGACATGGTGATGATCTTTTTTTTTTTTTTTTCCACAACCTCACAACGCTCATGTGTGCACTCACCCTCGTTCTCTCAGTCGTAGGAGTTCCTTCTGCAAACAAATCGAATAACGAGCAACACGAGTACAGTTCAAATGCCACAACCTAGACTTAGACAACTAGGATTCGGTTTGAAAAATTTTTGGTGACGGACACAAAGGGTGAAGGCGTGTGGAATGGGTAAGGGTGGCATATTTCACTTTTTGGGAAAGTCGGGATCCTAGGATTTTTGTTTAGTTAAGTCAAGGATGTAGGATTTCACTTTTTGGCGAAGTCGGGATCCTAGCAAGCAAATTAATATATATATATATATATATATATATATATATATATATATATATATATATTTTTTATTTTATTTTTTTTAATTTTTGTCTACTTTGGCCGACTAAAAGAAATTAGAACAAATTAAAATAAACAAACTAGGTCAAGGCTATTGGTGCCTTTGTGTGTATACGGCCGAAAACAAATCACAGGAAAACAATTAGGCAAAGCAATTGGGGGTAGTCAACGGAGAAGACGAACAAATTGGTGCCTTTGTGTGTATACGGCCGAAAACAATTCACAGGAAAAACAATTAGGCTAGGCAACTGGGGGTAGTCAACGGAGAAGACAAACAAACTGGTGCAGGAACAATTGATATAATTAATATGCAGGAACAATTGATAATACTTTTTTTTTTTTTTGTATATAGATGCAGAATTCGCAGGGAGCAAGAAACAAAATAAGGGCTGATTCTTTTTTTTTTTAAGAACAAGAAACGAAAGAACAATGGAAATTAAAACAACTAAGGATATTTGATACCTCGGTCACTGGGCTCTGCTACCAACTGATGCGGATACGGTTCCAGGAAACGACTCAAGGGATCAATGGCGAGCTATGAAACCTAAACCTAGAGTCCTCGACCTAGGCTAAGGCCAAGAATAGACAACGCGTGCTCAAAACGCTGATTCGTTCTTGAAGGATGTAATCTCTACGATAAAGAGATCACTCGCTCGCAAGCGATGTTCTTGATCAATTACAGACCAAGGAAGAAGAGAAAACTCTCAATTTCATTATAAAGATTTCATCATCGATTCTCCTATAAAATTACAAGTGGTTGCCTTTATATAGGCTACAAAATAAAAGACTGACAATCTCCTAACCGATGTGGGATAAATTACAATGTAATTTTCGCCACTTTATTTTGTAACAATCCTAACTCAACCCTAATAAGCCCAAACGGTTATTATTTGCTAAAAATAAACATCTGGCCCAATATACTAACATATGGGCAACTTTTGACACGGGCCTAAGGCCTTTTTATCCATTAAAACACTGAAAACTAAAATAAACAAAACAAATAAAATGTCTCGGGACCTCGGGATGGATCACATCACCTAACACCCACATGCCTGGACTTGTTGAACTTGCCCAGTCACAATCTTTTCCACTATAGAGGTCAATGTATCCAACCTATGATCAATGGTAAACAAGCTAGCTTCATTCACTGGCCTAGGCGTATCCTGCCTAGTGCCATATTGTTGGGCGTTGGACGCCATATTCTCAATTAAAACGCGAGCCTGCTCAACCGTATGATTCACAAACGCTCCCCCACTTGCAGCATCAATAATGGTTCTTTCATTGTTCAATAATCCCTCAAAGAAATACTGAAGCAATAGTTGTTCGGGAATCTGATGCTGAGGACAACTGGCACATAATTGCTTAAATCTTTCCCAGTAATCAAAAAGTGTCTCGCCCGGTACCTGTCTAATCCCACAAATGTCTTTCCTTATGTTGGCAGCTCGGGATGCCGGAAAAAATCTTTCTAAATTTTTTTATCTCATGGCATTCCATGTGGTGATTGAACCCGAAGGTAATGAGTAGAACCAATCTCTAGCTCTGTCTTCTAGTGTCAATGCAAAGGTTCGTAGCTTCATTTCGTCTTCTGTCATACCTTGCATTCTTTGAGTGGTGCAAGACAACTGATGATCTCTCAGATGTTTATAAGGGTCCTCACCCATCTTTCCATAAAACTTAGGTAAGGAATGGATCACTGAAGACTTCAGATCAAAAGGTTGATTGTTCTCTGGGAAAGCAATGCATAACGGATTCTGGTCTACATCAGGGGCAGCCATTTTTTCTCGCAGTGTTCTTTCAGGCCCTGGTGCAAGAGGTGCCTGAGCATTATTCTGAACATTATTTTGATTTTGATTCTGATTTTGCCTTGGATTTTCCGCCATTTCTTCGGATTCTGTTTCAGAAAAGGCCTCTTCTTCCGATGAACTTGCTAAATAATCAGCTCGAGCTAAATCTGGGGAAGATGTTGAAGCCTGAAGTTGCCTTTTAGCTTCTTTTGTCTGCTTAGTGAGCTTTTTTGCTGTCTTTTCTATCTCTAGATCAAATATCAGTTCACCTGTTCTTGAGGACCTTGGCATAAACTGAAACAGTCAGTGCAATAAGTTCCAATAAGAAATAAATTCACCGTTCCCCGGCAACGGCGCCAAAATTTGGTGTCGTTAAACCACCAAAATTATATCCCTTCTCACTCTATAACTAGTACAGGGTAAGTCGGAGTCGATCCCACGAGGAACAGTTGATTATTTCTTTTCGGAAGGGTAATCAAACATATAGTGTAGGATAACTTTAAAATTAAGTATAAAATCACTAAGTATGCAGAAATAAATACTGGCAGAAAATTTAGAAGCAGAACGAAGCTAATAATAGAGGAAAAATCAATCTAAGAGGATTCCAGCTAAAGCAATTATTTTCTCCCTTAAGCCTTACAACTGATCATTGATGCATAAATTACTCGTTGAACTCGTAATAAATTAGTTATTGCTGCCGACAATCGCCAAGCAACCAGTTTATCCTAATTTCGATAAGCAGGACAATCGCCACTACTTACACTCTAACTGTGTAGCACACCTCTCAACAATCGCCAGAGGTTTGGTGAAAACAGTCGCATGCTTGGACAAACCTAATTCTAGGTATTAACGCAAATCGGGTTAACTTTAACCTAGATTACTTATCTCCACAACAGGGAATCCTACGGGCTACGAACCGGCAGGCAATGTGTTGTTTACCACTAACAATCAAATCTTTGTGACAATCGTCTAGATTCAATTTTTGGTATTCAATTAAACAATCAAACTAACAACCCTGCAGTAGTGATTAATTCAATTATTCAATCTTGATTCGTTAAGTACAGAAAACAAGTAAATACTACAAATTTAACGAGGATAGGAACCAATTTGATCTCACAATTGCATTATCAAGGGATTAATAACGTTTTAACTGGAAAATAGAAAATTAGCTACTCATTGACATAATAAAAACACAAGAAATAATTCAAAATACCTTGATGAATTGCAGAAAATTGAGAAGATTGTAGATGTTGGAAGAGATAAACCCTAGTAAAAAAATAAAACTCAAAGTCGCACAAGTAGAATGTCGACTAAGGTCTGAATGCTTTTTTTCACAAAGCTGCGCTACTTTCTTCTTT
The DNA here is from genome assembly GCA_024500145.1 of Gentiana dahurica var. dahurica. NCBI lineage: Eukaryota > Viridiplantae > Streptophyta > Magnoliopsida > Gentianales > Gentianaceae > Gentiana > Gentiana dahurica. The sequence goes on along the minus strand of CM044907.1, from coordinate 15,316,378 downwards.
TTTTTAAAAGCTGGAAAAAATTCCCCCTTTTTTTAATTGGGAATTATTACTAATAACTAATAATAATCCATAATAAAATAAAAACCTAATAAATAAAATAATCCATCCCAAAATAAAAGCCCATGAAAATAAGAGAATAAATCCATGAAATCCGGCTAGTAAGTGGAGTCTTGTGACTTGGGCCTCGGTGGACTTTTTATGTTTTCACAGTAGTCGGGATCTTGACATAATCAGAAAGTGAAAATCGTCAAACTTTAATTCTCGAATTCTTCACTTCATCAAAATTCGACTCTTGCAGCCAATAAATCCACTATTTCATCAATTTCCTCTTCCAAGCTCCTCGAACCTGAAAACCAACAAAAAACATACCCAAAAAGGCGTATCTCTCGAGAAAATAGGTATAAACCATGCACCAAAACATCGTCAATTATGGACTTATCACATCTTAACAATTTACTTTCTAGCGCTCCATAGTATTGTATTTTTTTTTGTGTTGTTTACACACCGTGTGGATGTTGGTGATTTCGGTAGAATCACCATGTGATTTAGCGTAATCGGGATTTAGTTTGAGGTTTGGTAAGCTTGAAACAATCGATATGAGTTAGGAGATGCGGGGTGCATGCTTATAATTGATATTTACAAGCTTACGGGAGTGTTAGATCAAGTGTAGAACAAAACCAGATTCTGCTGCTTATTGGACGGGCGTCCATTTTATATGGACGGGCGTCTGCATTCAGACGGGCGTCTAGATTCACTAAACGGGCGTCTAAAGTGTGGATTTACATACAGGATGCATCCTGGTCGGATGGACGAGCGTCTTAAGAATCTGGACGGGCGTCCAGTACTCGCGTCCATGATTCCAAACGGGCGTCCAGTATGCAAAATGTTCAGTTGTAGAGCAGTTTTTGGCGGTTTTGGTTGGTACCCTTTCGGTTAAAACACCCTCTTAACTGGTTTTTGAAGGGTTGGAAGGGAGATATATCTTGTTTTTTCTTGCAGTATAAAAAAAGAGAGATATATAGAACACTGGTAACTACATTTGAAAAACAAGAAGAACACTTGAAAGCAAGATACATGTTCTTTGTATGATTGCTTGAAACCTCTAGTTCGATACACACAAAATATCACCAAACTCCTGTAGCTTTCTTTCTGTCTATATTGTCTAGACTGAAAGTGGAACGTAGTTTTATCTCGTGAAAATATTCGTGTTTACCCGGAGACAATCATTTGGGGGCGAATAGTTTTCGCAGGAAAGATTCTCAAATCGACTCTACGTGTATATCCGGTTATTTTCATTGCAGCACATTCCTTTCTGGTTCGGCATTGTTCGTTCCCCTTTGTATTTCCCCAACAATCTGCGAAAACTATTTTTGATTTTGTAGAACAATGTCGGTTTCAAAATGAAGAGTTGCATTTTCCAGAATTTTATCAAAGGTTGTGTCCTAGTATTTTGGGCATAACTCTTGATTCAGGAATCGGTTTGAAAATCCGGAGATACCGTTAGAATCGTGGCGAGACGAGGATCGCAGTGATATCAAGTTTGCAGTCTGGTTCGATGTTGACAGTTGTCAGAAATTCTGAGAAGTTGCTGCGGTTTTTTGATTGATGCAAAGTCGATTATAATCTTTTGGTAAGTAAAAGTTCATTGGAATGACTTTGTAAAAATTGCTGTGATGTTGCTATGACTACGAATGAATGGTATGTATGTTTATTTACATTATTTCATGCAAGTTTGTGGTGTCCAAGAACAGTAACTACAATCAATATAAATTTTGGTTGTAGTGTCTAAGTTTTGTTCTTGGATGTTGTTTGATTATACATATATGTTGTTTGGCTTGATATTTCTAGACATGATTGAATCAATGATGAAACTTGCTGCGTGTTTAATGTTTAATGTTCATTGATCTTGGTGATAAAATCATGTTAATGTTTAGAAATTTTAAGTGTTTGTGTATAACTAATGTTGGGATGAATCAAGTGTTATCTCTTGGAAAACTTGATGTCTATTGTAGTTAGATGTTGTCTAATGGTACAAATAGATGGAAATCATGTTGAAGAGATAATGATTTTAAATGTCTATCTTTGATAGAACACTTGTAATGAAGAGTTTGCAAATCTAAAGAAATTTGGATTTCTGAAAAACTTGTTTTACTAGGTTGAATGCCTAGTATGTAAGATCAAACAAAGGATAGAATAATGACGGTAAACTAAGTTTCGGTGAAACAACTATTAAAATGTTGTTTTGAGTTTTGACTCCGGTTTGGAAAATTGTGAGTGTAAGGATCAACTTGGTTTGAAGCTTTGAACCGGCGGATTGTTGATCCGTGACATTCATGAAAAAGAGTCAAGGTTGTCATTATTAAGAGATTTAAGTATATCCTTTGGTTCTTGAAAGATTTAGTTTAAACATTAGTTGTACATGGTTAGTATAATTTGAAATAACTATACATGTATGTTTATTGGTATGCTTAAGTGATACTTATATGTAATGTATGTTTATAACTTGTTTTGAACTTATTCTTTTCGGAAACATGATTAGTATCATGGATTTTCACTTTGATTTTAAGTGAATGTTTTGGAGGAAAAATCATGTTATTGATTTGGTAAAGGATGTATCGGTTTGATGAAAGGATACAACTCATTAGAGTTTGTATTCTTTTGAACGGTTATAACTTTTCGTTTAAAGGTAGTAACTTTTCAGTTTTAAAGGTTACAACTCTTGGTTTAAAAAGTTGTGACTTGTTTTGAAAAGTTGTGATTCTTCGGTTCAGAAGGATGTAACTTTTGCTTTGAAAATTTGAGACTTTCCGGTATAGAAAGTTGTAACTCTTGGTTGTAAGAGTTGTAGTTCTTCCGTTTAGAAGATTATGAATCCTTGGTTGGAAAAGTTGTAACTCTTTTATTTAATAGATACATCGTTTATTTGCGTTTCTTTGTAGTAAATAACTATCATGTCCTCCAAAAGGTAAATGAAAAGAGTGTATGTTATAATGAGTTTTATATACTTTTTGTTTATACTCCTACGCCTCCAACATTTGTTTGTTTGCTAAATTACTTGAACTTTGGTATAATGAAATCCAAACATGAGGTTTGGAGGTGTGAGGAGGTCTTGTGACTTTCCGAGGTTAAGGTTAATTCCTTGAGTAAAAGAGGCATTGAAACTATGTTTATTGGAATTGCTATGCATTCCAATGTTCTTTGGTTCCATATAATGGAGCTGAATGATTCTAGTACAGTTTAATCTGTTGTTGATCATTGGTATGCCATCTTTGGACATTTATAATGTTGTACAAAGTTTGAAGTATGAAACTCCTACCAATGTTCGAGTGAAGGAAAACAATAAAGTTGTTTTCTAAATATGCCTGTAAAGCTCAATGAGAGCAAATGGTGCGGTGAATCTTTCAATGAAAGATGATAGTTGATGTAAGTCAACATGTATAAATCCTGATTAATAATGTAAGGTTTTGTACGTTTTTAGGTATTGGTTATTTTGATACCTTGGCACCGGTTAATGAAATCTCCTCGGATAAATTGTTGTTGTTTGTTTTAACAACTGTTAAACAATTTTGTAATTCATTAAATGGATGGTAAAACTTCGGTTTTAGAATGGAGATTGGAATGGGCATTGTATTTGAAACAACTGGAGGGTCTTGTTATGTTAAAATTAACATAAGGAGTGTATATGTTATTTTGGTTCAAGGTGCTAAATTAAACTTGATAGACATCTTAACTTGAAGATTAGTTTAATTTAAAGTTGTTTATAATACCTTGTTCGTAACTATACAATTCTTATATATGTTTTACATATTATATGTCTTATATGTGTTTGATGTCTAAGGAAATGACTTTGTCCTTTGATGTATGTTGACTACATGTTTGGTGTTTTGCTTTGGTTTAGTATCTATTCATGATACTAAAAGTGAAACATGCTCGATCTACAAAGATTGGATTTGCCTTGGAATATAAGGTGATGCAGTAGTTTACATTATTGACATGTTGATTTTGGTATTAACCAAATCATGTTGTTCATAATTGGACGGTATTGTCATCAAGGTTTTAAACTACAGTCATGGGGGAGGTTTAAACTCTATAGTAAAGTTATATGAGATTCCTTCGATTTAGAAGAATCCTCGGTTAACTAGTAATTTGTACTAGGATGTATTTTTATGAGCTTCTATGTTCATAAATTTCTGGCTGGACTATGGAGTTGGATTTCTTTGTTGATGACTTAGAAGTTCGGAATTCCCTTGCAATTATTAACCAAGTTCATCCCAGTTATCCAATGTGTTTGGCAGGAAAATTGTCAAATGTTACAATGATGATCTAGACACCAATGTATTAATGAAAAGTTGGATTGTGAGTTTATAACTCTAAGGATGATGGTGGTTGTTCAAAGAGTACTCAGGATTTAGTCAATCTTGTTTGGCCAAATATAGATTGACTTGAAACTTGGTAAAAAGTTTGTTATCGGGATGTGTAGAACCCATTAAATCTTTGGGGTGGGATACCCAATTCCCTTATGGTACAACGCCATAGGCAGAATTCAATGTGGAAGGCCCATTCTCGAAGATTTGGCACATGAAAAAGTCCCGAAAGTATGTGCATTACATATTGTGAAGGTGATATCTTTTGGAAAAGTGTTTGGTACATGATTGGAAAGATTCACCTATATGAGTATGAAGTTTGGCCGCTTCAAGAAAGTGGGGTTGACTTTCTATATACTCATGAAATGGATATGGACACAAGGCCTGGATAATTGGTGTCAAGTAGCTATAGAAGTTGTATCTTGGTTCATTTGTGTGTTATCTTTGAAGTATTCAAATGGGTAAAGGGGTTCAATGCTTAGACACACCCCAATACTCGAATATTTTGGAATGTGCAATACACTAGGTGGTAATTCAATCTTCGTGACATTATCATTAAAAGATGAATTGTTTGTGTGTTGGTAAGTTTTCAACTAAATCAGGGATTACACTAAATGGGGGAGGAATGTTGGTGATTTCGGTAGAATCACCATGTGATTTAGCGTAATCGGGATTTAGTTTGAGGTTTGGTAAGCTTGAAACAATCGATATGAGTTAGGAGATGCGGGGTGCATGCTTATAATTGATATTTACAAGCTTACGGGAGTGTTAGATCAAGTGTAGAACAAAACCAGATTCTGCTGCTTATTGGACGGGCGTCCATTTTATATGGACGGGCGTCTGCATTCGACGGGCGTCTAGATTCACTAAACGGGCGTCTGAAGTGTGGATTTACATACAGGATGCATCCTGGTCGGATGGACGAGCGTCTTAAGAATCTGGACGGGCGTCCAGTACTCGCGTCCATGATTCCAAACGGGCGTCCAGTATGCAAAATGTTCAGTTGTAGAGCGATTTTTGGCGGTTTTGGTTGGTACCCTTTCGGTTAAAACACCCTCTTAACTGGTTTTTGAAGGGTTGGAAGGAGATATATCTTGTTTTTCTTGCGGTATAAAAAGAGAGATATATAGAACACTTGGAACTACATTTGAAAAACAAGAAGAACACTTGAAAGCAAGATACATGTTCTTTGTATGATTGCTTGAAACCTCTAGTTCGATACACACAAAATATCACCAAACTCCTGTAGCTTTCTTTCTGTCTATATTGTCTAGACTGAAAGTGGAACGTAGTTTTATCTCGTGAAAATATTCGTGTTTACCCGGAGACAATCATTTGGGGGCGAATAGTTTTCGCAGGAAAGATTCTCAAATCGACTCTACGTGTATATCCGGTTATTTTCATTGCAGCACATTCCTTTCTGGTTCGGCATTGTTCGTTCCCCTTTGTATTTCCCCAACAGTGGAGACACAAATTTACCTTTTAAAACACATGTCTATTTTTAAGTTTTTTGGTTATTTACTCTGCAAAGCACGAATGTTTTTAAAGTGTAACTGATGTTTGCATACGGAACGGAGACAACATAAAAATTTTCCCATAGTATTCATTTTTAGAGGGACCTTCCACTGTTCTATCTGCTGGTACGACAATTTTATCCGGGTCTAGCCATAGATATGACGTGGTGGATCAGATCCAATAAAATTTAAGAATGCTGACAAGGATCCCCTATTTATGGAAAAAATGATCTCAAATTTACAATGTTGCCCCTATTATTATGCGGTGGACCAATGCAGACATGGTGTGTTTGAACCACGATAAAACTACCACTTCTGGTAATACTACCGTGTTTATTTTTAATTCGGTTGAGGACCAAGTCTGGCTTGATGTGTTATCTATAGGGGAGGCAAATTTAACGATAATCCCGACCCGTCTATCTCCCGTCGAAAAATCCCAACCCCGAAAAATTCAGGAAAGGGATCGGGTATAAAACTCAATACCGTCGGGTTCCCGATCCCGACACGAATATATATGTATCAGGAAAGGGATCGGGTATAATCTCTCCCAACACTTGCACAATCTGAATCTTAAAGACTTCAACACGCTGCCTCAAGTGTGGACTATCTATCCAACACTTGCACACTGTTATATATATGTATCCTCATAAACTTAAGATTTTGGGAGAGATGGTAGTTCAACATGGTATCATAGCGAGAGGTCGTGGGTTCAAACTCGGCTCCAAGCACAATCACTCAAACAAAAAACAAAATAAACAAGTGTTGGCATCTGTAAAAATATAATAGGCCCACACTTGAGGGTGCGTGTTGAAGTATATAAAATGTTAATTATCTACCTCCGCAGCAACTTAAATTTTTGAGAGAGATGGTAGTTCAACATGGTATGAGAGAGCAAAGTCCTGGGTTCAAACCTTGCTTTTAACATTATTTCCCATTTATATTGTGCAAGTGTATGGAGTGATTTACGGAACACTTTAACACATCCCCCCCCTCAAGTGTGGACTATCTCTCCCAACAGTTGCACAATCTTAATCTTAAAGATTTCAACAACACCCATCTTTCTCATCCCCCCTCAAGTGTGGACTATCTCTCCCAACACTTGCACAATCTTAATCTTAAAGATTTCAACAACGCTCATCTTTCTCATCTTCTACGATACTAGTCTGAGCCGAACTTGTTGTATTCTAAAGAGAATTATATACCAAAAGGCTATAAAATTTAACATTTCGGGACGAAGTGAATACAAAACAAGGGCAAGGTAGATAATATAAATAAGGATATTTTGGAAAATGTCAGCAATAGGAACAAATCTTTTTGATAAGTGATGTAAAGGACTAAGAAATCGGAAACAAAACAGAACGTTGATGCTCTCAGCAAATATATTCAATCTGAAAATTATCCTTAAACTGCCTAGAAGGGGGGTTTTGGGTTCATATACCCTAATGTTTAATACAACGACAAGACAAAGTACCCTCTATTACATAAATAACATAAATAGACAAAAATAACTCTCATCTTAAATATTTCTTGCATCCTCATTGCATCATCTCCATCCCTCTACTCAAAAAACTCGTCCACGAGCGAGTCCATTGATGATGGCAAATCAAACACATTGGAACTCCCAGGTCCACTGTCGAATCCCTTGGTGGATCAAGTCCGTTCACCACATTATGGAACAATTTCAAAGATACTCTCGATTGTCCATTCTTCAACATAATATTCCCATATGAGTCAATTATAACAGCATTCATCTCCTCCGTGTTGAACTTCCTTTCTATAGTAGCGATGTTTGTATCATTCCAACCCACCCAAAGAATAACTCGTCCACGAGTTAGATTGCCACTGGAGATGCCACAATGAGCTTGTATTCTCAGTTTATTCTTGTTCTTCAATGACACTGGTCTTAAATTCAAGAAGCTTTCATGCAACGCCAGACCATCAGACAAAGTTACTATAAAAGTATGCTTCATTGTACACTCCTCCAGACCATCAGACAAAGTTATTACCAATTGATAGGTATTCTTAGGCAACTTTTCCATTGATATTACCATCTTCTCATAATGGTGTACTTCCAGCAAAAGCTTTAAGTCTACTTTATCTCCAGCAGTACACACTACACACATTACTCAAACCATCAATTGCCTCTCCTTCCAAACTTACCAAGGGTGTAATATTTAACTCCCATGATGTTTCGCGTTGGTCTTTAACAAGTTCATATTTCTATAGAACAAGTAGTACGATGACTATTAACACAAAACGGCTGAGGTTTGAATTTACCATCTTGATGCTGAATGCCTTGGCGGATCGATCTCGATTACGAATACTCGCAATATAGACCCAAGCTGGCTTTGGAAGCTTTGATGACATCATACCCCAAGGTTGTTCATCTAAATACAACTTATTTGGATGACAAGAAAGATTCTAAATACAATAAGTTCCTTTATGGACACCACTTTACATCCTGACAACGCTTCATTGCATGCCCAAATTCTTTACATCACAGGCAAACAACATTATCACCAGTACCAAATTATCAAAGAATCTGTATGTTCAGCCATGATAAGCAGTTGTGATGTATTGTCCTCATGCTTGCTGATCACAGTTTCTTGCAACGCCATCTTAAGTGCCTCTCCGCTAATCGATTTTGCCGAAATCGGAAAATGGCTTGCTGCAGTATATATCCCCAGTTCAAATATGGTATTATTCAAGTGCAAATTACTAGCAACAAGCTCATCCTTTTCTTCCCTGTCATCAACTGCAGTAGTATCATCTCTGGCTTGCTTAGCAACAATATCCTTAATTGTTGGAGTGTTCCAACTAACAAGTGATTCCGAGAGTAATTCCTCTGTAGGCACTTGATCAAGCTCAAAATTATATGCACCTGAATGTGCATGAAATGAAAATTGTTCATATTCGGAGGGGGTTCTCCCATAGGTTATCAATCACAAAATCTCCCATTACGTTGACAACTGGAGGGGGTTCTTCATATTCGGAGCTCTTATGATCGTCAACAGGAACAACAACGTTTGATCCTATGTGGTGTGATTTATAAGTAGACTCACCAACTATTTTCTCCTCATGAAGGTTGTCGTTTAGTTCATAAGGTAATTTTATCGAACACTTGGTAGGGGTGGACTATTCAACATTCACCACATCGTCTTTTCCTTCTTCAATTTGCTGCAAACGACTTTCAGAACTGTTGTGCATATTATTTTTGCTGCTGTTGTAGACTTCTGATGAACCTTTCGTCGAACACTTGATGTGCTTGAAGTACTTAAACAGAAGGGCCTTCATTCTTTACCAAGATCTTTGCCTTACCTTCTTTAAGTTAGTTTATTCGCAATTGCCTCGCCTCCCTTTAAGTGTATAAGAAACCAATATGCACCTCAGATTCTCGGGAGTATTCTTCTCATCAAAATTTACTTCAATTGCACCCTACCCGGTCAAAGAACTCTTCAATATGTGATGTACAATGGAAAATTGGTAATTCCTATCTGACCCAACAATGGTTATACTCATCCAAATTGTAGCTGCAGAGTAGAGGACCTTCGCCGACTCTTCCCGCAACGGTACGAGGAAAATCTCGTTCCCTTTGGTAGTAGCAGTCGTGCTTGTGGTGTCTCAACCCCTTCAAGTCTCGATTCTCTTCTGACGTGAAAGATTCGAACTTTTCAATAAGGTTTCGACGGAATATCCCAACGGATCTTGAATCCCGAACACAGTCGTGGATCCGGCTTTCTTTATCAGCGCCCCGGCCATGGATCACCAAAGGAGAAACCCTAATCTTTGATACCAGAAGATGTAAAGGACTAAGAAACTAGAAACAAAAGAGAACACTGATGCTCTCAGCATATATATTCATTCTGAAAATTATCCTTAAACTGAAAGGGTTTTGGGTTTATATGTTTAATACAACAAAAGGATAAAAGTACTCTCTATTACATAAATAACATAAACAACCTTCATCTTAAATATTTCTTGCCTCCTCAGTCCTCACTGCATCAATAAGTTTCTGGTTTAGACAGGATCTGGAAGACTATGTTTTATGTTTCTTCAATTGTTTGAAGAAAAAAAAATACTACTACATCCGTCTCAAAATTTAAGTTTTTTTAGCTTTTTAGTTTTGTCTCAAAATATAAATCCATTTACAAAACCAATAAAACATTTATTACATCTTTCTTCTTCTACCCTTCATTTATTATATATTTAGTCTTTTTAATCAAAATTAGTGACAAATAACAAATTTAACTAACTTCCCTTAATACGTGTGAAAAAAGTCTAAAATGACTTATATTTTAGGACGGAGGTAGTACAAGTCAGAGGAGCCCATCCAATATAACTAGATTAAGGCCCCGAATATCACATGGCCGGCCATGAATGCGATTATGATAAACTAAGCGGTAGTAATTGAAATGAAATATAAAAAAAATTTGAGGAAGAAATGAAATAAATTTTTTTTTGAAATAAATTAAAAGTAAGATTAAAAAATATATCAATAAATGTTTTTTTGTTTAATTGTACGACATAAATCAATGAATAGATCAAAAAATGCTGCAAATATTTACATCTTAGAACGGAGGGTGTACATCCCCATTCGTAAACAGAGTTTCCCTTAATAATATTTGATATCATAAATCCCCCAAAGCTTCACAAGCATGCCGAATCAATCCTAATTAACTCGGTGGTGGTGGTGATGGTGGTGATTGTGGGAGTGGCGGCGGCACCCACGGTAGCGGATATTGTGGCGGTGGCGACAGGTATTGCGGCGGTGGTGGTGGTGGCGGCAGCAGGGGTGATTGTAGTTCCGGTAGAAAACTAACAAGATTAATGTGATTGGGATTATGTACTGGAGGGGGAGGTGATGGCGGATCAAACCTCGACGGTAGCAGCTTACGGAAAACACGGGACGGAGCTGCTCCGGCAGCAACAGAAGCCTTATCCATGCATTCAAGTTGGTGAAGCAAAAGAAAAGCTACAAATATATTCAATACTTTCATGTTAAGGCAAGAATATTAAAAATATACATCTAATTAAGCAGAGTACTTATACATAGATAATAGAATATGGATATGGAGACTCAGTTTTTTTAGCCATCGGGAGCCGACGACCAATTTCCATTCTAGTCTTCTTGTCTACTTAGTCTCGCGTAGTACCGTGTAGTATTTGCTTCATGCATTTATACCTCTTTTTCGAAAATTTATCCGAAATCTATGCCCCTTAAAAATTAAAATCTCCCTCTATCCCCGTCTTAAAGTGAACGAAATCGCCTATTTTTCACCCTTGTCCCCGCCCACCCGCTGTCGGTCCCGCCCATCAGGGTGGGCGATTTCGCCCACTCCTCGCCTATGTTTTGAAATCTCGCCCTTTTTTTTTTTTTTTTTTTCAAACGATAAATCCTCAAACATCAATTGGAGCCATATTAAATCTTCAAACATTATGCTTAGGATATATTGTCTGCATTACTATTCACCTACAAGGTCAACAAAGTACGCGCGAGTATATATTTTAATGAAAATGGTGGCCAGTGGAAGTGAACAGGAAGGCAAGCTCCAAAGAGGTCTTTCTTAATAAATATTATATCTTTGATTATTGACCACAAATGCATGCACTGGCTTTCTATCTCCTTTTGCTCAAGAAATTTAGTTTTAACATATGAAAATGGTCTTTGGCCTAATAATAATGATGGTTCTTACCCTTCAAATTGTGACCCTAGCAACCCTTTTGCTCAATCCAAGGTATCAGATCTATTGACAAACATAAAGAAGAATTGGCCATCTCTTTCTTGCCCAATTAAGTAACAATGGCACAACATTTTGGTCACATGAATGGGATAAACATGCATGGCACTTGTTCTGAATCCATTTTGGATCAACATGCCTATTTCAAATCTGCACTAGGCCTCAAGAAAAATTTAAAATTCCATTTCAATTTAAATTCTCTCATATTTAATTACAAAAATTAATATATTTTTCGATCTGAAAGACCAAAAGATCGTAATTATTCACCATATTTTTTCCTTATTTCGTTATCTTTGTTCGGACATCCCATTTGATATTTTTTTCGATATCATTTTGGGGTCATTTTAATAAAAAAACAACGAAACAACGGAATAGTTGAATAGTGGATTTAGGTCAATTCCACTGTACCGAATAGTGGATTTTGCAACGAACAGTGAAATTGTCCTTATCACCCAATTTGTATTTTCATTGTCCTGATTCCTATTTTTTCCTTCTTATCTGTCCTTTATTCCCACCCCCTCAAAAAAGCACAGATACTGAGAAAGAAATAGAGAAAAGAAGAATCAATCGAGAGCTTATGGTTGTTCAAAAAAAAAAAAAAACGAAAGCTTATGGATTAAAGCAAGTTGACACTCTATCCTTAAGACAAATTCGCGTTGAATGTGTGTCCACGATGATCGCAATCGTCTCCCGACATACAACAATCCTTACCTTTTGGTCACATTAACAATTGTAATGAGTCAAAAGCGACGAACTCGAAAGCCTGATATGAAATCTCTTCCTTGCTTTGGAAAAAATGTATAGTATAAAATATGACGTGCTGAAAATCCTACAAAGTTTTGGTATTCGAAAAACAGATGAATTTTCACCCAGAGTTTTTTCTATTTACAGAGGAAAGGTAGCACTCCTTTAAAGGATGCATCTCTCCTATATATTGGTTAATCCCGAAATGAATCAAGTTCAAGAGCCGAACTGAGGCATCTATTAAATCGAACAACTACCTATGCAATGATTCAAAAGACACTGTTTGTAAAGTTTAAAGTTGCGCCAATTCGATTCAGTTTGACTAAACATATGCAACAATTCGCATAAACTGGTTCGATTCGATATGCATAATTTTCTCCAACTTTAGATATTTACCCGATATCTGAATTAAGTGATTCAAAAGTCTATCATTATCTACTAATTAAGTAGTATTTCATAACAGAAGCCAGATTCGAATAAACTAGGTGTAGAGGAACTGAAGAAGCATAAATCAGAGACAAAACCCAGCTAACAGACTGATTTCAGAATACAACTAAATTCAAGCATTAGTTCGAACTGGGAAAATGAATAAGGAAGTCACCTTCTCAGACCAGAAACACCAAATTCCACCTCCGTAACCTCTCGCTTCTGATTCTGCTTAGATGACCCTGTTAAAAATTTAAAATGTGAACTACTCGAAATTCTCCATGTTTTCTGGCTGCTGGCACGAGTTTCTAAAACTGGAACGAGTTTCTAAAAGGCACAACACGTCTGACTTGTGTGTCTTTATCATATCCATCAAAACCCAAAACAGAAGAAAAAGTGTTGTTAACCGGTTGATCCGAACAATTCCATATACGGAGAAAAACCCAAAACAGAAGCAAAATATTTTTAGTTTAACAAAACCAAAATTAAATATAAGATCTATAATTTGTCTTGACAATAAAAAAATTTGGCTTGCAAACATGAAAAAGTAAAACGGTAAATATCATTGCATTTCCTAACGTCCTATAGGATCAAGAACAACCCCAGTAAAAAGGACAAACTTTGACTTCTTTTCCCTTATCATAAACATGAACGGACGATCAACAATAAACTTCTTGGGCCGACTCATTGCCCCAACCCTTCTAGGTGCTTTAACCCTATATGTTACAGCTACAGCTTTCGTGCCTTCTTCATCTACTTCGATAAAAGATTTTTGAACTATTTTTGAAACCGATAGCCCTCCATTTACCATCTTTTTAAACTCACTGGAATTTCGATCAAATGGTGACTTCAATCCCATTTTTTGCATTGTTTCCAACCCTTCACATGTAATGTAACTAAACTTAAATTTTGGTATCCAGATATTGGCTTCGTAAGAACGCTTTTCATGCAATTTGAAATTCTGTCGCAAAAAGGCTCCCTCTGAAGCGGCTTTATGCAACAAATTCTCTAATCCAAATTCCTTCTCCGGGAGAAAGATATACATAGAGAACGTATTCCCTTCATCCCCACTTTGATAAGGGATTTTCAAGACTTCAAAACCATCCAATAATCTAACAGAATATGTTCTACGGTTTGTCATAAAAGGAACTGATTTTCTCCTTCCATTCATCAAGTAAAAATGCTTGTCCTCTGGGTAATCGGGGTTAAAGCCATCCTCCCAAAAGCCCTTAAAGTATAGACAATTCCCAAGAACCAATGTTGCATCATCCAAATCACCGCGGCTAAGGATCTTTGTCACAAGCCCTTTAGTTGATGTTTTGGCCCATGCATTAGCATCTTTAACCACTTCATTCGCCTACAATATTTTTTTTTGAATAAATGATCAATATTTTAACACCCAAAAAAAACCAACGTCCTGTTTGGATTAAATGAAAAACATAGAAAAGTAAGGAGAAAACATTTGCTGTTAAAATAAAAATTATAAATTTATTTGATTCACTAGCCTTGGGCCAACATGTTAACAGATTTTATTATAAACAACCAAACTATCATTATCGCACGGTAAAAAAAAAACCTTTGGGTACTAACAAATATCAAACAAAAAATTACCAGGAAGAATTAAATCTAATAAAATCTAATAATAAAATCTCTGGTTCATTATAAACGAGCAAGCTATCATCATCGTTGGATTAAAATCTCTACTGTTTGTATTACTACTAAATATCAAAAATAAATAAATAAATAAATACTGTTTACGATCAAGTGCAACAAAACATACAAAAGCAACATCGGTTTGTGTGTAAACTCGACGTCATTGTATATGTTTTGTTGGGCATACCTTATTTTCAAAATCACCACTTTTGATATGTGCCTTGTAAATTTTTCGAGCCAGTTTCCGATAAGAATCTTTCAGACGATAATGTCGATCATACCATATACCATTCAAGCATTGCATCACGGATCCTCCTTCGTCATCGCCGCCGTCAGATGTCAAACCCATCATCTTCTCAGAATTGGAATTAACGGCTGTGATTTCTGGGCATTGAAGAAACTCAAGCAACTCCTTCAATGTAGATCCGGTTGCGCCTCCGGCAATCATGTTCAATATGATGTTGTATGACATTGGAGACAATACCAAATTGCTCTTATCATTCTTGAGACCATCGATTATTAGGTTAACGCATAACTGACTGCAAAAATCCATTCTTTTGTTTCTTTGGCTTTTTTAGGGTTCGAGTCATAACTCATAATATATATACTTGGTGTGAAGTGACCCCCAAGCAAGTTGCGTGATTTCTGTTAAAAAAAAAAGTATATTAAATATTTTTTATTTTATGTTAAACCATATTTCTGTCTTATTATAAATGGTATTCGGAAACTGGTCCGACTAACTAATCTGGAGTTCGGCTCAGGTCTTGCCTGCAGAGTCTGACTCCTACTCAGGAGTAAAGCATGGCCAAAAGCTCTTTCAACATGGCTGAAATCAGGAAATGTTATAAGTGCTTTCTGGATTTGTTTTTTTAATTAATGCTAATGCTGCGATTTTTATGTCTTTTAACCCTACCACATCACTCTAAGTATCCACCATTCCTTACACTCTTGTACCGTTGATATGTTAGTGAAGAGACCCACAAATTTCCTCTCATGATATGTGGCCATACAACTCATACACATTTACAATCACGTAAAGCATGTAATGGGTTTTCTCGATCTGTTGGCCTGGAAGAAGTTGCAATAGTAATCATCTATGATAATTAATGTGATGTGTAAAGAGTAAATGAACCGTAGGTAGTATATCTCTTCGAGCAAAGCATAAAAAGAGGTTTCCACATCGTGGCCCTTTTTATCACAGATAAATCCTAGCTGGTGATCAAAAACCGTCCCACCTTGTCCATGAACATGAGCACAATTTGAAATGCATGAACTAAAATCTTGAATAGTCCCCATAAATAAGGTTGAGACAGTCCCAAAATAGTCATGATCTAAGATTAATCTTACAACCATAAATATATCCCCTATCATCAAACGTATAACCAAAATCGACACTGATTCAATTAAGTTTTATAGCCCATTTGGAAACACGGTTAAGTCAATTGTGCATGCATCACTTGATAACACAAGAGTCAATCTTTGAAGAAACTGGCATATGTTCATAAACAGCAAGAAAATATATATACTATGAGTATGAATTAATTTTCCCCCCTAACCCTAGCTTTAATGTCCATGAATAATTTGTTTATAGTGATGAAATTTTTGTTTAAAAGTAGAGGGTATGATGGGTACTTACTCTTGGTTTGTGTAAGGTATAGAATCACCTTCTTCATTTCCAAACCATATGTTTAAAACCATCTTCCTCAGCTCTTTTCGTACGACATGTTCATCTTATTGTTGTTTATCACTGTGTTTCGCTTTGAACCTATTGCTCAATATTTGTTGGGTGATCTACATGCCTACAATAACGGCTATACTGATGTATATAGTATTCCTTTTACTTCAATTGATTGCCAAAAAAACCAGTAGATTGTCCTTGCTGGATCCACATCCTCCTCTATCGACGAGGTTTGCATAGGTCAACTTTTGCTTAAATGAATGCACATCCGGGGCGTCCGAAATGTTGAACATTTCTTCAAAAAACTTAAACTGATGGGAAGGTAGATAATTAACACTTCAACGCGTCCCCTCAAGTGTGAGTTTTTAGGCTTTGTCGTTATTGTCATTTTGATGTGATTTATGATGGTCGGATTTTGTTTAGTTCTCGGCTAAACTCCTTTTTAATAATAAAGTGGTTGTTCAAAAAAAAAAAGGGCCCGTAACAAACCTGGGCAAACATGCATGCCACATAAAGGCATATTAAGGCAGACAAGGCTAACAAAAAAACCCAACACTCGCATAATATAAATGAAAAGACAATGTTGATGCAATTCGAGGGTATCCGAAATGTTGAACTATCATCTCTCCAAAAAACTTAAGCTAATGGAGATGTAGATAATTAACATCTTAAACACTTCAACACGCCCTCTCAAGTAGATAATTAACATGTTAAACACTTCAACACACCACCTCAAGTGCAGCCTACTTCAACACGCCCCCTTAAGTGTTACCTATTAATTAATATTTTTTTAGGTGGATTTTATTGGCACTCGCTATTACTTCTTCTTCTTTTTGAGAAAGCACTCGCTATACTTCCGGAGCCACAATTACCCTTGATGATGGTCGGCTCTGTCATGGCCACGTGTCATGAATATAAATGTTGAACTTAAGTAAAATACGGAGGGCGTCCCGACCAGAGTTCTAGGGTCCGACCGGCATCCACAATAAATCTTACAGAGCGAGCTGCCTCCTCACCTCTCTTGACCACCGCAGGTCGATTCGGTCTATAGAGTACGCACAAAGCGCGACCATAAGGACTCAGCCACATAGGCGAGCCTTCGAACAATTATACGCACGTTTCGTTATTCTAGAGAAGCTTATGGAGAGAATCCAGCCTTACCAAGGCTCTGATTCGACATTAAAGATAAAGGATATATTATCTCCTAATAATCAGGGATTCATATCTATCCTAATTAACGTTGGTATACCCGAATCCTTGAAGGATACGGCAATATTAAGGTTAAGACTCCCTATATAAACCCCTTGCAAGAACTACGGCCGACTTGATTCCAATTTTAAGTGATTTGATACGTAGGCAGTTTGAGAGCAACTCAAGTTCAGTCAAAATACAATAACAACAATCCCCTCTTTTGGTGTTTGTCGGTGATCGGAGAACTACAATTAGATCGTTCGACCCGAGAACAGTAATGGGTCAATTCCGGCTTCATCAACCCACAAAATTTTATATGTAAATCAGGGGCTGTAAGTAATTATCGAGTGCCAATAAAACTCACATATTTGTTCAAATGAGGTTTTTTGGGGGGACCTGCTATTGGGGGCCCAGCCAAAACGTGTTGTAAATATGAGCAAATCCCATGAAATGGAGCTATGAACATGTGTTAAAACAGTCAACTTTAGCGCAAATTTCGAATACGCTCTATTGTGATTCACTGGGAACTTATTACATTTAATAATACTACTCACGAAGGAGATGATGTTTGGATTTGGAATTACTCGATACAGATATCGGGTGAATAAGAAATTAATGTCTAAAGTTTGTGTAAAACATGTGTATGAGAGGAGTTGAAAGAGTGATCAACTCAAACTCTCCCACATAGGTAAAATGAGAGGCTTGAGCTCCATATTTAAGTGATAATGTGGCACTTATGGATGTGCCCCAAGTGGCAATAGCACTTTTGTGCTGGAGGAAGGACTTAGATTATTCCAAATGCGAGCGTGGCTCTAGAGTTAGAGCTAGAGCTCGGTGTTGTTTGGGTGTTACTATTAATATTTTGGATAAAATTTCTTTATGAAAACCAAAATTTTATTTTAAGTAACAGTTATCATTTTAAGGCACTTGGAAGATTCTGGAACTGTGTGGACGTTTTAAGTCGGCTTACTTAACACGTGATTAATCTTAAGTCGGTTGATTTACTTTTCTTGAGTGAAAAGTCAATCGAAACGTGTGATTCAATCGGTGAAGACTGTGTCATCCGACCAATCAGAATTGATGATGATGTCGGGTAAGAGGCAAATGCGTTGAACAAGTCGGCTGTGACTTTTCTTATGGGAAAAGTTGGCCGACTTATGTCATACATCCAATCATATTCGAGTATTGGATCATCTTCTCCAATATATAAAGAATCCATGGGTGATGGTTAGAGTATCGAATTTTCTCTTGTTTCTTTCACTACATGGAGTCTTTCATATAGTCTTGGTTCTTAAGTCAAAGAGAAGTCGGAGCACTCGGTAAGTTTGTCGGAGCTCAGAATTTTGCAGTGGGTCTAAATCCGAGGCGTGAAGCCGTTGTATCTTGTGAGATATTTGCTCCTACCGTGAGCACAATACCGAAGCAATTTGTCTTAAGAAAAGAGTAATATACTCGCATCGGTTGATCTCTAGTCATTTATTTTATGCATTGTAATTTTATTTTGTGTATGTTCGAGTCAGATCTGTATTGTAATGGTTCTTTTAATTTTTCGATATATTTAATAAAACAAATTTTATTTTCTCACTTCTATACTTTATATATTATTCCGTAATTACTTCCGATACTCGCAGATTTGTTCCGTAAATCACTCCACACACAATACACTTTACTAACAAGAGGTTGGTCTGGCGGTTGGTATTGCCATATCCACTCGTAATGGAGCGCCGAATACTTAAAGTATGGCGTTTGAGATCTCTTTATTCATCTAGTCAGCATGAAGCTTTGGATAAGTTATCCAATCTGAAACAATTGACGGTTCCACATCCACATGAAAACCTGGTGTCGACTTTATTATCTTCATCAACTTTTATATGTATTTTGTGAGTACAAACTACAAACGAATGCCATCTCGCTCATAGGTGAAGTTGATCAATACATGTTTGTTGTCTAGAAGACCATCTATAATGATTTCAACAAGATTTTGTACTTCTTGAAATTTTTGAACTGCTTTTGAGGCACCAGTAGGAAGTTTCACGTATACTTGTTTTGGACAAGGTAAAAAGGTATGAAATAAGATAAAGAACAAGCTTCCTGATCTTTAGCATCTGAATCTAACATCCAGTGTCTTGAATAATTTTATACTACTTTTACAAGAACCAGACTGGAAACCATCCGCAAGTACCAATTATGGTGTTTGACCTTCAAGAGGAACATGAATCGAATTTACACTAGAGATTTGAAAAGTTGTACAATCTCCTTGTACTATTCGAGTGGGGATCCCCTACTGTGTTGAGTTGTTGTATATGATGTCGTGATCATATAGTTGGTGTTTTTTAATTTTTTTTATTTTTAATTTTTATTCCGAGTGAGTGAAATCTCCCTTTTCCTTCAATCTCCCTAACATTGCAGCCTGCTGTCAGGGGCTGACGTAGGATTGTTCTTCAGCGGGGTCCATAAATTTTTTTAAGAGTAAATTGTTTTTCCAACAGTGTCCAAAAATGTTCTTTATAAAAAAAACTTTAGTAATTTATTATTTTAGCGGTGTCCACGCACCTATTTAGGTACATGTGGTCTGCCACTGTCTGTTGTGTGTTTCAACACAGCAGAGGGCCTCTACTCATACTAGTCAGCTATAAGTGATGATCCAGAAGAAAAAGCACCGCGTGCGAAGCACTATAGAAGGTTGAAGGACATTTTTATACTACGCCGTATCGACTTGTCTCTTTGATTTGAAACGAGTGAGATACCTATATTTTCTTACTTAATTGTCAATTGGGACACATTTAGAAAGATGTCGGGATTTTAGGATTATAAGAAAAGATTTTTGTCAAAAAAAACATTTCACTAGTGAAAGTGAAAGTGAATTACGTTGGTTTGTCTTTGAAAATCAACGTAATTCACTTTCAAATTCACTTTCACTAGTAAAATGTCATTTTTGACAAAAAAAAATCTTCTTATAATCTTTTTTACCTGACATCTTACATATTGTGTCCTTTAGGATCCTTATCCCTATTTTTTTATAACACTTGTCTATAGTGTGTCCTATATGATTACAATTACAAAAGTACATCTTGGGCATTCTTGTTATTAGGTTTTTTTTTTAGTGGTTTCTTGTTATTAGTTCCATGTCCAATATTAGTTATAACTAGAACCTCCGATTAGCTTGGGGTGTCGAAGACTAGTTTGGTTTAAACTGTCCATTATTTATTTTGCTGCTTAGCATTCTGTTTCCCATTTGCAATGCCACGGTGGGGGCTATTACCAGCAGTTGTTAAATAAAGATCTCATTTTCAAAAAAACGGAAAAATTAGTTATAAATCCACTTTTCTCTCCTATATTAAGTTTTAATCCACACTATTTTTTAGTTGCAAAAGGACAAAATAATTTCGCTCAGACTAAAATACCCTTATTGTCGCTGGATTCCAATATAGCTTATGATGGCTGCGGCAAAGACACACGGAGATTGATGGGATTCAACTTCACGCCATTTCGGTGGTTTTAACCCCGTTTATCCTCCTTTGGCCTGTTTTTGGGTAGATTAGACCTTTTTAGGGCTTTATCATGAGAATATTGCACGTGGAATGAAAACGATACTTAATCGGAAATTCCTCCTTTCATCGATATTTTGCCCTATTCGGACACTTTTACCCCCGGGATAGTGTATGGCTTGTTTTGGTGAATGTGAATTCAGGGGTTAGGTGTCTTGAGACCCGGAAGGCGATGATTTACAATGACAAGCATGCTCGGAGCCAAAGAATGGACCGAGAAGTGAAGAAACAATGAAATCAAGTTTTCGGTCTTGGCTCAGTCCACTTCAGCTGCAGTTTCAGCCAGGAATAAAGCATTTTCTGGACCTGACTTCTTCATGAAAGTTGTAGACAATTCAAAGAGCTTTCCAACGGATCTTGAATCGCCTCAATCAGAGCTCGGACGAAGAAGTTATGGTCAATTTATTGAAGCCAGTTAAGGTTGAATCGCCTATTCGAGCCGAACTTCAGTCAGCTCGGCTCGTTCGCGTCTTTTATGATAAAAACAGATTCAGCAGCTTGTTCTCTTCATATACTGATTCAGCATTCTCTCCCCCTTCTCCACCACCAAAACCTAGCTCCTTTTTTTCTTCATTTTTAGAGTTGTGTAATGTAGTTAATCCTAGTTTAAATTAGATAGATTGTAGCTCTAATTCCCCTCTTCTCTACTCAAATCTTCCCCTAAATCCCTTAGATTATCAAATTCTCAAATTCTCTATTTTGTAGTGTTCAAGCTCAAATTCGAATTTCTTGCTCTCTATGGTAATATCTTCTTCTCTTTTACTTATTATGTTGTTTATTTCATGCTTTGATTCCGTTTTTCATTCCGTAATGAGTAGCTAGTTTCGTTTATAGCCGAATCATGTGAAACTTGTGAAATTGCCCTTAGATTGATGAAATTGGGAGTGGGTAGTTGTTAATTGCATGTTTTATGATTGATTCATGTTCTTGAACTTGTTTTGATTGAATGTTGAGTTAGATTAGCTACCTAATTCGATAATTTTGCGTGTTGACCTTATATATGTATTTTGCGGGGAAACACGGGAAATGGGTTCTAAAATCGCGGAGTAGACTCGGCTTAGTTGTTAAGCCCGAGCCCAATGCGAGGTTGTTATCGTTTTCACGAGCGGCTTTGGAGCGTATCGTGTTAAGGTTTTCGGTTTCTTAAAAGGGGAATCGAATATTTTGGCATAGGGTGTTAAAGGAGAGTTGTTCAGATAGTAACACCAGTTTTAGAAGTCGACACCCATGAATAATCATGAAACGCTTTTGGTATGGTTGGTCGGTTAATGCACACTCCCGGTTGATTCTTTCGAGGGGCTAAATTAACTTGTTGGATCATGATTCGGCTACATTCCTCTTTCCCTACCCTTAGACTCGTTAGTATAATGGTTTTTAGTCGATGTAGTGTTAATCTTTATCAACCTTTGATCGCCTAGACTAAGCTGTAGATCGACTTTGGTACTCAATAGACTTCTCTGTGGGATCGACATCGGACTCCTGTAGCTTTACTCGCAATCGACCCGGTCCACTGCCGGTTAGAGAGCTTGTTTAGTCACCATTGTCCTGAGTATCTAATAAAGTTGTTTGGTGAAAATTGAGCTCATCAAAATGGCGCCGTTGCGAAGTCTTTTTGATATCTTTCAAGTCGATTGAAGGCTTAGGCCTAGGTCTTGTTATTTTACTTTTTTTCTTGTTGTTTGTTGTCTTGTAGAGCAATGGACCCGAACGCCATGCAACAATTTCACCAAATGATGATTAATCAAATTCAAGCTCAATTCCTTACATCCCGAGCATCACCTTTTCAACAACGGATTTCTCAAGTACAAGCCCAACCACAGGCACCAAGACAGTATTATCAACAACAGTGCGTGCCTCAGCCTCAATATCAACAAGAGAATAGCCACGGTTCTTGGTCTTATGAATGCCCTAATACATCTCAGAATCAGAATTTTGGTTATTCGAGTCACGAGGCATGGTATTATGAGGGTTGTCCAAATCCTAATGATTTTCAAGATTATGGTGCTCGTACTCAGCAGGTTGATAGTTTCACACAGAGTCAGTCACCCAATCAGAATTCGGCATGGCAAGAGCCCTACCCTCCACTTCATCATGATCAGTTTGCACCTCATCCACACGAGGAGTGCATGGAGCATATAGCATATGTCTACACTTATGATGAAGCAAGTAGGGAAATGGACAGAGTGGATGAGCTTTCTGAGAAAGTTGCTATAGCCAAAGCCGAGAAAATTTTGGAAAATCAGATTTCTGACTGGGAGATGCGAATGGATGATCTGAAGCAGGAGCTCATGGAATCTACGATTCGGGTTAATGGAATCCGAGAACAGAGTAAGAAAGATGAGAATGAGACTCCTATGGATGAAGAAAGTTGGGTAAGTGTGCACAAGCTTCTACGGACGTTGTGTGATAATCTCAGTCGATTCGTGAAAAAACGAAGAGTGGAGCATGAAGAAGATGCATTTGCAATAGAGGCGGCTAGGGTTGATGAGGACTTCACTGTTGAAGTTCAAGAAGAGAACGAGATTGAGGATTCGGTTTGCAATGACGAGGTGTCCGAGCTAGATATTGAGTTGGGATCGCCCATATTGCCGGAGGCTCCTATTGAGATGTTTGATTATGGTAGGTTTCACGTTCTTCCTATTACACCTTCACTTCCCGAGATGGAAATTGATTATGTCTTGATGGAGTGTGTAGTGGAACCTACCACTATTATAACTAAGCAAGAGTTCTTCGGAGATGATGATAGCTCGCTTTGGGATGAAGAAAGCATGGAAGAGTTGGAGATGGAAGAGGTGCAACCTTTATCTATTACACCGCCTCCCGAAGAAATACAAGACGATGACTTGGAGAAGTGTATGATAGGTTTTAGCACACTCTTTGATGATAAAGACCTTAATTTTGAAGAGAAGACGGGATCGCCCATTTCACCATCACTCACGATTGAGGCATATGATGGAGTTATTATAGAATGCGTGGTGAAATCTCATGAGTTTGATATGGCACCCATGGTAGAGCTACCGGAAGAAGTGGAGATTATTGACATGCCGGTCCCGGACTACTACACTCTTCCACAATGTGTTGAGGAGTATTATTCGATCGAGTTTGTGTACTCCCCGGTAGATGAAACTCACAAGATTCTTGAAAATGGACGACTACCATGGGATGGCAACTTCAAGAAGAAGAAGATAAAAGACTTTGAAAGGAAGGGACTCCCGAGTTGGCAAGAGGTGGCCTCGAGAGCCATGCGAGGTAAGTTCCTTGTGAACTCGTTTTTCCCTATGCTTGGTATTTTTGTTCTTCTGAAGTTGTTGATCTTTTTGAGTTCGGATTTCGGTTGATGGTGTTTGGTGTTACTTGTTTGAAATGAAAATGTTGGCATGTTGTTTTGAGTCTTTTGTGGTTTGAGTCCGTTTTATGCCACTAGGTCGAGCCAACGACGTAAAACAAAGGCGCTTGTGGGAGGCAACCCACTTCTTTTTGTTTTTGGTAGTAGTAAGGGGTTTTGGTGCGGTCTATGCATGTGGGAGTTTGGGGTGAACACCGCTTTTGGGTTGTTTTGCTAGTACTTTGACATGGATGGTTTGTTTTGTGCTTCTGTGGCCCCTTTATGCGTAGATGTTCTATTTTCCCCTTTATGGTTATGTTTCCATCTATTGCGTTCCGTGTTAAGTACTACCGACATGCTTTGATTCTATTTGTGGCATGGCTTCTATCTTTTTATATCTCGTTTCTATCACCATCTTTTGGCACGTGGACTTTTCCCGTGCATGCGTTTGCCTTGTTTTCTGTCTATGTGGTGTTTAGGTACTCGAGATGGAGCTTACTAGAAGATGTCACGTGAGCTTAAGCGCACCTTTCTGCCGAGTTTTACAAGATAGCTAAGTTCTTCTATCATTCTCTTTCACGCACTGTGGATGATGCTTCGTTCTAAGTGGGGGGTGGTAGGCTTAGCCGTTTTGTGTTTGTGCTTTTCTTGTTCTACATGCCATCTTGTGTGATATACTTAGTCTTTTATCGTTTTCGGGTAAAAATTTGGGCATCTTTTAAAAATTTTCAATGGTTTCGACTTTGCAATGTCCGTTTATCCTTCATATTCTCTTGGTAAAAGTCTAAGTAGTCTTGTGCATGTTACCAACACGAGTCAATCTTATCTTGGAAGCGGAACTTTCTCTATGCGAATTGCCTCGGTTGCACATAATTTGGCCGTTACACACACTCATGTCTCTAGTTTTGATGCGAATCAAGAAAGGTTACTTAGGACACGGGATGACGGGAAAGGCGTTTCTTTGATCCGACCAGTGCCAAATAAGCCTAAAACCGAACGTATGACCCTAGAAACCCCTCTAAGCCTTGCTAGGATGGTCCGACCACCATCCGAAATTGAGCCGTTTTGATGATTAGTCAGAAAATCCTAACCCCCCGAACTTTTATATTTTGGTCACGTTTCCTTGACACACCCTTCAAGTGGACCTAGTCTTTTTGATGGGACACACTTGCTTAGGCAAGTGTGGGGTGAAGAGTTACGTGCTTTGGTGGGAGTTGGTGGTTTTCGAGCTAAGTCACGAAGGGGAGGAGCTCGAGGTGTTATTTGTTTATCTTTCGTTTGGCCTTTGACTCAATGAACTCAAGAATGAAGTGATGTATATATGTTTGAAAAAGAAAAAAAAAGAAAAAAAATTGTGATGAGAAAAAAGAAAAGAAAAAGAAAAAAAAGTTGTTTATGTTGAATAAGAGTTCAAGTCAAGAATAAAGTAGTGAGTCAAAGAAAGCCGTTGTACTTTGTATGGTTGATTTTATAATTGGAGGAGTATGTTCCTTAATGTATAGTCATTTGTATATTCAGGCTCACCTCATGACGCTTGAAACATAGCCGAGTTTGGATCATGAGTCCGGGTATATGAATGTGCTATTGTTCTACCTTGTTGTTTGGTGATCGAAGGTGATTGATGCTCTCGTTATGGTGGAGTTGAGGTGAAGCACTAGTGATTGGGTTCACTCGTTTTTCCTTTTCTCCAGTTCCCAAATAATCCTTTCGGTTAGCCCCCTCCAGAGCCTAACGTTATAACCCTCAAAGTCCTACTTGACCATGTCTAGCCCCGGGTAGCCTATATTAGTGGAGATTCTAGGTGTTATGAGACTTGTGTGTAAAACGTTTGGCCGGTATTCAAAGCCGGTGGCCATTTTGTGCGTAGTCCCTCGCTTTTCTTCACACGTGCACTCCGCTTTGTTTTTAAGATTGGCTCGATTTGCTTTCATTCACATTGCTACTTGTTCTTCTACCTTGAAAATGTGACGGTTAAACCCTCGGTTGCAATGTTATTTCCCTTGTCTTTTTTTAAAACGCCTATTTTACTCGAGGACGAGCAAAGGCTAAGTGTGGGGTGGTTGATGGGATTCAACTTCACGCCATTTCGGTGTGGTTTTAACCCCCGTTTATCCCTCTTTTGGCCTGTTTTTGGGTAGATTAGACCTTTTTAGGGCTTTATCATGAGAATATTGCACGTGGAATGAAAACGATACTTAATCGGGAAATTCCTCCTTTCATCGATATTTTGCCCTATTCCGGACACTTTTACCCCCGGGATAGTGTATGGCTTGTTTTGGTGAATGTGAATTCAGGGGTTAGGTGTCTCGAGACCCGGAAGGCGATGATTTACAATGACAAGCATGCTCGGAGCCGAAGAATGGACCGAGAAGTGAAGAAACAATGAAAATCAAGTTTTCGGTCTTGGCTCAGTCCACTTCAGCTGCAGTTTCAACCAGGAATAAAGCATTTTCTGGACCTGACTTCTTCATGAAAGTTGTAGAAAATTCAAAGAGCTTTCCAACGGATCTTGAATCGCCTCAATCAGAGCTCGGACGAAGAAGTTATGGTCAATTTATTGAAGACAGTTAAGGTTGAATCGCCTATTCGAGCCGAACTTCAGTCAGCTCGGCTCGTTCGCGTCATTTATGATAAAAACAGATTCAGCAGCTTGTTCTCTTCATATACTGATTCAGCATTCTCTCCCCCTTCTCCACCACCAAAACCTAGCTCCTTTTTTTCTTCATTTTTAGAGTTGTGTAATGTAGTTAATCCTAGTTTAAATTAGATAGATTGTAGCTCTAATTCCCCTCTTCTCTACTCAAATCTTCCCCTAAATCCCTTAGATTATCAAATTCTCAAATTCTCTATTTGTAGTGTTGAAGCTCAAATTCGAATTTCTTGCTCTCTATGGTAATATCTTCTTCTCTTTTACTTATTATGTTGTTTATTTCATGCTTTGATTCCGTTTTTCATTCCGTAATGAGTAGCTAGTTTCGTTTATAGCCGAATCATGTGAAACTTGTGAAATTGCCCTTAGATTGATGAAATTGGGAGTGAGTAGTTGTTAATTGCATGTTTTATGATTGATTCATGTTCTTGAACTTGTTTTGATTGAATGTTGAGTTAGATTAGCTACCTAATTCGATAATTTTGCGTGTTGACCTTATATATGTATTTTGCGGGGAAACACGGAAATGGGTTCTAAAATCGCGGAGTAGACTCGGCTTAGTTGTTAAGCCCAGCCCAATGCGAGGTTGTTATCGTTTTCACGAGCGGCTTTGGAGCGTATCGTGTTAAGGTTTTCGGTTTCTTAAAGGTGGAATCGAATATTTTGGCATAGGGTGTTAAAGGAGAGTTGTTCAGATAGTAACACCAGTTTTAGAAGTCGACACCCATGAATAATCATGAAACGCTTTTGGTATGGTTGGTCAGTTAATGCACACTCCCGGTTGATTCTTTCGAGGGGCTAAATTAACTTGTTGGATCATGATTCGGCTACATTCCTCTTTCCCTACCCTTAGACTCGTTAGTATAATGGTTTTTAGTCGATGTAGTGTTAATCTTTATCAACCTTTGATCGCCTAGACTAAGCTGTAGATCGACTTTGCTACTCAATAGACTTCTCTGTGGGATCGACATCGGACTCCTGTAGCTTTACTCGCAATCGACCCGGTCCACTGCCGGTTAGAGAGCTTGTTTAGTCACCGTTGTCCTGAGTATCTAATAAAGTTGTTTGGTGAAAATCGAGCTCATCAGAGATTATCTCAGAAGTCACATCTTCCAAAATTGGTTTTGGATTGGGCGCCGCTGGTGTCATCTCTCCGCTTGCATGTCTCTATGATTCATCTACAGCTGCTTCAAGAATCTGCGTAATAGGAACATTTAGCAATTAATCTTGTAATTTGCAGAAAAGCAAGGCCGGAGTGTTCAAATATGCACAAAGAAATGATACCTGTATAGTTCTTTTGATTTTTTGAGGTTGAATGCATATACACTCTTAAGATTTTGCTGCAACATGAGAACATACATGGTATGGCATCATTAATTCATGAAACGATGATAGTCTGAGAAATGCATAAGTAACTCCAAATGGAAGCTTTTACATTTAATTCCAATCTCAAAAGAAACAATTACCATTAGTTCTTGCTGTGAGCTTTTTTTTTTTCCCTTTTTGAATAGAATTAGCTAGAATTTAGATCAAGGTCATTATGCATCAAAGTGATGTGCTATTGATGATGATTAATGGAGTAGAGTTCTAAGAATTGTAATGGAGCTGAATTTGATTAAACGAGCCGGAGATGTGAACGAGCTGAACTGAGAAAATGGGATGAGCTCAATGCTATTAAATGAACAAGAAATCATCTTCTAAAGCCAATTACTCACTCTTAATCTATCTTTTATTTGTTGTTATGATTTAAGCACACTTATATGATTGATAAACGAATCAAGCGGAGCTGAAAATTGATGAACTGAGATGCTTTGTGATTGAGCTGAATTGTGAGTTTATACGACTGATTTTAATGCTATCTATTGAGATACTTGGCTGAATTTGTGACATATGTGTGTCTTGAAGTAGTCTCTTGAATTGAGCCTTAAATGAGCCAGATATTGAGCTATTTTGAGGTTGTTCTTGAGTCGGTCTTCGGATGATGTACCTAAATGGAGCAATGCCTTAAGTGTGTTGTTCACTTGGTTCATATCATTAATCTTTCAAATACACTTGTTTTGGGGGGTGATACTGATATTGTGATACTGATACTGATACTGTGTTACTGATATTGTAGGCCCCTTCTCTCCTCTTTAATAAAAAATTCAGTTAAATATGGAAGCAATCAAAGTAAATGAAGAAAATGCAGCTCCATTGTTTGAGTTTATGAAGAAAAGCAACAAGTTCAATGGACTTTTTCAAAGTTCCTAGCCATTTGATATATAAGAATAGGCGCCGTGTTCCCCATCAGAGCTTCCGTTTTGAGGGAGTGAAAAGAGCTTGGGGAATGTTGTACTTGATGTTGTTGCAGCTAATAGACTTTTTCTTGGTGCTTTAGTTTATTTTCGGAGCTTTCATTTTGTCTTGCTGATGCTTCTTCCCACATGTTGGTGGTTTTTTATTTTGCAGTAGATTAGACAAGTACTACACGTTCATTATAACCATATTTTTGCATTCTAGAAACTACTTGTATTTTGTTTAAATGTTTTAGATCAGACGTGATGCTATTGAACCTTGAACTACATGTGGCTGATACTGTGATACTGATACTGTGATATTGATACTGTGATACTGATACTGTGTTAGTGTAAACGTTGCGATTAAATCCGTCTTTCAAAAACTACGTAGAAAGGGTATTATATGAGATTTCAAAATGAAGAGAAAAAATATGAACTTTGGTGAAAGAATTTTGATGATCGGTGTTCTAAATCAAAAGTTACGGTCGTTTATAAGAAAAACGCTCTGATTATTGCAAATATTATTTTGTCTTTCAAAATTTACGTCGGAAGGGTATCGTATGAGATCTCAAAATAAAGTGCAAAAAAAATGATTTTTGGTGAAAAAAATTTAATGATCGGAGTTCTAAATCAATAGTTACGGTTGTTTGAAAAAAAAAAAAAGAGTTGAAGCAGCCGGCAATATAGAAATTAAAAAAAGAGAAGAACAGAAGCAGCGACGCGAATTGATATAAAGGTTTTTTTGTCCGTCTGATTTTTTTTGTCATTTTTACAATTAAAAAAAAGAGTGTGCCATGTTTATTCTTTTTGTATTAAAAAATGGATTTTTGACTTCTTCCCTTAAGAAAAAAATAGTTATAACAACTTTATATGTACGTATTGTTATTATAGATAGACCCGTCCAAATGGTGGAACTGGACCGGACCGGAACCGGAACGGCCGGTTTTAAACAGTGCCGGTTTGGGCCGGTTTGACGAACCGGCGGTTTGAAAAACCGGCGGTTTACTGTTCAAAACCGGCGGTTGCCGGTTTGGGCCGGTTCCGGTTTACCCCGGTTTACTCCCGGTTCAGATCACGGATCCGGCTACGGTTTTAAAATTTCATAAATTTTTTTTTTCATTTTCACATAATACTTATTATTTTCACTACAATAACAAATTATTATTATTTTCACTACAATTACTAAAGCGAGAGTAATATATATATATATATATATATATATATATATATATATATATATATATATATATATATATATATATATATATATATATATATTTTAAGTGGTTTTCTATTCGGTGTTAAAAATAATATTAATATTGTGTTATTTTATTTATATGTAAATAATGTTATTTTAAAAGTTGTATTTTTACATGTAATCGTATCGGATGTGTGTATAAAAAAATCAAAGTAAACGTAGTTCTTAATGTTTATTTTTTAGTTTTTTATAGTTTGTTGTAAAAGTTTTTATAGTAATTTTTATTAATGTTTTTTTTAAAGTCTTTAATAGTTTTTGTTATAAATTTTTTAAGTCGGTTTTAAGTATACGTTAATTATAAATATTGTTTTATTAAATATTAGGTGAGATATATTGTGTTTTTTTTTTATACGTAAATTGTGTTATTTTTTCAACGCTTGTAATTTGGTTGCCTACGTATTTTTTATATGTAATCGTGTCGGAGGCACAACACATATATAAAAATCAAAGCGAACGTAGTTCTTATTGTTTATTTTTTAGACTTTTATCTAATTTTTTTTTTTAGTCTTTTATAGTCTTCTTATATGTTTTTATAGTATTTAAAGGTTTTTGAAATGTTTGTTTTATTGTAGTCTTTTATAGTATATATATGTGTAATGTGTTTGTATTTTATAGTTTCATACAATTGTTTAGGTTTGTATATGGTTTGTTTGGGTGTTTTTATAGTTTCTTATAGTTTATTTTAGTTTTGTGTAGTGTTATTATGGTTTGTTATAGGTTATTATTGTTTTTTATACTTTATAGTATTTTTTTAAATGTTTGTTTTATTGTAGTCTTTTATAGTATTCTTATGTGTTTCTATTATATAGTTTCATATAATTTTTTAGGTTTGTAAATGGTTTTTATGGTTTTTTTTTATAGTTTTATATATTTTTTTTAGTTTAAAGTAGTAAGTATTTTTTAGTTATTTTTAATAGGTTTTTATATTTTCAATCGGGTTTTTTTTTATGGTTTTTAAAATAGTTTTATATAGGTTTTTTTTTTGTTTTTAGTAGAAGGTTTTTTATAGTTATTTTTAATAGGTTTTTTTAATCTTTTATAGTTGTAACAAATATATAAGTAAGATATAAATTGCGTACCTTTAATCGATGTCGGTATTTCGAGCTCTTGTTCCTCCTAAAGTTTCAGTGTCACCGCCTTCGAACTGTGACTCCTAATCTTCTGACTCAATGTGTTGCACCCTTTTCTCGGCTTGTACCCAATCTTGACAAAGCATTTGCTTCTCTAAAGTGGTGGGATGAAGCAAACATCTTTTATTGGTAAGCACATATCCTGCCATGCTGAAACATCGTTCAACAGTGACGGTCGAAACAGGGCAACTTAAAAACTCGACCGCCATCATTGCTAGAACTGGATATTCTTTAACATGTCTCTTCCACCACTTCAATAAGTCGAACTCGAAATCATAGGTATCGATTTCACACCCTTCAAATGTTGTGTTTAGAAATTTGGATATCTCTGTACGTTGACCGGATGACGATGACGATGTCGCTCCCTTCTGTCGTTTAGAATTCATTTTATCCAGAACTTTTTGAAGTCCCCGTACGAGACCTGTAGGGTTAGTAGAAGCACTTGCGGATGGATTGGGAACCGCTTCGTTTCTCAATCCGTACATATGCTCATATTCAACATACAAAGCATTTAATAAATTTTCTAGTCTAACTACTTCAACTATAAAATCTACCGGGGGCACATTATGAGTAACAGACAAAGCATCATAGTAAGCACCTAACATGTTAGACAAACCACTAGTCTTATACGAGGTTCGAGCATAGAAGAAATGAGATAAGTGTCAGGAATATACAACATGTATTTATTCCATTTCTCCTTCATCGGCTCTAAACATTGAAATAATTTTGCGTCGTGTTCCATGGTTTCAAACTCGG
The DNA here is from genome assembly GCA_024500145.1 of Gentiana dahurica var. dahurica. Taxonomy (NCBI): domain Eukaryota; kingdom Viridiplantae; phylum Streptophyta; class Magnoliopsida; order Gentianales; family Gentianaceae; genus Gentiana; species Gentiana dahurica. Next base: position 15,284,127 of record CM044907.1, on the reverse strand, counting down.
CAGTTATTTCTATACAAGCAGACAAGACTAAATGTGTTGTGGGTTGATAACTATTAGAATATTAGAATGAATATTTCACACTTGTATTTTTAGCAAGTAAATATTCTTGCATTTAGTAGGTAAATATCCATGTAATTATTAGTTGATTTGGTCGAATATCTAAACATAAATGTAGAAGATCATAGCTATAAGGTCAGCTGTAAATCATTGTATATATGGGGCTCCTACGACAATTGTAAAGCAGGGAAAGTTCTCCAAAAATATCTTCTTACATGGTATCAGAGCCTTAGGTTGTCTCTCCCACACGTGCCTTCTTCTTCTTCTCATCGTGTTCAATCCCCCTGTATTCTTCTCATCGTATTCGACCATGGCTGATCCAAAATCCACCGTTTTGCATCCTGCTCTCACCGTCTCCAACATCTCAAGCTTCATCAAGGTGACTCTTGACATAGAAAAGGGTCAATACGTCACGTGGTCCGAACTCTTCAAAATTCATGCCAGAGCATATCAGGCTATTGATCACATCATCCCTCCTCTCACCGACAAAGGCACACCAAAACAGACTCTGAAGGAAACAAATCCCGACTTATGGTCTCGGGTAGATGCAGTTGTCCTTCAATGGATATATGGGACAATCTCTGAGGATCTTCTTCACACTATCCTAGAAAAGGACACCACAGCCGAAATTGCCTGGAATCGGCTCAAGGACATATTTTCTGACAATAAAAACTCGAGGGCGCTCTACCTCGAACAAGAATTTTCTAAGGTGCAAATGGATGATTTTTCTGATGCCTCCTCCTACTGTCAGCATCTCAAATCTCTTTCCGATCAACTGTCTAATGTTGGTGCTCCGGTGTCAAACGAAAGATTGGCACTTCAACTCGTCTCCGGCCTCTCTGATGCATATGCTACTGTCGGCTCCCAAATACGCCATGGTGACTCCCTTCCTCCCTTCTATAAGGCTCGGTCCATGCTGGTTTTAGAAGAAACGGCTCGGGCAAAACGGACTGCGATCTCCTCCCCTAACTCCGCCTTCGCAGCATCTCATGGCGAAAGCTCGACCGCAGCCCGTAACTCGAATACTCAGCCAAACAGCAGCAATCGGCCCTTCAACTCTCGTGGAAGAGGACGCAGTAGCAGAGGTCGAGGTCGGGGCAACAATGGAGGAAATGGAGGTGGTGGCCGTGGCACCCACAATCAGTCCACCCTTCCGTCGGCACCCGCTTCCCAGCAACACTGGTGGTCCAGTCAGCCTTGGTTCTCTTCTCCTTGGACTGGACAATGGCATGCATGGGCAATTCCTCCTTGCCCATACCCCACAGCCCCTTGGCAATGCCCTCCGGTAGCTCGGCAACAACCAGGCATTCTCGGCCCTAGGCCTCAACAGGCACACCTTGCCAGCACCCCTTCTCAACAGGAGCAACAGAATCTTGTACCTACAGATATTGCTGAAGCTATGCATACGATGTCATTAAATCCGCCGGATGAGCAGTGGTATATGGACACCGGCGCTACCTCACATATGACTGGTAATGGAACTTCTCTTACGCCTTATTTCAATTCGAGTACTCGTCGTTCAATAATTGTCGGTAGTGGCCAAAATATTCCGATTGTTGGTTATGGACACGCCTCGTTACCTCACCCTCACCCCCATTTAAATTTAAACAATGTCCTACATGCCCCGAAATTAATTAAAAACCTTATTTATGTTCGCACGTTGACTCGTGATAACAATGTTACTGTTGAATTTGATCCTTTCGGTTTCTCTGTGAAGGATTTTCAGACGGGGATGATTTTACTGCGGAGTAACAGCGTTGGAGATTTATATCCCCTCACCACTGATCCAACTTATGGTCACTCACCCCAACTCGCCCTTGCAGCTTTCTCTCCGGAATTGTGGCATAATCGCTTAGGTCATCCGGGCGATCCTGTGTTACATTCTCTTTATAAGAATAATTTCATTACTTGTAATAAATTTCGAGACAATTTTTTCTGCCAGTCGTGCCCTTTGGGCAAACAAAATAAATTACCCTTTTCCACGTCTTTATCACACACTTCTCTGCCTTTTGACATTGTGCACAGTGACCTATGGTCATCCCCTACGATGAGTTCAAGTGGTCACCGGTATTATATTTTATTTCTCTATGATTTTACGAATTTTCTGTGGACCTACCCCCTCGCACATAAATCTCAAGTATATTCTGTTTTTTTGTCGTTTCGAAACTACATTAAAACTCAATTCGAACGCGACATTAAATGTTTTCAGTGTGACAACGGTCGTGAATATGACAACACATCCTTCCATAATTTCAGTAATCTTAATGGTATGAGTTTTCGTTTTTCTTGTCCGCACACCTCCTCTCAAAATGGAAAGTCCGAGCGCAAAATTCGTACTATCAACAACACCATGCGCACCCTTCTTGCTCATGCTTCTCTTCCTCCCTCCTTCCGGCACCACGCATTACAAGTGGCCACCTATCTACATAACATCCTTCCTACAAAAATTCTCAATTTTCAAACTCCCACGACTATCCTCTATCAAACCAACCCCTCCTACTCCCACCTGCGCACTTTCGGTTGTCTATGCTACCCATTATCCCCACCTAACACTATCAACAAGTTACAAGCCCGCTCCACTCCGTGTGTCTTCTTGGGATATCCACCCAATCATAGGGGATATAAGTGTTACGACATCTCGAGTCGGAAAATCATTATCTCGCGTCACGTGATTTTCGATGAACATACGTTTCCTTTTGCTCGTTCTGAAAGCCCACCTCACACCTACACTTTCCTTGAACCCGGCCTGCACCCATCCTCGGTCCACCCAGCCCAAATGTACACATCCGATCCATCTACTCCCATCCAGCCGCCCACATCTCCTTCAGCCTCCTCCCCCCAGCCGGCCCAACATCAATCCCCATCCAGCCCAGCATCTTCACCAAACAGCTCTCTCTCGTCCCAAAACATCTCCCCCCCAAACCCCTTTCCTCCCCACACACAGCTCTCCAACCACATCCTCCCGCCCCCTCTCCACAAATGACTACCCGGGCACAACATGGCATTTTCAAACCCCGAAAAATTCTCAATCTCAATACCACGGTTCCACCGTCCATTTCCCCTCTCCCCACCAACCCACTCCACGCCTTGCATGATCACAATTGGAAAATGGCCATGAAAGACGAATACGATGCTCTAATTGAAAATAAGACGTGGGGTTTAGTTCCCCGTCCCACTAACGCCAATGTTATTCGTAGTTTGTGGATTTTCAGGCACAAAAAGAAATCGGACGGATCCTTTGAGCGGCACAAAGCCCGTCTTGTTGGTGACGGAGCAGGCAAACAACCCGGCATTGATTGTGGTGACACTTTTAGTCCGGTAGTCAAGCCGGCAACCATTCGGACCGTACTAAGTCTCGCACTTTCTAAGTCTTGGTCCTTACATCAATTGGACGTCAAGAACGCCTTTCTTCATGGTAATCTTCATGAGACTGTCTACATGCATCAACCTCTCGGTTTTCGCGACCCGGCTCATCCTGATTATGTGTGTTTACTCAAAAAGTCATTATATGGGCTTAAACAAGCTCCACGTGCTTGGTACCAACGTTTTGTAGATTATGTGACTCATATTGGTTTCTCTCATAGTATATCTGATCATTCTTTATTTATTTACCGACGTGACAATGACATGGTCTACATTCTCCTATACGTCGACGACATTATTCTTGCCACTTCATCCGATGCTCTTCGTGAGTCAATTCTCTCCAAACTCGGCTCGGAATTTGCTATGAAAGATTTGGGTCCACTGAGTTATTTTCTGGGTATTTCAGTCTCATGTCATTCCGAGGGTTTGTTTCTTTCTCAACGGAAATATGCGGAGGAAATAATCGAGCGCGCTCATATGTCAAATTGCAAACCCTCATCTACCCCTGTCGACTCTAAGTCCAAGTTAAGTGTCTCTTCTGGCAATCCTTACAGTGATCCCACCGAATATCGAAGTCTTGCCGGTGCTTTGCAATATTTAACATTCACCAGGCCGGATATATCATATGCCGTACAACAAGGATGCTTATTCATGCATGATCCAAAGACTCAACACATGTCCGCCCTAAAACGCATCATTCGATACATTGAGGGAACTCTTGAGTACGGCCTTCACATTTTTCCGTCTTCGGCGCAAAAACTCATTGCCTATACCGACGCCGATTGGGGTGGATGTCCGGATACTAGACGCTCCACATCGGGCTATTGTGTTTATCTTGGAGACAATTTAATTTCCTGGTCCGCCAAACGACAGGCCACCCTGTCCCGCTCCAGTGCCGAGGCTGAATACCGTGGAGTTGCGAACGTAGTCGCAGAATCCTGTTGGATTCGAAATTTACTCTTGGAACTCCACTGTCCCGTCAAGAAAGCAACCTTAGTTTACTGTGACAATGTAAGTGCCGTCTATCTTTCCGGTAATCCGGTTCAGCATCAACGAACAAAGCATATTGAAATGGACATACACTTTGTTCGTGAAAAGGTCGCTCGTGGTCAAGTACGGGTCTTGCATATCCCTTCGCGTTATCAGATCGCCGACATCTTCACGAAGGGACTTCCATCGCAATTGTTTGATGATTTCCGTGATAGTCTCAACGTCCGGGCACCTCCCGCTTCGACTACGGGGGTGTATTAGAATATTAGAATGAATATTTCACACTTGTATTTTTAGCAAGTAAATATTCTTGCATTTAGTAGGTAAATATCCATGTAATTATTAGTTGATTTGGTCGAATATCTAAACATAAATGTAGAAGATCATAGCTATAAGGTCAGCTGTAAATCATTGTATATATGGGGCTCCTACGGCAATTGTAAAGCAGGGAAAATTCTCCAAAAATATCTTCTTACAATAACATTTTGAAAACAATACTGTAAATTTTTTTGAATATTTCAAAAACATCCATCAGTTTCTTG
>CM044907.1:15223704-15278738 GCA_024500145.1 Gentiana dahurica var. dahurica | reverse complement strand
TAATAAAAATGTGTAACAAAAATAACAATTAAACCCATAATTTCCTCATAATTAAATTATAATTCCTCAATAACCATTATAGGAATTTAACGGTTAAAACACGCTTTTCTCATTTATTTCCCTTAAAAATAAGGTAAATTGTTTAGGGATTAAGCCCGAAAATATAGTAAAATATACCCTAAACAACTCCCCCACACTTAGCTTTTTGTTCGTCCCGAACAAAATAATCAAAACTGGCTCACTGTACATGTAATCCACATAGATTCCTAGCTCACGTAACAAAAGATACAACAACTATAGCAAGTGATACCAACATAGAGATAGATTCTGTGTGTGTGTGACAAGCCCTTTCCAATCTTCACAATCCTCTCAAACAAATATCCTCTCAAATAATTTTAATGACTATCCTAGGTATAGGCAGTAATCGTTCCACACAAAGTCTTCCCGCGCACTTAGTAGGATAATCCCTACAGCATATCATTCAGCTTATACTGGGTATAAGTTCAACGATAACAAAATCTTTCATTAATTTTTTTTCACTTTTTTTTCTTATTTGACGCACATCAGAATGAGCTCTTACCCATCATAGTAGAATAGGATGTTTCGGGATAACACCCTACCTTACTCAAATCATAAGGTAGCTTTTCCTGACTGTCGTGAGCTTTTGGTCATCATAGTGGAATAGGACATTTCGAGATAATGCCCTACCGCACTCCAATCATCGACCAGCTTTCGACACACCCATTTATTTATTATTAACTCAACTTTTTTTTAAAAAACATTAGTTACGCTTCACTTATCACATTCAAACCTTCAGATATTCACAGTGCACGTACTGAACTTAGGTGTTACTTCACTGTTACTATTAAGAACAAATCTCTCTAAGATAAATCACTAAAATAGTGAAAGGATATAGTTCAAAATTTTTGCTTCAATATCAAAGGCTTTCGTGAGTATGAAATGAATACTATCTCAAATCAGTAAAAGCATGCTATAATTATCTCTCAAAGTCACATAAAATCATTGTCAGGAAACTACAACTAGCAAGCCTTTGTTTCAATTACATGCTCAAGATTTACAATTATCCAAGTGTACTTTGAAAATTTTTAAAATTGTCGAGAAAATCACATTTACTCATTCTCAGAAGATATAGCATGATAACATACCCAATTTAGACACCCCCCCACACTTAAATCACATTATGTCCTCAGAATGTGCAAATAAAAGAAAAGAATACTTAGCTGGTTGTCAAAACGATTGTCGGCTGTAGGTTGATAGTGGTCAGGCCGTAGCATGAACGTACCGCTGCAACTCATATCACGAACAGACAACACTAAAGAAATAGCTGGCAACAACCGCTCAACAGTATCTGCAACACTCGACATAGCATATAATCTCGGGGGACAAGGGGTATATGAGTAAACATGAATGCACACAGAAATGGGCAAATAAAGCATTCACAAATAGGACAGGGATAACCAACACACAACTCACCAAGGTTTTATTCCTAATAACCTAAAAACTTAAAAAAAAAAAAAAATACTTAAAAGACTAGGCTGCCTCCTAGGAGCGCTTCTTTAACGTCATTAGCTTGACACAGATTTCAAAGTTAACCCGGATCGGGCCACTTTGGCTTACTGCTGGCCACTTCCTCATCGGAATCAGAATGAAGGACAAGAGTGTGACCACAACAACAGCAAGTCAAGTGCTCTACTAAGTGTTTGAACTTAACTCTCCAGATAGCACTGACTCTTTTCTTCTTGTTCTTGTTTCTCAGATTCGGCTGAGGTATGCTAACAGGCTCAGGAGCATCGACAGAAGTATCTGCAAGGTTAGGGGTAATAATGTCATCATCCACTTCAAAGAAGTAGGATGGAATCTCTTCACAAATAAGCGACTCAACCGTTTCATTTCTCTTTTGAAAGTATAGTACTTCAGGCTTTTCTTTAGGTTGCCCAAAATACTTTTTGAGTCTGTGACCATTGACCTTAAACGGTTGATCGCCGTACCCTTTCAACGTAATGGCTCCACCAGGATGAACATCAAGAATCTCAAAGGGGCCAGACCATCTAGATTTAAGCTTACCAGCAAAAAGATGGAGCCTGGTGTTATACAGCAAAGCCATGTCTCCCACTTTGAATTCCCGATCTTTAATCTTAGCATCGTGGAGCGCCTTCGTTCTTTCCTTGCTCAGCTTGGCGTTCTCGTAGGCCCTGAGTCTGAATTCATCGAGCTCATGTAGTTGCAGTAATCTTTTCTCCCCACAGAGTTGGCTATCGAAGTTTAAGAATTTAATAGCCCAGTAAGCTCTGTGCTCCAGCTCGACTGGTAGATGGCAAGCCTTGCCATAAACCATTTGGAAGGGTGACGTACCCATAGGGGTCTTGAACGCGGTGCGATAAGCCCAAAGTGCGTCGTCCAACTTCAGACTCCAGTTGGATCTATTTGAATTCACCGTTTTCTCCAAAATCCGCTTTAGACTTCTGTTGCTCACCTCGACTTGGCCACTGGTTTGGGGGTGGTATGGTGTACCAATTCTATGCTTGACACCATACTTCTCAAGAATTTTATCCAGTGGTGCATTACAGAAATGCGAACCTTCATCACTGATAAGGGCTCTAGGACAGCCAAATCTAGTAAAGATATTCTTTTGCAAGAATTTCTTTACAACTTTGTGATCATTGGTTTGGGTGGCTATGGCCTCTACCCACTTGGAAACATAGTCCACACAGACCAGAATATATTTGTTAGAGCATGATGATGGGAAAGGTCCCATAAAATCAATGCCCCAGACATCGAAAACTTCACATTCCAAGATAGGCCTCAAAGGCATCTCCATCCTACTACTGAGTCTCCCTACCCTTTGGCATCTATCACAGCCTTTGCAAAAGGCTTCAGCATCTTTAAACAAAGTAGGCCAGTAAAAACCAGCTTGAAGGATTTTTGTGACAGTCTTAGGTGCTCCGTAGTGTCCACCAGCGGGACCACTATGACATTGCTCCAAGATATCCAATTGTTCATGCTCCGGAACGCACCTTCTAAGCAACCCGTCCTTGCAGACTTTAAACAGATATGGATCCTCCCATACGAGATATTTTAAGTCGCTGAAAAATTTCTTCTTTTCCTGATACGTCATCTCTTCTAAATGCCCACTTGCTAAGTAGTTGACGTAATCAGCATACCACGGCCTCACATTCTCTAGCTTCATTAATTGCTCAGTCGGAAAGTCAATGCCTATCTCCTTAGGGACTTCGCCACCCTCATTCACTAGGCGAGATAAGTGGTCAGCTACAACATTATCACTACCCTTCTTGTCCTTAATTTCAAGGTCAAATTCCTGTAGTATCAGAATCCATCTGAGTAACCTTGGTTTAGCGTCTGCTTTGCCCATAAGGTAGCGTAGTGCTGCGTGATCTGTCCACACCACCACTTTGGACCCTAAAAGATAACTTCTGAATTTGTCAATAGCAAAAACGACTGCCAAGAATTCCTTCTCGGTAGTGGCGTAATTGCATTGAGCCGGGTTCAAAGTGTGGCTAGCATAGTAAATCGGCCTGAACTTTTTGTCAATTCTCTGCCCTAGAACTGCGCCCACTGCGTAGTTAGAGGCATCGCACATTAATTCAAAAGGTTTAGTCCAGTCGGGCGCGATTAAAATGGGGGCACTGGTTAGCTTATCCTTTAAGCTATTAAAAGCTTTCTTACACCCATCATCAAACAAGAACTCCACTTCCTCTTTCAGCAGGTTGGATAAAGGCTTTGCTATCGTCGAAAAATCTTTAATGAAACGCCGATAGAAGCCCACATGTCCCAGAAATCCTCGTACCTCCTTCACTGTCTTCGGGTACGACATTCTCTCAATGGCTTCTACTTTAGCTTTATCCACCTGAATACCATCACTGGACACCTTGTGTCCCAAAACAATCCCTTCTTCGACTAGAAAATGGCATTTCTCCCAGTTAAGCACCAAATTTTTCTCAACACAACGTTGGAGTACCATATCTAGATTCTTTAAAATTTCATCAAAACTGTCGCCATAGACTGAGAAATCATCCATGAAGACCTCCATGCATTGCTCCACAAGTCCATCAAAAATGGCCAACATGCACCGTTGAAAGGTCGCGGGTGCATTGCATAAGCCGAATGGCATTCTGCGAAAAGCAAAAGTGCCAGATGGACAGGTAAAAGTTGTCTTCTCTTGGTCATTAGGGTCGATGGCTATCTGGAAATAACCAGAATATCCATCAAGGAAACAATAATACTTATGACCACTCAGTCTTTCTAGAAGTTGGTCAATGAAGGGCAGGGGGAAATGATCCTTAGCGGTGACTTCATTTAACCTGCGATAATCAATGCAAACTCTATAGCCAGTCACAAGGCGTAAGGCAACTTCTTCCCCTTTTTCGTTCTTTTCCACGGTAATGCCTCCCTTCTTTGGCACAACTTGAGTAGGACTGACCCACTCACTATCGGCGATGGCGTAGATAATCCCCATGTCAAGCCATTTGATGATCTCCTTTTTGACAACCTCCTGCATGTGCGGATTCAGCCTCCTTTGAGGTTGTCTGACCTTTTTCGCTCCTTCCTCCGTTCGGATCTTATGCATGCACACGTCTGGGCTGATTCCTCTGATATCGCCCACCTGCCATCCGAACGCGAGGATATGTTTCTCAAGCACTTTGATCAATTCTGCTTCTTGCTCCGGCTCGAGTTTAGATGAGATGATCAAGGGCAACTTATCACCGTCTTTTAAGAAGATGTATTTCAGGTGCTGCGGAAGTGGTTTTAACTCTAAGTCAGTAGGTGGTTGCTCGATGCTAGATTTTAAGGGACCACCTTTTTCCTTGTGAGCTTGGACCGGTTGACTGAAAAACACCTCATCTTCCTGAGGTGTAACCCCAGAAAGGTATTGAATGACATCATCTAGAGGAATCCTCCTGTCAGTTTCCGTTTGTTCTTTCTTATGCTTAACCATCTTCTTAAGTTCTTCTTCTTCAAGTTCTTCTGCAAGCTGCTCCCAATCATCCAAATCCCAATGAGCAGTTTCTCTCCAGAAATCTATTTCGTCCCAACTACCCATTAAAACTTCTTCTTCTGCAAGGTTAAAGTCTGGCTGGTTGAGCTCTTTCAAATCATCGCTGCTCATCCCTGGAATGTCCCAGATTTTCTGTTCACTCATAGGCTCAGTGTGCACAAGTTGTTGAGTTATAACATCCAGGGCTCCTATCTCCGTGAGCACTTCCTCAGGGTTGAATTCATCTCCATAGATTGCTTCAATGAATGAGATCTCCTGGGTTGGAGCTTCCGCGGAATGGTTTCCTTGCTCGAGGGTGACGGAAGTGTCCTCTATCCTCAGAGTGATTTGGCCAGTTTGGAAGTCAATGGTGGAGGCAGAAGTATTTAAGAAAGGCCGTCCCAGAATCAGGGGCATCTCCTTGTCAGACTGGTAATCCAGTATGACCCAGTCAGTTGGAAAAACTAAATGTTTAACATGGATAAGGACGTTGTTAACACAACCAGCTGCTAAACGGCTAGTTCGGTCCACTAACTGAAGAGAGACGGGACGCTCCTTTAGCCTTTTGTCCAGCCCGAGACTCTTGCAGACGTTCAATGGCATCACATTGACAGAGGCCCCTGAATCGCATAAGACATTGTGGAACGTGTGGCCTTCAATCGTACAGGAGATTGAAGGTCGTCCGGGGTCACCTCGCTTGATTGCAACGCTCTGTGAAACCGTTGAACACTCTTCTCTTAGCACTTCCTCTGCCATTTCCTTTAGCTTCTTTTTACTTCCACATGCATCCTTAAGATACTTACAGCACTTAGGCATCTCAGTTAATACCTCAGCAAGTGGCATAGTCACCATAGTATCTCTAAGCATTTTCCTCACTCCGTCATACTGTTTGTCAGAGTTTAGGGTATTCTCTCTTTTTTTTGCCGGATAAGGAAGGGTTTTCGAATGATTGATTATAGTTTGATTTTTAATGGCTTCGTCCTCCTTATCCTTCCATCTGACAAACTTCTCAGTTTTCTTTTTAGTCAGGGGTTCAGCCTCCTGACTTCTCTTTTCAGCATCCTCATCACTATCCCCCGAAGTATCATCACCACTCAGCTCTTCCTCACTGATGCTTTCTTTGGCATTTAACTTCTGATTGCCCCCTCCTGAACTTATGGCGTCAGGAGGGGCTACTCGTTTCCCGACATCTTTTCGGGTCCAGCTGCCTTACCGCTTCTGAGGGTGACTGCATTCAATTCCTCCTCTTGTCCATAATTCCATTGCGGTGTGATGGCATTACAAGCACTGACATCTGCCTTAGGGTTTTTATCCGTATAACTAGGCAGTCTTCCTGGAGGTCTGCTCGCTTGTTGATCAGCCATCTGACCTATCTGTCTCTCCATCGTTTTTTGACCGGTGGCTAGTGTTTTCACCATGTCTACTAGCTCATCAAATTTCTTCTGAGAGACATAGGTGGGCTGTTGATTTTGCGTTTGGGCCCAGTTACCTTGGGGTCTTTGGTTGTTGGATGCACCAGGCGGTGTATAATAACTATTTCGCGGGTTTCCCGAATAGTTACGGTTTTGAGTTTGACTTGATTGACCAGAATTTTGACTGAAGCTTCTGAAAGGTTGATTCTGGTTCTCCAAGGCCTGCACTTCCTCATTCATCATATTCCCGACTTGTATGCCCGAGTGATTCACATCTGCTGGCCCTTCTTGCTGCTTCATTTGTAGATTGGCTAGTTGCTTGTTCATTATTTCCATTTGAGCAACTAGCATCTTTGTCTCTGAGTCACTTGAAGCAGCCTCCTTTTTGCTTCCGCTAACACGGGTCTTCTTTTGAGTTGCCCACATGTTGTTCTTAGCTATCGTTTCTGCTACCCTATAGGCGGCATCATCTCCTCCTCCTAAAAATGATCCATGAGCTGTGGAATCCAAGTAATCTCTATTGGGTTGCGTAACACCCTGATAGAATAATTCTAGAAGCTCATGTCGAGTATATCCATGGTTAGGGCATTTTCTCATTAACAGATTCAACCTCTCCCAAGCCTTTCCCACACTCTCCCCTTCTAGTTGCTCGAAAGTGGCTATATCTCTTTTACGTTCCATTATCGTTCCAGGTGAAACGAATTTCAGAGCAAAGGCTCTTTTAACATCAGCCCAGTTATGAAGAGAGTGATGGGGTAAAGACTTAAACCATCGATTTGCTTCACCCCTTAAAGCAAAGGGGAAAAGTTTCAATTTAACAACTTCTGTAGGAACGCCAGGGTAGTGACCTGCTTCACAGATTTGCACAAAAGTAGACAAGAAGTCGTGTGGGTCTTCTGCAGCAGTGCCATGGAATGAACTATTTTGGACCATCCCCACAACTCCATTCTTTAAATCAAAATGCATTCCTCCCATCTCCGGAGGCCGAATTGGTCTATGCCCTTCCAAGAAGTCTTGATCAAGATATGGCGCATAAGGGTCTTGCTGCACAACAGCTGCAGCCGCCTGGGGCTGTTGCTGTTGAGCATTCTGTTGTTGTTGCATCTGCTGGTTCATCCAGGCTTGCTGCTGTTGCTGGTTCTGCAACATTTGCATCAGAATTTGGTTTAATTGAGCGGGATCCATGCCAGGAGGATTTAGGTTATTATTCCCTTGGTCCTCCTGTTCGTGATCGCTGGAACCGTGTTCGCTCATGTTGTCAGGATTTGGGAATGGTCTTCTCTTGACAATGTCTCGTTCAGGTTCAGGACAGTATAGTAACAACCCTTTCTTGCTCCTGGTTTGCATAAACCAGAGAAGCAGAACAGGAAGAAATCAACCGTACCGTAGGGTTGATGAGAACGAGTTTAGAGAAGATTGGAGGATTTAGAAAGAGAGAAGAGAGAGAAGAGACTGAAAAGTGAAATTTTCAGAGGCTGAACTGGCGTTCAGTGTAAGTGGACGCTAGTTCAGAGAGGATTCGGGAAGTGAACGCTCGTTCAAAGCACTGAACTGGCGTTCAGAAGACAGATGGGGGCAGACGGGCGTTCAGTATGGGTGAACGCTCGTTCAGAAGGTTTTTATTTTATTTTTTTTATTATTTTTTATTTTTTTTTTTAAGAGAAACACCTAAAAAAAATAATAAAAAAAATAAATTACACCGACACAAAAAACTATACTAACAAATAATCCGACAACCGTTACCGATTCCCCGGCAACGGCGCCAAAAACTTGTTCAATAAAACTTGTTTTAAATTTATTTTACCGGAACACCCCAAGTATAAGGTTCGTAGTATAGGGTGTTACCGAGTCGTCCTAAGGGAATCGTACAATTATCGGATTAAAATATAGCTGTTGTAAATAATGTCACAACTTATTAACTAAAATTAAATTTTATACTAATTATGATCTAAAAGGCAATGAACAGTAACGATGAACAGTAACGATGAATAGTAAATTTGCAGAAAATTAACAATTAACAATTAACAACTAGAATTTAAAACAACTAACTTAGCAATCAACGATTTATACTAATGATTCGATTTATCAAGTAATTAAAACAACGGCAAGGCAACGGGAATCCACCGATCAATCAACCCAACCCCAACTAGACGGCAAGTTAAAGATATGATTTTTAGTAATGATCTATCACGAATTCGATTAAATTTCTCTAAACGAATTCTAGGGTTTCGTTTTCTTCTTCAAATAAAACAAAACGACATGCAAAACAAGATCACGAGATTATTTCTAATACTCTTACTCAATTAACTATAAACGATCTCTCGAATTATAATTAATCGCATCAATTAAAAGATCACAACTTGAACAATATTCTCATATAAATTCAAATCAAACGATAGTTTCATCGATCTCTCGATTCAATAAAACATAAACAATATAGCAATATCTAATTGATGAAAAATCATAAATTAACTCACTAAAGATGTAGCTAAAAATCCTCTAGTTGGTGTGGTTGTTGATTGGTTTCCTCCGTTGTCCCACCGCAAGATGCTTAGCCTTCAATCATCTTCGAACTCCCAAGCAAGATTGAAAGAAGGAAACTCATATTTTTATTTGATGTGGTGCTTTTTCTGTGTGTAAAATTCTGTGTTCTTTCTCTCCGCATGGATGCTCCTTTTATAGGGATCGTGGCCGACATAGGAAGATCTAGAAGATAACGATGCGAAAATCCACCGACCTACCGAGCCGACACGTTCGGTCGACCGAGTGTCATGGCTCGGTCGACCGAGCCTACCAAATGCCCGTGTTCACACTGTGCTTCGTATAACGTGTTCCTCACTCCACTCTCTCGATCAGATTTGATTTATCCTTCTTTAATTGCTCCGAATATCTTCTTTATTTCTTGAGATTCTTTTGATTGAATAATATTTATCTTCCCAAAATAAAATCCAAATGATTGAATGAAATTGATCCTCTTGATTAAATAATATCACCCCCTGCATTTCTTTATTTTCTGCAAAATGTTGTTACACCAAGTCATCGAATAATAATAATAATAATAATGTGTAAAAAATAACAATTAAACCCATAATTTCCTCATAATTAAATTATAATTCCTCAATAACCATTATAGGAATTTAACGGTTAAAACACGCTTTTCTCATTTATTTCCCTTAAAAATAAGGTAGATTGTTTAGGGATTAAGCCCGAAAATATAGTAAAATATACCCTAAACAATGCCTGGAACGAAGACTTTAATTGTGCGGCCAATCCGTTCATCGTTTCAAGATGCCGCAGGAGAGAAAAGTGATCACCGCGACGAGACGCAACTTTGGAAAATAAAATATCCTTATTCCGTAAGTTTTCAGTTTAGCCCTAGTTTTTCGTAATCGTCGAGCTCGATTCTTCAAAAATTCGTATCTTTTAATCCGTAGCTCTGTTTTTCAGCCATGAGTAGTCAAAACGATCGCCTTAGAGCGTAGATCGTTCTAAAAATAGTTTTACAGGAAATAATTCAGATAATATTCAGTTTTAAATACTTTTTCAGTTCGGTTTTGGCAAAAAAAAATAGGATTTTAGGGCTTACTTGTTGATCAAGTAGGTTTTGGGTTTGAGGATCAAGAGTTGTAGCAGTCACTTGGCGTTTTTCTTTGAAGATTGTTTGTAATTAAGGTAAGAGGCTCTTCCTAACGAATAGTTATGGTTTTACAATGTTTAGGTTGAGTGTTAGTTGTAGCAATGAATGATGTTTTATGTTGTAGTTAAAATGTTGGATGCTACGTGATGTTTAGTTATGTTTAAATCAGGTTTTTACTGTTGTTTCTTTGTGATAGTTGATGTTAAACATGTTTGATTTGGGTTAGAAATCGTTAAGTTGCAGAAAATCATGTTTAGGGCTTTTCATGTGCAATGCGCACGCATTCAGCCCAGTTTTGGGTAAATGTTGTTTTAAGCTACGAGTCCAGTTTAAATGTTCTTTCTTGATCTAATAATACTAAATGAAAATGAACAAGTTTTGATTGAGTTTCTAATGCGTTTGGTTCCGGCACCGGACGTACTCTTAAAGGGAGTTGAAGTCCGGGACCGTCGGAAATTCATGAAAGGGCTTGTGCTTTGATGAAATAGTATTCATCAATGTCTGTGTAATTGCTAGACCTTGTCCGTGTCTAGTGGTCTAGGAAAGAGAGTAGTGTATGTGAGGGAGCTTATTTGAAAACTCTTAGGTGGCTAGTTAATACACAATAATAATTACATAAGTGTAGTAAAAGATAAAACGTCACCTATTCTCGGTTAGGCACTATTTCATATCGGTGATGTGATTCGTTCATAAAAGGTGAACAACGCTACTGGCTCAAAAGGCTGAAGGGTAGTGGAGGAGATTCATCAAACATATACGCATACCGGGAAGACCCCGGAGCTAATCGGTGCTAATCACCATTAGTTAGCAAGTATATCTTCAGGCTGATGAAAGCCATGCGTAGTGTCCTTGAGTGATGACGTAACCAAGATAAGCTAAGCTAGAAACGTATAGTCATTACATGTTGATGGACATGTAGTGAACCCTAGATTGAGTCGATCTCTCATAAAGATAACATAATAATAATAAAAGGAACATTTTGTTGTAGAACTTAGTTATTCATTAGCTTCTCACTTTTACTAAGTACTTTGTGCTTACCTCCTTTGTATTTTCTTATGTATGCATTGTGGGGTGAGAAGACGAACAGGTTGACCCAGAGTAGTTGACGACTTTTGAAGACATTGAAGTCTTGACGAAGCTTCTAGTTCCTTTTATTTGTAAAGGTTGTACTAGACTAGTTGTATTCTTTTTCTTAGACTTGTTGTACTTCTATTTCTAAGACCTTTGTAAGTTTTGTTTGTACTTTTAGGATCTCGTATTGTAAAAGTCTTTGGGTTTTTCGTCGTTGTAATTTAACTATCCATCTTTAGTATGAATACTTTCTATTCGTAGTAGCATTTATGATTTTATCCGAGTCTTTTGGGCTTCCGTTTGCTTTTATTTGATACGACGACGTAGAGGCTTGCGTATAATATTAGATTTATTTAATGCTATACGCGCCGAACGTTTCTCTTCCGGATAAGGGCTCGGTATCTAGGAGCGGGGCGTTACAATAGCATAAAAATATTCAAATATACCCAAACAATACATTCAACCAGCTATATTTGACACCTAACATTCATCTTGAGGTGGTGATGGCGGCGGCGATATGATGGCAGTGGTGGCGGTGGTTTGGTAGTAGTTATTAGGAAAAACAAACCGAGCGATAACCCTTAACGACGGTAACAAGAAAATAACAAACAGAATGAAAAAAATACAAAACACCAAATATTTACTATAGAGGAGGATTACAAAAGATATTGAAAGATATTTTTGGGAAAAATGTTTCCTGCTTTGTCATTGATTTGTATGGTAAATATATACAAGAATACAATTGTGCACATGCCTAGAATCAGTACTATCTATGGTAAGGATCTATAGCAATGAATAGGGTAATAACTACGCAATATATACAGAATATTACACAATAAAGGAAAATATTCTACGTATTATTCTAATACACCCCCTTAGTTGAAGCGGGAGGTTGCCGGACGTTGAGACTATCCCTGAAGTCGTCATGTAATTGTGAAGGTAGCCCCTTTGTGAGGATATCGGCGATTTGGTAGCGCGAAGGGATATGCCTAACGTGTACTTGACCATGGGTGACTTTTTTGCGAATAAAATGGATATCCATTTCGATGTGTTTAGTTCGCTAATGTTGAACGGGATTATTTGAAAGGTAGACGGCACTGACATTGTCGCAATAGACTAATGTGGCTTTCGTAACGGGGCAATGCAACTCTAGGAGTAGGTTGCGAAGCCAGCAAGATTCAGAAACAACATTGGCGACTCCTCGATATTCAGCTTCAGCACTCGAGCGGGATAGTGTAGCTTGACATTTGGCAGACCATGAAATTAAGTTATCTCCAAGATAGACACAATAGCCAGACGTCGAACGACGAGTATCAGAAAAACCACCCCTGTCGGAGTCCGTATATGCAATAAGTTTGCTCGTTGCTGATGGGTATAGATGAAGGCCGTACTCAAGAGTGCCCTTATTATACCGAATGATGCGTTTCAAGGCCGACATATGCTGTGTTTTCGGATCATGCATAAATAAGCACACTTGTTGGACAGCATAAGATATATCCGGTCGAGTAAATGTTAAGTATTGAAATGCACCGGCAAGACTGCGATATTCAGTAGGATCATGAAACGGGTTACCAGATGAGATGCTCAATTTTGCCTTGGAATCAACCGGAGTAGGAGAGGGTTTCCAAGAAATCATTTTAGCACGCTCAATAATTTCTTCGGCATATTTCTTTTGAGAGAGAAATAGTCCCCTAGAAGTACGTGTGACAGAGATGCCCAAAAAATAACTCAGAGGACCCAAATCTTTCATGGTGAACTCGGAACCCAATTTAGATAAAATAGATTGCCGGAGAGCATCTGAGGACGTAGAAAGGATGATATCGTCAACATAAAGCAAAATGTAAGCTATGCCGCTGCCATAACGATAAATAAAGAGAGAATGATCCGAGACACTATGAGAGAAACCCAAATTAGCCACATAGTCTGTAAAACGTTGGTACCATGCATGTGGAGCCTGTTTTAAGCCATAAAGGGACTTCATGAGTAAATAGACATAATCCAGATGATCGGGATCCCGAAATCTAGGGGGTTGGTGCATATAAACCGTTTCGTTGAGATTCCCATGAAGAAAGACATTTTTAACATCTAACTAATGGAGACACCAAGATTTAGATTGGGCAATGCCGAGCACTGTACGAATGGTGGCAGGTTTAACAACTGGGCTAAAAGTTTCTCCACAATCAATACCAGGTTGTTGGCCAGCTCCATCTCCAACAAGTCGAGCTTTATGTCGTTCAAACGAGCCATCTAAGTTCTTTTTGTGCCTGAAAATCCACAAACTACGAATAATATTTGCATTAGTCGGACGAGGGACTAATTCCCACGTCTTATTTTCAATTAGAGTGTCGTATTCGCCTTTCATGGCCATTTTCCAATTGTGGTCGTGTAGGGCATGACGGGGATTGGTGGGTAAGGGAGAGATGGATGGTCGGGTGGTGGTGTGAAGGTTGAGGATTCAGCGAGGCTTGAAAATACCATGTTCGGCTCGGGTAGTCATGCGGGGAGAGGTAGGGGTGTGGGCGGGTGGGAGGAGAAGGGAATGTGTGGTTGGATGAGTGGGGGAAGGGGTGGGGGACGATGAATGAGGAGAAGCAGAATCCCAGCAAAATTAGGATTCTGTGAGGGGGGATTTGGAGATGGCTGGTGGGCTTGGTGGGCCAGTGGGGTTGAGGGAAGTGGAGTGGGAGAAGATGAGCTAGGAGGAAAAATATGGGACGGCTGTTGGGCATGGGCCGAGTCATGGACGGGGAGGTGGGCCGTTTGCTGGGAAGGCCTTTTGGTGATTGCTGGGGATTTAGAGAAGGGAAAAGTGTGTTGTCAAAAATGACGTGGCAAGAGATAAGAATTTTCCGACTCGATATGTCATAACATTTGTATCCTCGATGATTTTGTGGGTATCCTAGGAAAGCACACGGAGTCGAGCGGGCTTGTAATTTATTAATAGTCGTGGAGGGAGTTAAGGGGTAGCACAAACATCCGAAGGTGCGGAGGTGGGAATAAGATGGATCTTTTAGATAGAGAATTTCCGTGGGTGTTTGAAAATTGAGGGTTTTAGACGGAAGGATGTTTAGAAGGTAGGTAGACAGTTGTAAGACATGATGCCAAAATGAGGTAGGTAAGGAAGCGTGAGCGAGGATGGTACGGATTATATTGTTAATAGTATGAATTTTTCTTTCGGCTTTCCCATTTTGCGAAGAGGTGTGAGGGCAAGAGAAGCGAAAACGCATTCCATTAAGATTGCAAAAATTATGGAAAGGTGTGATGTCGTATTCACGTCCGTTATCACACTGAAAACATTTTATATCACGTTCAAAGTGTGTCTTAATGTAAGTTCGAAAAGATAAGAAAGCAGAAAAAACATCAGATTTTTGGGCTAGATAGGTCCATTAAAAATTTGTAAAATCATCGAGAAACAAGACATAATAACGATGGCCACCGGAACTTAAGGTGGGGGCGGACCGAAGGTCGATGTGCACAATGTCAAAAGGCATAGTAGTGGCCGATAAAGATTCGTAAAAAGGCAATTTATTTTGTTTAACCCATAGGCACGAATAGCAAAAAAAATCATCACGAAGTTTATTACAAGAAATAAAAATATTGTGGCAAAGAGAATGTAGGACGGGGACACCTGGATGTCCTAAACGATTATGCCATATATCAGAAGAGATAGCTGCAAAGGCGGAAGGTGGTGACTGGTCACTGGTGATACCGGTGGTAAAGGGATATAATTCTCCGTTGCTGTTACATCTCACTAAATTCCTCCCCGTCTGAAAATCATTCACAGAAAATCCAAAAGGAATTATTATCACGAGTAAATTTACGAACAGAAACGAGATTTTTAATCAATTTAGGTGCGTGTAGGACATTTTTCAAGGTAAGGGGGTGAGAATTAGGCACAACTGCATTTCCACAACCAACAATTGGTATATTGTGACCATTACCGACAATAATACTACAATTTAAACTTGAATTGAAATAAGGCATAAGAATAGTACCGTTACCAGTCATGTGAGAGATGGCTCCGGTGTCCATATACCACTGATCGTCCGGTGGAGTTAAGGAGAGTTTGCATTGCTGCAGCAATATTAGTTGGAACATAAAAGGGTTGTTCCGGCTATGAGGTGGCATCGGCAACATGAGCTTGTAGCTGTGGTCTTGGGCCGAGTATACCTGGATGGGGCTGAGCTTGGGGACGTTGCCAGGGAGCTGTCGGATAAGGGCATGGAGGAATAGCCCATGGGTGCCAATGTCCGGTCCAAGGGGAAAACCATGGCTGGCCGGAAAACCATTGTTGCGGCGGGGCTGGAGCTGCCTGCTGGGAAGACTGATGGCCATTGCCATTGCTTCCACCGCCGGTGCTGCGTCCTCTGCCCCGTCCACCATGGACTCTTCCTCGGTTGCTGGAGCTGCGATTGCTGCTGTGGGGCTGAGCATTTGGTCCCCGAGTAGCGGCCGTACATCACTATTAGAGGCCTGAAAAGCTGAATTAGAAGCTGCAATGGAAGCCTTCTTAGCCCGGGCTGTCTCCTCCAAAACCAACATTGACCGAGCCTTATAAAACAGAGGGAGTGAATCGCCATGACGGATTTGAGATCCAACAATGGTGTACGCATCGGAGAGACCGGAAACAAGTTGTAGTACCAAACGTTCATTTGAGATAGGTGCACCAACGATTGACAGCTGATCGGAGAGGGACTTCAGGTGCTGACCGTAAGAGGATGCATCCGCAAAATTGTCCATTTGAACCTTAGAGAATTCTTGTTCGAGGTAGAAAGCCCTCGAATTTTTTTTGTCGGAAAAGATGTCTTTGAGCCCATTCCATGCTATCTCAGCAGTGGAGTCCTTTCCAGAATCGTGTGAAGGAGATCATCTGAAATAGTGCCATAAATCCATTGAAGAACGATGGCGGCATCGACTCTTGACCAAAGGTCGGGGTTTGTATCCTTCAGGGTCGATTTGGGAGTACCCTTATCAGTGAGGGGTGGGATGATATGATCGATTGCCTGATATGCCCGAGCATGAATTTTGAACAGTTCAGACCACGTAATATATTGGCCCTTTTCAATGTCAAGAGTAGCCTTAATGAAGCTTTGGATGTTGGACACGGTGAGAGCGGGATGGATGGTAGCTTTTGAATCTGCCATGGCTGAACAAATCGAAGAAAAAGGGAAAAAAGGAAAGAAAAAAAAAATCGAAGAAGAAGGCTCGAGACAAAGGATTTCCACCTAGTGCTTTCATACCATTAAAGATATTTTTGGGAAAAATGTTTCCTGCTGTGTCATTGATTTGTATGGTAAATATATACAAGAATACAATTGTGCACATGCCTAGAATCAATACTATCTATGGTAAGGATCTATAGAAATGAATAGGGATACTACGCAATATATATAGAATATTACACAATAAAGGAAAATATTCTACATAATATTCTAATAGATACAACTCTAATGAAATCAAGGACAATTGAGAGTTTATCTCGATTTGGTACATGTCAATGATACTTTAGTACACCAAAATAAAACACCCAAAGTTGCTTAAACATCTACATAAGTCGGCTGCACTCAGGTCACTATTCATTCTAGTTTCACAACTCTAAAGTAGGGGTGTTGAAGGTTCAGTTCGGTTTGGTACGGTTAATGATCGTAATCAAAACCGAACCGAAAATTTCGGTTAGTAGATATCCGAAATCGAAACCGAACCGTTTGCTTTAGGGAACCGAACCAAACCGAAATATACGGTTTGGCTCGGTTCGGTTAACCGAAAACCGAATAAAATTTAACAATTCTATTTGGAAATAAACGGTTCGGTTTTTTATTCGGTTATAAACGGTTCGTATAACGATTTGGTTAAAAGCCATTTTTATAAAAAATTATTATTATTTTGGTTATAAAAGCTAATTATATATGTTGGTATAAACGGTTCGGTTACGGTTTTTCGTTCGGTTCGGTTAATTGTTCGGTTTTTAATTTGGTTCAATTTTCGTTTACGGATAATATGTAGGATTAACCGTAACCGAACCGAAATTTTCGGTTTCTTTATATTATTAACCGAAACCGAACCGAACACGAGTATTAACCGAACCCAACCAAACCAAATCAAATACCTTAGATCGGTTCGATTTTCGGATAAACCGTATCGGTGAACAATTTCTTAAGTCTCAAGAACGCAATTAATGCTAATTGAATATGAAGAGGTGACCCAATATGGAGTACCCATAACTACCAAAACTCCAGCCACACGTCAACTAAAATTAAATGAATAATAAAAAAAACTTTAGCCACAAAAAGAAACGATGAGGACAAGACAAAAATAAAACTAAATTAAATTTTAAAAATTTAATTAAATTTAAAAATTAAAAATAATAATAATAAAAACCTCTTATGGCATACACCACTTAATTTTTCCTAGTTGTAATAAATTGGAGTCCATCCTTTTAAAAATAGTGCAAATTAGTTATAAGGCCGTCGTTAGAGAATTAATGATCATTTAGGACACTCCGAAATCTTATTTAGTTATAAGGACATTCTAATTTTAAGAAGGAAACTTATTTAGTTATAAGGACATTCTAATTTCAAGTGGATAAAGAAGAAAAAAGAAGGAAGGAAAAAAAAAAATGAAGGGAGAAAAAAAAAAAAAAAAAAAAAACGCTGGTGACATTGATTTTTTTTTTTTTTTTTAAGATGCAGTGACATTGATGTCTGAAGCAGTGACATTGATGACTTATGCAGTGACATTGATTTCTGAAGCAGTGACATTGATGACTTATGCAGTGACATTGATGTTCGATGCAGTGACATTAAGCTAAACATTCAAGATCGTGTTAAAGAATTGAGGGATTCCCAATGAATCCAATTATCAGGAGGGCACAAACAACGTGTGGCCATTACAAGAGTCATAATAAAGAGTCTTTGTAGTTTCACCAAACTTGTACTTCTATCCATATTAAAAGCTCCACATTTGGAGAAATGCAAAACAAGAGCAGAGCTGACTGATGCTGTTGTTAGGTTTTATGCAGTGACATTGACGACTTATGCAGTGACATTGACGACTTATGCAGTGACATTGATGTCTGATGCAGGGACATTGATGACTTTTGCAGTGACATTGATGTCTGAAGCAGTGACATTGATGAATTATGCAGTGACATTGATGTCTGAAGCAGTGACATTGATGACTGTATTTACAATTAGATAACTGATGCAATGATATTGATGTCACCGCATATACAACTTGATACACACATTTGATAACTTTGTAAAGTGACTTTATTTCTTTGTTATCTTTAAATATTTGATCGATGTTGGTTTATTTGATTAGTGTTGGTTTAAATTTTCGATAACTTTGTAAAATAACTGTATTTCTTTTGTTTTTTTGGTTTAAATGTATATTTTTACAACCAAAGGTATACATAAATTGTTACAATAACACGTCACTGCATAAATCGTTACAATAACACGTCACTGCATAATTCGATACAATAAGACATCACTGCATAGATCGCTACAATAAGAAGTCACTGCATAAATCGCTACAATGAGACGTTATTGCATAAATCGCTACAATGAGATGTCACTGATCAAGGTTGTCAATGGATCGCGGCGGTTAATACATCATGGTAGCCAATGAATCGCGGCGGTGAATGCATCGGGGTGGTTAATGGATCCCGGTGTCCAATGCATCCGGGTAGGTGGTCAATGCATGACGGTGATCAATACGTCACGTCGATTTTTATGAAGAAAAAAATTGATTTTATGAAATTTATTCGGAAAAATATCAAATTTGATTTTAGAATAAAGAAGACGAAAAAATATGAATTTTAGTGAAAAAATTATGATGATCCGAGTTTTCGATCAAAATATATAACATTTAGAATAAGGTGAATTAAAAATTAAAAAAAACTGAGTGAACGTTGGGTTGAGTTGGTTTTTTTTTTTTTTCCAGCGCTTCTTTTTTCTTTTATTTTTCCCTTGTTTTTTTTTCCTTCTTCCTCTTTATCCACTTGAAATTAGAATGTCCTTATAACTAAATAAGATTTCGAAATGTCCTATTACCCCTAATAAGTTGAAAATCAGTCCTTTTAAATAATTGGCCCAAAATGATAGTCATTAATGATATTTTTTTTCGTATATGAGAAAGTCGTTCCCTTTGACTTATGTTCCAGCTTTTGTTTCTAGGGCCTATGGGTCTTTTTTAAATTTTTTTTTTTTTTTTTTTTGCCGTAAACAACCACAAGATTTAACAAGGAGCCTTCCTTTCTGCTTCATTCTGACGATGTCAAATATCGTTCGAGTGGTAATTGAGAGTACTCTAGGTGATTGAGACCCTCATATAGTAATGCAAGAGACTTTCCGGCTTTCCTGCAAAACAAACTAGGCGTTAGATTAGAGGGCCGAGAGTTGTTTTTCGGAAAGTCACTCTGGTGCTCAAGTCATTATCTGTGGTGATATATTTCTAGTTGACCGTATAATTATGAGCGGACTTGTACGCGTACCTGGAAATGGGATGAGGATCCCCTTAGATGGGAAATTCTACCCCAGACTGTCTGTGGTGCACCATGCCACGTGGCAGTCAAGGATTGGGTCAATTGAAATTTTATTTAATAAAGGGAAGAGGCTGTAAAGGTGACAGACATTTTGGTATGGGAACCGAAGCAATAAAGTAACCGAGCCTAGTACTATATTTCTTTTTTTTATTATTAATTTTTGTGAAGGAACCTTATATTCAAACTATATCTCCCAAACAAATATTGCATTTTCTTCCCCTTAAATAATTATGTTTATCAAACAAAAACAAACTTTTCCTAAAAACAAAAAATTATATTATCCGCACAACTTTTTTATTGTACTCATACAAATCAATATGTCTCAAGTGTAAAAGATATGCTCACAACTTTCCTCAACAAGACAGAAAACACAGCAAAGATCATGTAACTTTTATTAAAATACGATGACATCGTAACTCAGTCGATCGACAAATGAGCTAACACATAGACATCTGAAAAAGAATCATTTGGCAAAGGATGACAACTAAACTCACATAAGATGCAAAATAACATGAAAAAAAAACATTTATATCCATCTCGACTTCAAATTCCCACTTAAAATTCCAAAATATCGTTACAAAAGATTCATTGTCAATGAATTTTTCTTTTGAGAATCATTCATACTATCCATGTAGGCAAAAGATAAATTACATAGAGTTGATCACTGAAATATTTTGCACACAAAACACCATTTTTTCTCCAATCATTCCATCACCTTTTGGATCTATGCAATGTCAAACAAATTACAACCACTGCTTGTTCCTGCACCGTTAACCCTTTGCAACTGCACCCCGAAAGGGTTGCTTGGCATTGTATGCCAAATCGCTCCAGTATCCTATAAAAAAAGGTGTTTCAGTTCAGGATAATAAAAGTATCCATCTGAAGTGAAAGTAATATAGATCTTAATGTTCTATATTTAAATCATCTTGATACTCGATATAAAATTAAGGCCGATAAAAAGACAATTTTGGGCACAGATTGTTAACAAAGTCAGCCCATTTCATGTTTCGGAAGCACAAGTAGATTGGTACCCGTAAAAGAAAAATTAATAATTACCACCATTGAAAAACATATTAGTAGTGAATATTTACCTTTGTTTAAATCTATTGAATTCCTCCATTCATGTGATTCTCCTACTTCCGTGGATGAACTCGCAAATGATATGGTGTTGCAGTTCATCTCCTCGCTAATTATACACTGACTATCAGAGATATATACACGTAATCGAGAACCTTATCTACTTTGCCAACAAAAAAAAACAGAAACAAAGCTTATAAATTTAAGCACTTAAGTATACATTGTTCTATTATTTGACGAATTTTCACATATATCAATCGAGCCTGCTTTAGAGCAACTATTACTGCTACCTACAACTAAAGATAATTATATGAGTACTGTCTGTGTGGTCTTCTTTTGTTTTTTAAGAAATGAAATCAACAAATATTTTAAAAAGTGGATCCAAAAGGGTGACTTTTTCTTTCCTTCTTAAAAAAAAAGAATCTTGAAGAAAAAATTCAACGTCAAATACCCCACAGTATTCTGGAGCAGGAAGTATGCACAAGTACTTACTAGATAATGTATTTCGAAATTAAAGCTATCTTCTTCCTT
This sequence comes from Gentiana dahurica var. dahurica, assembly GCA_024500145.1. NCBI lineage: Eukaryota > Viridiplantae > Streptophyta > Magnoliopsida > Gentianales > Gentianaceae > Gentiana > Gentiana dahurica. The sequence continues at coordinate 15,257,451 of CM044907.1, read as the reverse complement.
AATTCGAACCAAAACCCACAAATTATTTTTCGAAAATGGAATTTAGGTTAAATCAAGAGAATAGTAAAAAAACCTAAATGTTCAAAATTCCACAAATAATATCAAAACTAGAAGATATCATTACCTTGTTCTTCACATTCACCAGGTTCTTCAACCGTTGTGACATGCTACCAAGAAAGTCGAATTGTGAGACTGAGAGGTTTCTCTAATTTTTGTCTTGTTTTGGTGTTGGAACAAAAATTGCAAAAGTAAAGAAGAAAACTTAAGGTTCGGTGATTCGTTAGGCTCGGTTCCCATCCCAAAATGTCGGGAAATTTTATTATGGTCTTGGAGACTTGGTGATCCAGGACCAATAGATAAATGATAAATAACACAAGGGCCCACCGTGTAAAATATAAATCTCATGTATTGACGTTTTTACCCTTTTTATAAGACATTTCATTGGTGGACAAGTATGACATGGTGGTCCTGGACCACCATAAAACCACTGCTAAATGTCTGCCACCTTTACAGCCTGTTCCCTTTATTAAATAAAATTTTAATTGACCCAATCCCAGACTGCCACGTGGCATGGTGCATCACGGACAGTCTGGGATAGAATTTCTATCGTCGGATAAGGTGCCAGTGCCCTGCCATAAAGGACAACCACATTCTTGAGCGTGAAACTATGACCTTGCATTTACATTGACAATCACCACACAAAATAAATCAACTGACAACACAATATGTCCCTCAAATATCAAGTTTTTTTTTTTCCCTCTATATATAAAATGGGACACTTGTAAATTTCCCATTACTTCTACCAAAAATCAGAAATGAAAAATCTTCCTTATAATGTTCTTGTACTTATTCTTTTATTAGAGATGAGTTTTTTAGCCAACATTTCTAAAGCTCGTATAAGTGTAATGGAAATCCCTACGATCCGATATGAGCTCTCGAGGTTTGATCCGAATCGGGTAAGCGGTGGATGGTTTGGCTACCCGTCTCCACAGCCCAACAAGCCGCATGGAATGGTCAGACCATACGCTACACCGCCCCCTCCATCTTCACCGAGCTAAAGTTTTCAGCTTTAAGTTTTAGTTTTAGTTATGAAAATGTCATTTCGTTTTTTCTATTTTTCTTTAGAGGTTGAGTCGGTACTGTTCATTTTCTTCAAAAAAAATAATGATTGTTCTTTTCTCTTCTTTTTGAATTTGAGCTCCCTTTTCGATTCCAGTTTTATACTTTTGTTTGATTTTGTAAACTTTATATATGTAAAATTAATAACCAATAGCTTGGATGGTTAAAAAAGGGAAAGACCCATCGGATCAATCATTTCCACAAATTTTATTTCTGATTGGTTTTGCTCTAAATTCAATCACGGAAAATATTGTGGGTTAGATATAATTTTGTGATTTTACTAATGAAAAGGAAAGTGAGGTCGGCTCCTCGACCACCGTAGTCAGAGAAGCGACCTAGTCAAAGTCTCGTTGCTTTGTTGATCGTTTCTATGTTCGTTCTATATATCACAACGGTTAATTTGAAGTTGATCAAGCTGAAGAAGTTGTTTTGAATCCAGAATCCTCTTTAGAAGGTAATTGTCTAGTACGTTCGTAAAATTTGTTAGTTTTGATCTCTGTTATGTTAGATTTTCGTAGAATTCATGTTGGTTTACGTTTCTTGTTATTAAATTTGCATAGAGACAAATTTGATCGCAATTTGCTAGTAGGAAGTGTAGCTTGATAAGGTAATGAGGTATTCTTCTCCAAAAAAAAAAAAAAAAAAAAGGGAATGAGGTATTCTTATAAATAAAAAAAAAAGAATTCGTTTTTATTTTAAAGATCATGTTTTCTTTATAAACATAATGGTTTTTCTAGTAAACTGTATGATACAGGACATAGTTATGAGTTATTTTATTTTAAAGTTTTTTTTTTCTTTATATATAGTGTTTTTCTAGTAAATTACATGATATTGGACAAGATTACGAGCGTAAAACAGTTACCGGGTAGTTGTGACACAGAAAATGAGCCTAGAAGGCTGAACAAGTTCGCTCCATGACCAAGTTTGTGGCGGACCCACTATGCCGGTGTCTCCCTCTCCCAATATGGTCCCAAGCCCCCCTCCCAAATTTTTAATATTGTAGTAGTAGTGTTAATATTAGTATGTTATGTATCTTTTTGAATAGAAGACCTTATATCCTAGTGGTTTAAGAACAAACCCTTTTAAGTCTCCATAATTCTAGGTTGTAAGTTCAAATCCCACTATCAACATTTTTTATTTTTTTTAGCTTTGCAGTTTATATACTATGACCACCCCGAAAATTTTTCCTGGTTCCGCCACTGGTTTGTGGGGGAAGCGACCCGTCTGGGTCCGATTTTCTGAGTGTCATGTGCCTATACGTAGTATTTTCAAAGCATTGTACATCTTCTAGAAATTTCGCAAATCCTTTTTATGCATATTGTTATGAGTGGTGGAGATATATGGATTGATAGTATGGTGTTGCTATAGATTGATAATTAATTACCCGCAATGCATTACAAGAGCACCATGATCCAATGGTCATGTTGGATGTATGACTAGTTTATTACCCCTATTACGAGCAATGTTTAATAAGAGTACCGTGATCATATGTATGTGTCACGTGGGAAGTTGCTTAGTCATATTACCAAGTTTCAGCCTCCGTTGTGGGTTTCATCATGGTGTTGTACCCTTAAATATCTGGCTATATCTATCATGACATGCAAGAAACATGACAAGGAGCATGAATATGCCATGTAAGTGGACAATGACATGAACATGTTAAGCAGGGGCGGCCCTGTGTAATTGGGACCTCTAAGCCAAAATTTTGTTTTGGGGCACGGACTGTGTAAAAATGATATATAAGTTGGTTAAATATTTTTTTATTAAATATGTGTATTGATTTGAGTATTACTAAGTTTTTTTTTTAAAATTTAAGTCAAATAAAAATATATCGAAAATACACTACAAAAAGATAAAAACGAACCCTAAAAATATCACTTTTAAGGAGGACCCTGGTCCGTGGCCTTGTTGGCCCGTGCCCAGGGACTCCCTGATGTTAAGTAAGTAGTTAATTGAACTAAACAAATACATGCAAGACAAATTAACCGGAGTAGTCAATATGAGAAAAAATATTAATGTGTAGTGAGACAATGCTATAAACCTTTTCAAAAGGTTTATGTATTGTAGATAAAAGGTTTATAGAGAAAATGTTTATAAAATGATGATGTGACATTGTGATAAAGTTTTATCATTAGAGATACTCTTAGGTCTTTAAATTGTTTTTGTAAACCAAGTGAAGTAGTTTAATGTCATATCTTTCGGCATTTGACAAACATGAATATCTATTTTTTATCTTATACATTGTTACTTACTAAGGTTATGTATGAGCTTATTTTTTTTCTTTTATTTAATTAGAATAAGAAGATATGCATATTTATAAAAAGTATGATGGAGAGCGTGGTCGTGATGAGCAAAATGAAGAATGGAATTCTTTTACGTTTAGCTAGTTAGCTTTTAGTTGTTGTTTCCTTTATTAAAAAAATGAATGTGTTTGTTACCTTAATAACTATAATAATGAATTGGTAATTAAATATAATTTTTAAAAATCATAATATTTTGCTTATCAACGATTTTTAATATACATAACATCTTAAGTGCCCATGAAACTTATGATGTGTGCTAAATAGGGTAGTCATACAATTTTTACACGAGTGATTTTATGGTGCAACGGTTGTAGGAATGTTGTACCAAGTGGCATACTTTAGAGCCATTCATTTTAACTCTCTTTCACATAATACACTTTTGGCGTGTGTGAGAGGTTAGAAATGAAAGGTGGTAAAATATGCCACTTGGTACAACCTTCATACAACGGTTGCACCATAAAATTTTCCATTTTACACAATCCATTATTTTTTAAATTATATTAATTAATGTCTCATACATCATGATCAATAGCTAGTGTAAAAATACGTCGAGTCTCTCACGATTTTTATACTTAGAACTGTTAACACTTCAATCCAAACCGAATTGAGTATTAATTTTTTGTTCAAGCTCGTGTTCGTTTAGGTCACGAGCTTGTTTTTGATTATTCATTTAATAAACAACCAAATAGATATGTTCATACTTGGTTCATTTAGGTCAAGAGTTTATTCATGATCGTTCGTTTGATAAGAAAACAAAATTATGATCAAACTCGACTAGTTTAAAAAACAAATTGTTCAAGCTTCTGTACTTGTTTGGCTTAAACGTATATTTAACTTCCATCTCAAGCTCTGCTTGTGAAAGTATACAAATCCAGATGCATGCAAATCATGGAACAAAATTCATATATCATAAGACAAAAAGTATTAAAACAACCCTATAAATATTTTATAAAAATACTTATATATGATATTTATTAGATGAATATATGATATATAATCTTACGTGTTAATTTTTTTTGGTAATTTAGAAAAAATAAAATAAAATTAAATAGTTTAATACAATATTCCTAGTGGCTTCATGTAACGCCCTGCTCCCGGATACCTAGTCTTTATCCGAAAATAGGACGCTCGGTATGTGAAATTTAGAAAACCCTAAATCTCATGTAAACTTTATGTCATATCAGAGTATCAAAAGCGGCACGGAAGAAAAGAAACATGTAGAGAATCGGGAAACAGACCCTCGAAGTCTTCCATAAAACACAACCCAAACGAATATCACTGGTGTCAAACTAAAATTATAAATAAATGATAACATCCATTACAACTCTATATAACCAAAAAGGAAACTACTAACAGTTAGCCATGGTGCCCGGAAAAGCAATAATATATTGTTTTTAATTAAATAAAAGTAATTTATTCGTATTGATATTTTATTTGCTTGATTGCACAAATATTAATGACATTGCAAGAAAATTCATGGGGTATGTCAAACTCAGTACATAAGATGTATGTATAAGAGGATTGAGTTTATGGTATAAAACCTTAAACAATAAGTCTGAGGTGAATTGAACAAAGTTCATAATTGACCGGAGTTCAGGATCTCATAGTCAAACACCATTAGTGGCCTAGAATACTTAGAGTGTGACCGCCTGATCTAGGTCGTCGGTGTTGGACACCTTAGTGGTTTCACTTATACGTGAAAGTGTTGACGTAGGACTGGACCGATTCGATATGATGATCTCGTACTAAGTCCGTAAAGAGAGATTATTACTGAATTACAAGATGACCATTTATAAATTGAATCTTAATCCTTATGTGATTATAGACTCATGCCTTTTCAGGGGTGACGTTTTATTTGGAGGTACGGATGGCCAGGCAATGTCTTCCTTAATCAAGACCATCTTAGCATCACTCAGGGATTGGTAATTGGAATGTAAGTCACAAAGATGGAGTCAACTCATTCGTAAGAGGAAGTAGATAGATGGTTCCCTCGTTAGTTAATCTTGGTACTGGTCGATTGCGTCCACCTCTGATATGATCAAAAGGAATTGATCATTGGGGATTAATGGTTGTTCGAGGATAAGATGATACGGAGAGGTCTTACGGACAATGTCTTGCTCCGTATACTAACTGTCTGTGAAGGGTACGTAGTCCATAGGAAATGGTTATACCATTGGGTGCTTGGTAAATATTATGAGTAAGTGGACTAAATATGTGCTATTCCGGAAGAGTGCAGTCTCGGATCTAGGGTGATATGACGCCATAATTAACGAGCCGAGTGATTCGAGTGAAGAGTTTGGTCGGTCGCTCGGATCGTTGGAGTTTCTGGATATAGACCCATGGTCCCCAGCTTGTCTTCTCGTAAACTGTAATGTAAGCACTTCTCGATAAATTTGAGAAAAACATTTTCTTGTTGGACTGATTAAGCAGGGATCATTTATATGATAATATGGGTCCCATGATATTTTTGTCAGTCGTGATGAGTTATTGTCCGGTAATTTAGCGCCATCTTATGTTCCTACCACGCATCAATTGGCCGACATTCTGACAAAAGCTCTCGGTCGGCAACAATTCCGTTTTCTCTTAGGCAAGTTGGGCATTTGTGATTTATATGCTCCAACTTGAGGGGGCGTGTGGGAAATATATAAATATATATAAGTAAAGGGTATATTTGTACATTACGATACATTGTGTTTAGGGTTTTGGTGATGTGTTGTACTATAAATACTTGATCATTGTGAATATACAAATCATCTTTTATCCTAATTGTGTTGTGTTTAACAGATAATGATATAATCGGAAAAATATATTTTCATAAATATTAATTGTTGAATATATTAAATAAGAAAAATAATTTTATGTTTCATACATAAGTTATGTCATGAATTATTTATTTGATAAGTAATAAATAAAATAAAGTAAATATGATTTACTTGTTTTATGTGACAAGACAAAGTGGAAATAAATTATAATGAAAAATAGTTTCTTAATGGACAAATTTTAATTAGAAGTATAAGACATGGCCTAAGTTAATAATGGTACTTTGCGTAAAAAGCCCACTTTGAAGCTCAAGGGTAATTAAGGAATCAAATCCAATTTGATGCCATATTTTTGACTATTTAAAGGGAGTTTGCTCCAAGTAAAACCCTCAGCCTCCTAATTAGAAATCTAGGCGCCACTTTGCTCAAAAACTGAGAGAAATGTTTCCCTCTTAAACACATAGAGTTTTCATCAAAGATTGAATCTTTTGAGGCAAATCAATGGTGATTGGAGGAGGTGCTTTGGAGGTTAACCACCTATTATGGAGGAGGCCTTGCCAGAAGATCTTGGTGTTCACTTGTTCATCAACTTCATCCTTCTAAAGTTTTGGTATAATCTCTACAACCCCTTCTGCATTAGATGTGTTGTTTATTTAATGAATACAAGTTGATATTCTGTTTTTTTGAATTGTTTTTGTTTCTGCTGCTGAAACTTGATTTCATCAAGTCCTGGATGGACCAGAAACTTGAATCTGGAATTCCATATTTTCCGAGGCCGCTGCCCCGGGTGATGGTCCGTGAAAGCGACCCAAGTGTTAGCCAGAATTTGATTCCGGGCAGTTCTGGTCATGTCATGCAATTCCAACACTAACTACTTGGCATACATTTCTTATTAAAAGGGAACAACTACTAAAAATGAAACTAATATATACTCCCTTCGTTTTTCTTTAACTGTTGGAAGAAGAAGAATCACACAGATTAAGAAAATGATTAATGTGTCTCAAATAGAGTGTAAAATAATAAAATTACCCTTCATTTCTTGTGCATGGAAAATTGTATCAAAATTTGGGTTATTAAAATGAAGGGTAAAGGAGGAAAAAAAAATGCTGCACTGGTATTGTAAATTGACAGATAAATAAAAACAAAGTAAATTACGAAAAGTGACATTTAAAAAAAACGGAGGAGTACAACACAAAGAACTTCATGCCTTCATTCCAAATATCGCCTTCCAAGCTCGTCATCAAACTCTTGGTACCTACATACCTTCTTATTCCAAAAAAAATGAGTGAGCATAAACTAGATGCTCAGTAAAGAGGAGAAGATAAAAAATAAAAAAAAAGATTCATTTATGTCAAGCCGTAGGACATGACATGAATCTTCCAACAAAGATTTCAAAAGAATAGTTTAGAAGCAAATCATAATATAGAAAAGTATTTGAGAAAACAACTTAAAATGCATAAAACATGATCCTACATCTAGCGTAACAAATTAACTGTAACGTCCCGTTCCCGGATACCGAGTCCCTCCGGAAAAGAAACGTTTGGCATGTATAATATTAAATAAATTCAATATTATACGTAAGTCTCTACTACGTCGTATCGAGTTTAGCAAACGGAAGCAATAAGACTCGGCAAAACATCGTAAATGCTGCTAAGAATATATTACAAACCGACTAAAGGTAGAAAGGTAAACTTACAACAACGAATTTTCCCAAAGTCTTACAAGAGTACGATGTCCAAAGAAAAGATACAACAAACTTATCTTACAAATTTGAAACAAAAGTACAACATGTTCTTTAAAACAAAAGATACAACGTAATCTAGTACAAAGTTTATAAACTAAAACAACGAGAAAACATCATCAAGCATCTCCGTCACATATCATCATCAAACTCCTCAACGAGCTCAAGGATAACTTGTTCGTCATCTCACCCCAAAAGCATACAACAAACATGCAATTAAGGTAAGTACATAGTACTTAGCAAGAGTAAGAAGCTAATGAATATTAGAGTTTATAACGAAAGGCTTACTTTAATATTATTAAGTTATCTTTGTGAGACCGACTCAATTCTAGGGTTCACTTCATGCTCATCAACATGTCGTGCCTAACTGTTACTAGCTTAACTTATCTTTGTTACATCAGCATTCAAGGGCACTATGCATGGTGCTACTCACCATGAAGTATCTGGGTGCAACCTATTGGTGGATCACACCAATAGCCACGGGCTAGCCCCGATACTGTACATGTTCGGTGAAGTCTCTCCGCACCTTGAGTATAATAGACTTACGGGGTTAAGTTTCTCCGCACTTGGAGTCTAGGAGACTTACGGAGTTATTCACTTTATCTGACCGCCCACAGAAACTTAATCATGACTTGTTCATGTTCATATATTGTTATTAGATCAAGAAACAACTTTCAAACCTAGATTTAGGACTAAAAACAAGCTAAAGAAGCTCACCAGAATCTTTCGCGAGCAAATGCGCTTGATCAAGCTCTTGCTTACCAGCTGCTCGGTGCGCTTACACTGGCCTTGGTGCGCTTGAACCAGGCATCAGAATTCAAAAATAGACTCTCTGCCTCCTCGGTGTGCCCGCACTAGCTTCTGCTGCGCTTGCACTGAGCGCAGTAACTCCCAAACTCTTAGTTTTCTGCACTTTAACGATCTCCACTCGATCCCAAACAAGTTTAACACCATTAGGCACAGCAAAACAGTAGAAAAGTATCGCTTTTACATAACTAAACATCACATACTCCTCTAACAACAAGTAGGCATGATTTCTAGCATTAAAACACCATAATCACTCAACCTTAAACATCATAAACCTCATTACACATTAGGAAGAGCCACTTACCTTTTATCAAGCCAAAATCAAAGCAAAACCTTCAAAAAGACTACAACACATCTAGAACTTCAACCCAAACCTAGTTGATCAACCAAAAGAACAAGAAACAGTTGTGATCAAAAGCTTCTAAACAACAAGAACTATGAATTGAAGGATTCTAAGCAACCAAACAAGGCCAAACTTGAAGATTACCAAAACTAGGGCAAAACTAACCTTTCTCAAAACTCCGACTTTCCTGTACCAAAACGAAGCTCTTGTCCCACTGATTCTGAATCTTTAAACGATTCTGAAAACCGATAGCGGACTTGTGAGAATTTCGGAGAAGTCCTCTTTGCCTTCTTTGTGTTTTTCTTTCTTTCTCCGAGTTCGAACAACGTTTCTTTTCTTCTGATAACTCCGAGGCAAACCTCTTCTCTTAATGGGATGTTAATTTCCCAAATAAAACTTTCCACAAAATAATTATAATTATTATTCCATAAATCATAATTAATTCCCAATAAATCCTTTTTTTATTTTCTTTTCCTTTTCTTTTTTATTCTTAATTCCATAGGAATATAATAAATATAATATTCCGTATCCGTAAACAGGCATGTCTGTCCTTTTACGAAAAGTCGGTATATTACATTCCTCCCCCCTTAAGAGGAGTTTCATCCTCGAAACTCGAACGTACTCAACTGAAAGCATCATCTCTAACAACTTTCTTCAGCCCAAACACAAACCGAGTCTTCACTTGTTTCTCACGGACAACACTAACCAATTCTGATCTTGCTAACCTTTGAGTCAAGACACTTCTGATTCCCAAACTGTTCAAACCCTTGTACAAACAACCCAAAACTGATCAACCACTCTTGAACCACTGAAACTGCACTAACCACTCTTATACTCGGTGCATCCATCACCGAGAGATACTTCTTAAATTTATAATCCAAGTAGACAAAATTCTTGGATAGCCGACCTATACCAAGAATCTCCTTAAGTCTGTAGAAACCTTGCTTACTTTATCCAAAAGGTGTTGCTATAACCAAGGGATCCTTGAGGTTATTATTACTAAAACTGAGGTGGGGTACCAGATTCTGAAACTGATCAACACGTTCCAACAGACTCACAACTGCCTGACCAATGTCTTGAACCAAACCACTCGCTTCTTACTGAGCCCTAGAACTTCCAATACCACTGTTACCAACACCAGCATCTCTGAGGTTACCTACCATTCTGAAGGATCAGGAAGGATCGGAATGTTACTAGGTGGTCTAAAGAAATCTTATCTCAATGAAGGAAGCCTCTCTGATACCAATTGTAATGCCCCGTTCCCGGATACCGAGTCCCTATCCGGAAAAGAAACATTCGGCACGTATAATATTAAATAAATTCAATATTATACGTAAGCCTCTACTACGTCATATCGAGTTTAGCAAACGGAAGCCAAAAAGACTCGGCAAAACATCGTAAATGCTAAGAATATATTACAAACCGACTAAAGGTAGAAAGGTAAACTTACAACAACGAATTTTCCCAAAGTCTTACAAGAGTACGATGTCCAAAGAAAATATACAACAAACTTACCTTACAAACTTGAAACAAAAGTACAACATGTTCTTTAAAACAAAAGATACAACATAATCTAGTACAAAGTTTATAAACTAAAACAACGAGAAAACATCATCAAGCATCTCCGTCACATATCATCACCAAACCCCTCAACGACCTCAAGGATAACTTATTCGTCTTCTCACCCCAAAAGCATACAACAAACATGCAATTGAGGTAAGTACATAGTACGTAGCAAGAGTAAGAAGCTATTGAATAATTAGAGTTTATAACAAAAGGCTTACTTTATTATTATTAAGTTATCTTTGTGAGTCCGACTCAATTCTAGTTCACTTCATGCTCATCAACATGTTGTGCCTAACTGTTACTAGCTTAATTTATGTTTGTTACATCAGCATTCAAGGGCACTACACATAATGCTACTCACCATGAAGTATCTGGGTGCAACCTATTGGTGGATCACTCCAATAGCCTCGGGCTAGCTCTGATAGTGTACACGTTCGGGGAAGTCCCTCCGCACCTTAAGTCTAATAGACTTACGAGGTTAAGTTCCTCCGCACTTGGAGTCTAGAGACTTACAGAGTTATTCACTTTATCTAACATCCCACACATCGCGATGTAGACTTATGTCTTACCAAGAATGGATTGATGTTTGATGGCCGTTTTATAGTATACCAACTTTGACCGGCAGAGTACCGAGTCGGTTGTAGTATAAAACTAGTGAGCAAGGTCGTAATCCCACAGGGAATTTAGTTAAGTACCAAAGCTAGTGTCATCTCTAGTTTAGATCAACAGGATTTTTGAGAAGGTTATTAAATTATAACTTGCTATGATTACAATGACTAACTAAAAACAAGAGTTTTAAACGATTAAAGGCGATAGCTGAGCTATGATCCAATCAACTACTTACCAAACCCTAGCTAAGTCCGGAGGTATTCTTGATTTACTTAAACGTCTTGATGTCATACGTAGGGTGTCGCTTCCTATTTCCGAGAATAGACATTATTTCAATAATCTACCCTCCTATGTTAGGTTCAACAGTCTGCTGACCGGATTTAACTGACCCAACACGGTCTATGATCAATGAAGCGCTCGACAAGTCGATAAAAACCTCACACACGAAACCGAATCTGAACAAGTCAATCGGTTTTACAGGGTGATCCTAGAACCCCGGTTCCCGTATCCTTTCGCAAAATACATCTATAAAGAAGACCCGTGGTATACGATTATCGAGTCGCGAAATCAATAAAATTCATTAAGAATAAGTTCTAGGACTACAAACACATCAAGAATGATCAAATTAAACATCAAGAATAACACATGAACAAGCTAGGATCATGTTTCGATGATTATCTCATAACTCGGCTATAAGACGATTAGCTACTCATATTAACTATCAAAACACAAGATTTCATCATAAAATAAAATCAAACAAAAGATAAAGATTAGAAATACCTACACAAGCTGAAAACCGATAGAAATCTGAGAACGTGAAAACTGAATATATAGCTATGCAATCCAAGATGATCCAAGTGTTTGTTACAAAAGATTTTACTAAGAAAGCTTAAAAACCTAATATATGGTGTTTTTTGGAAGAGAAAATCGCCAAAAAATGCTGTGTAAAGTGATATATATCTATCCCCCACTCAAAATTGAGTTTTTATAGTGTTTGCCAAAACAGACAGCTAGGCGTGCACCTATGAAATGCCAGGCACACGCCTGGCAACAATTTCAAAATATCCCAGCAGCAGAGCACTTGCTAGGCGTGCACCTAGGTTTTCTTAGGCGAGCGCCTGGCTTCTGAGGAACATGGAGAAACACGGACTGAAACATTGGCAATTTTCCCCTCTCTAGGCGTGCGCCTATGATAAGCCAGGCGCACGCCTGGCACACTATTGCCCCTACTGGAGCTTCCAAGCATCCCGAAACTCCGTAACACGTTTTCCGGGCATTCTCGAACACCTAGTTCCTGAAAAACATCAAAACATACACCAAACATAACCCCTACGGGACACTAGGGTAACCGAGAATGAAAGTAAAACGCAAAAAAGGATCAAGATATCCGGATTATAAATCCGGATTTCGGGAAAAGCAGAATGAAGTGTAAAGCATAAAAACCTAGCCAAAATCTCCTGGAATTGTACAAAACGGGTCATTAAAGGATACAAAAGTAGTATAAAAACAGAGTCGAGTTGACTCTCATCAATGTTTAATCTTTTTACTACACAAGTATGCTTGTTATTATGTTGTTAACTAGCCATCTAAGTATTTTCAAATAAGCTCCCTCACAACTCCAAATCTCTCACCTAGACCATTAGACAGGGAGAATTCCTAGCACATACACAGCCATTGATGAATTCTGATTCATCAAATCACAAGCCATTCATACTCTTCCTACGGGCCCGAACATCAACTCTTAAGAAGTATTCATCCGGTGCCGGAACTAAATGCATCAGAAGCTTAATCATGACTTCTTCATGTTCATATATTGTTATTAGATCAAGAAACAACCTTCAAAACTAGATTTGGGGCTAAAAACAAGCTAAACACCAAGAAGCAGGGTCAGTGCGCGTGCACCATACTCAGTGCACTCACACTGAGCAACCATAAGCTCCCCAGAACTTTCTGCTGAGCCAGTGCGCTTGCACTGGCTTCTGGTGTGCTTTCACCAGGCTCGGTGCACTTGCACTGGCCTCTGGTGCGCTTGCACCAGGCATCAGAATTCAAAAACAGACTCGTTGCCTCCTTGATGCGCCCGCACTAGCTTCTGGTGCACTTGCACCGAGCGCAGTAACTCCCAAACACTCAGTTTATTGCACTTTAACGATCTCCACTCGATCCTAAACTAACACCATTAGGCACTGCAAAACATCAGAAAAGCATCACTTTTACATAACTAAACATCACATATTTCTCTAACAACAAGTAGGCATGATTTCTTGCATTAAAACACCATAATCACTCAACCTTGAACATCATAAACCTAATTACACATTAGGAAAAGCCCCTTACCTTTTATCAAGCCAAAAGCAAAGCAAAACCTTCAAAAATACTGTAGCACATCTAGAACTTCAACCCAAACCTAGTTGATCAACCAAAAGAACAAGAAACAGTTGTGATCAAAAGCTTTTAAGCAACAAGAACTACGAATTGAAGGATTCTAAGCAACCAAACAAGGCCAAACTTGAAGATTACCAAAACTAGGGCAAAACTAACCTTTCTCAAAACTCCAACTTTCCTGTACCAAAACGATCCTCTTGTCCCGCTGATTCCGAATCTTCAAACGATTCTGAAAACCGATAGCGGACTTGTGAGGATTTTGGAGAAGTCCCATTTGCTTTCTTTGTGTTTTTATTTCTTTCTCAAAGTTCAAACAACGTTTCCTTTCTTCTGATAACTCCAGGCAACCCTCCTATCTTAATGGGAAGTTAATTTCCCAAATAAAACTTCCCACAAAATAATTATAATTATTAATCCATAAATCATAATTAATTCCCAATAAATCCTTTTTTTCTTTTCTTTTCCTTTTCTCTTTTATTCTTAATTCCATAGGAATATAATAAATATAATATTTTGTTTTCGTAAAAGGACACATCTTCCGTTTTACAAAAAGTCGGGATATTACATTAACATTTTTATTACGTCCAGATTTACATGTATCTTGTTACGGAGACAAACAAAACTCACACATAATATATTGTTGAATTTATACAAAATGTCAGTGATTGACGCACACATAGCCGGAACGGAGGTTCAACCAAGTATTTAAGGGTACAACACCATGGCGAACCTCACCAGGAGGCCATAAAGTGAAGCATGGGTGATACCCTCAAAGGTACTTGGACGGTACATCACATTTCTTATCTAGTTCCAAACCATGAACAACTGTCTTCGCAGAACAAATAAAAACACATAAATTAGGTTCTTTTTTACATCATTCTAACCGCCTAAGTAATCACATAAAAAGGACAAAACCATAACTAACACCAAACTTCCAAATCCTAATCTCCATCTTCTAAACAAAAGCATATAAAATGAACTACATAAATTTTCAGAAAATACGTAATACTTGAGAATAGTTTGTATAGAACATAATGCATATTACTTTAGCTGTTACCGACAAGATGCAACACATAGCCTTATACAAACACTTTACGTGCATAAAATTGGAAAGCAATTTACTTTAAAACAGTTTAACAATAAAAACCAAGTCTTTTCTTATAAGAAAAGCTCTGTACCTTATAGTTGAACCGAACAACGAACCGAGCAACAATTAACTCCCACACCTAGGCAAATTTCAAACCAATAACGAATCTAACATGAAGTACTAACCTAACTCAGATCAAAGCTGTGAACAAAACGATAAAAATTGAGGATTCTACCTTTGAGAGAAGAATCTAAGCCTGAAATGGATTCCGGAACTAAAACTGCTTCGATTTCACCATACTGACCCGCAAAACGAACCAAAAATGGTCAATCCGGAGCTACATAGAAATTGACCGACTTGTTGTCTCGAGGGAGGTGCTTGAGATAGTGGTTCAAACTTTCTCTAAAAACCTCGAAAACGCAAAATTGATGAAGTTTATGGCTTCTTGGAGCCTTTTTAAAAAACCTTGGTCGGTTTTAAAGTGACTTGGGGCCAAAGAAAAATATTAAACAAAGAGGAAAAGAAATAAATATTTCGAAGTGACAAAAATACTTTTACTGTGAGGTGAAGGACTTTAAATTTCACTAAGCCAATGAGAAAAGACGAATAAGTAACGGAGAATTTAACCATTTAATTTTTGGATGTATTATTTTACAAGAAAAGACAACAGAATTACCAATAACAAAAAATCAACTAGTTCTACGGAGGAAAAACCAATTTTCTTACAAGAAGACACTTCTTTTATGCTAGGGGATTGAAATAATGATCCTACTTCAGTGTACCTGGAGTTTGAAAATGTTGCAGTTTCAATCTTCTCGTTAAATAACAAATCATGCTGACACGAAAAATAAGAAAATCATATGTGTCAGGGTTTGGTTCTACAATAGCCAAATTTGTGCTCATTCGTTTATGCAACAAGTTTAGAATTCCATTCATGTTTAGTTTGTTAAGCTAAACAAACGAATAATCACAAACACTAAGGAATCAAACATAAATTTATTTGTGTGGCCGTGGTTATATTATACCAATATATTTATTAAACAATTAGAATATACTATGGGAAAATGATGGCTCTCTGTCTTCTTTTTTTCTCTCACCCTTCCCTCTAGAAAATCTAAGCTTTACCCTCCGGTCTGTTTTCTTTTTGCGGCGCCGGCAGTTTTCTTAGCTTTCTTTTGCATTCTCGTTGTTTTTTGTTTCTTTTACCCAAGTTTAAGTTTAATGAAATAGTAAAAGCTCCATTGGAGAAGGTGTAGCACAGGAAGAAAGGTTCAGCACATGAAATCTTTCATTAGATTCTTTTGCAAACGATACACAACATAAAGAGAAGATTGTACACAACTTTCTAGGCAAAACAGACTTACACATCAGCACTACACCTCATCACTATTTTTTCCATTATTACCATTAATACTCTTTATCTTTTCACCCCCTCTCAAACTAATATATGGTTCAACAACATTTAGTTTGTCTTTAAAGATGCAGAAAGCTGTGATAGGCAATGGTTTGGTAAAGATATCAGCAATCTGTGCTGATGAGGATATATAGCAGACTTTGAGTTGTTTCTCTAGCACCAGATTTCTAATGAAGTGAACATCAACTTCAATATGCTTTGTTTTTGCATGATACACAGGATTTTGAGCAAGTGTTGTTGCCCCTGTATTTTCACACCACAGAGTTGGTATGGCAGGAAAACCAAATCTGATCTCTTTCAAGAATTGCATAATCCACTGTATCTCTGCTCCAAGATTAGACAGGACTCTGTATTCAGATTCACAGCTTGAACTGGCCACTACAGATTGCTTTTTAGAACTCCATGTGATCAAAGACTTCCCAAAGTAAACACAATAACCTCCAGTAGATTTTCTGTCTGAGGGACATCCTGCCCAATTAGCATCTGCAAATCCATGTAACTCCATATTTTTGCTAGGTAGATAATGCAGCCCATGCCTTAGTGTACCCTGTACAAATCTAAGAAGCCTTTTAAGAGCTTGCCAGTGATCAGTATGAGGATCTAGCATAAACTGACTTAATGTGTTGACAGTATAGGCAATATCTGGCCATGTCATAGTAAGATACTGTAAGGCCCCTATGGTACTTCTGTAAACTTCAGGGTTTGCCAGTGGTTCCCCTTGTTTTGGAACAAGTTGCTTTCCAACTACCATAGGAGTAGGGCAAGGTTTAAGGTACTTCATATTAAGCCTCTTCAATAGTTGAAATGCATAATAGGACTGACTCAAATGCAGGCCATTGTTGTTTCTAGTTACTTGCATCCCTAGAAAGTGAGACACTGGCCCCGAGTCCTTTAAGGAAAACCCGGAATCTAATAATCTGATAAACCTTTGAATCAGGCTATGTGAGTTCCCTGTCAAAAGTATATCATCAACATACACTAAGGTGAATAAAAAACTTTATTATCAACCTTGAACATAAATAAAGATGTATCACAGACAGACTGTTTGAACCCCCAACTTATCAACTGAGCCCTAAGAGCATCAAACCATGCTCCTGGAGCCTGTTTTAGCCCATATAGTGCTTTGTTCAGTTTGCACACAAAGTGTAGTCTTTCAGTATATACAAAGCCCTCTGGTTGTTCCATGTACACAGTTTCTTGCAAAGGACATTCAGAAAGGCATTGTTGATGTCTATCTGATGTATAGGTCAGTCCATGGACACTGCTAAAGACAACATTATCCTGATTGTGGCTGATTTAGCTATAGGACTGAAAGTTTCATTATAATCTATCCCATAATTCTGACTATACCCCTTTGTCACTAGCCTGGCTTTGTGTTTTAGAATAGTACCATCTGGCCTAAGTTTGAGCTTAAAAATCTACCTATTTCAATCAACACTTGCCCCTGATGGCAGGCTCACCGGTTCCCAGGTCTTATTATGCATGAGGGCTCTATATTCCTCAGTCATAGCTTCTTTCCATTCTGAAATTTGAACAGCTTCTGACACATTTGCATGTTCAGTTGGAAATGAGTGACTATTAGTTATGGCAGCAGAGTAGACCTTGGGTTTGAATATCCCACTCTTAGACATAGTTTGCATGGGATGAACCTTGGTTTGGACAACAGGTTGAAGTGCATCAGAAGTAACATTAACTTGTGAAACTGGTGAAGTGTCAGGTGCAGTAGTATTGTCTGCAGGTGATTCTGAGGGGGAATTTGAGTGAGTATATGTATGCACAATAGAAATTGATTCTGATGATGCATGATGGGGAGACATTGAAGGACTATTGATATTCAAATTATCAGAATCAAAAGAATTAATATGAGTTTGAGGTACCTGATCAGTGACAGGGGAGGCAACAATGTCTGATGCAGGCAATCTGCTTAGGATGTTTGTTGTTTTCACCCCCTCTTCCTGAGTAGCAAGAGTAAAAGAATTAGTGGCAATAGAGGGATCAATAAAAACCTGTCTGGAGGGACCTTGGGTGAAACCTTGAGCAAATGGGAAAGAGGTTTCATCAAAGACAACATTGGCATATATGTGTATCCTGCCAGTGTCATCAAGACATTTGTATCCTTTGTGACAAGTGCTTAAGCCTAGATTAACACATCTGGTGGTGTGAAACTCAAACTTATGATGTTGATAGGGCCTAAGGTTGGGATAGACAGCACATCCAAAAGTCTTAAACAGCTTGTAATTGGGCAAAGTGTGGTGCAAACATTCAGTAGGAGATTTATGACCAAGGACAGGAGTGGGAAGGCTGTTGATAAGAAGGACAAAGGTCTGAAAACTACGCCACCAAAATCTCAAAGGCATATGTGCTTGAGCAAGTAAAGTCAAGCCTGTTTCAACTATATGCTTGTGTTTTCTTTCTCCCCTTCCATGTTGAGCATGATCATGAGGGCAATGGTGTCTAAAAATGATGCTCTTAGTGTCTAGATACTTCTGAAAGGATCTATACTCTCCTCCCCAATCTGACTGAAGGCACTTAATCTTACTAGAGAACTGTGTTTCAACTAAAGCCTTAAACTTATGAAAGGCATCAAAGGTTTCAGCCTTAGACTTAAGAGGATAGATCCAAGTATACCTGGTATGGTCATCTATAAAGTGCACATAATAGCTATATCCCCCAGGAGACTTGACTAGGGCAGGACCCCACAAGTCTGTATGTACCAAATCAAACTTAGCAGTGGCATGAGCAGAAGAAATATGATGAAACAAATCATGACTTTTACCAAATTGCAAGATTCACAGAAAGATAAATTTCCAATAGAGTTGAGAGTTTGACTAGATGGATGGCCAAGTGTCCTGTGCCATACATCAGGATTCTTATCAAGATTATTACAACTGACAGAATTTTTGCAACATGAAAACAATTAGATAACTGATTGGAGTGAAGGGAGGTCTTGTTGGATTCATCAAGAGGCAGAGCTATCTTATATAGACCATCCTGAAGCTGAACCCTGAGAAGCATTGTCCATGTAGCTTTGTCCTTGACAAAACAACACAAACCATCAAAGTCAACAGTGACAGAATTATCAGTAATAAGCTTTGAAAGACTCAACAAATGTTTTGTGATTTGTGGCACATGCAGTATATTTTTCAGGTGCAGTGGTTTGTGTGGTGTATGTAAAGTGGTGGAACCATTATGTGCTATAACTAACTATTCACCATTTCCAACAATCAAAGTGCCATTACCTTTGTAACTGTTATTCAAGGACATGTTGCCAAGGTCTGATGTAACATGGTTAGTGGCACCACTATCCATATACCAAGAGTTGTCTCCAACAGTGTTTAGGGTGGCAACAAAAGCAGAAATTTGTTTGGGACCCCCTGAAGAAGCAACATTGACTGATGGAGGATGGAAATCATGCTCAAACCTATGCCAACAGTCTATCACTGTATGTCCATTCTTTCCATACAACTGATATGTCATCCTAGGTCCACTTCTTTCACCAGTCCTACCACCACCTCTATTCATGCCACCTCTTGAACCCCCTTTGCCCCTAGAGTTGCCTTGTCCACCATTACCAGTAGGTCTAGGTCCATTTCTGTTCCCAGAATTTGTGTTTTAGGAGTAAGAGGCAATGTGAGCAGAGGCATTCGTCTGATTACCAGCTGTTGAACCAGTAATATTGATAGTAGGATTGAATCTTGCTAGTAACCTTTCATGGGTCAGCAGTTGAGATTGAACCTCTGGCCAAGTAAGATAGCCAATCATTGAGGTGATGTTGACAATGACAGCTTCATAATCTTTATCTAAACCTCAAAGAGTGGCCAAAATCAATTCTGACTTAGTAATTGGGTAGTCAACAACATCTAAACTGTCACTGTTGGACTTCATCTGTGCCAAATAGTCACTCATGGACTTGGAGCCTTTCTCAATCTTGTAAGTGCATTCTTGAACTCCAACATCCTGGCTTCTGACTGGTTATTGAACAATGTTTCAAGGGTGGACCAGATTTCATGGGACGTGTTACATCCTATTACTTCTACTAGGATTTGCTCTGTCATGGAGCTAAGAAGCCATCCTAGAAGCAACTGATCTGTAGCCTTCCATTCTTCAGCAGTTGGATTTGGCATATTTCCAAACAAACCAATTTCAGGTGTCCTAAGCCTAGTTCCCAGAAGCATGTCTTCTAGCATACGACCTCTAACGATTGGTAACACAGTATATTTCCAAAGTAAATAGTTCTCTCGATTTAACTTTACTGTGCAAGACTGAGTAAGATGGCTATTAAATGGTGCAGTGCTCTGTGTGAAAGGACTAGGCGAAGTAGATCTAGTTGCTGTCATAAAAGTGGGAAATGAAGGTGGAACCATGGATCCAGTAATCTGTGAAAAAGGTATTCCACTAGAGTAATCTACATTTGGATACAAGAAACCTGGATATGGCAGAGACCCAAAGAAGGAGCTCATGGGAGCTTGAGATCTGATTCCCATTGTTACATTTGGTGATATTTCTGGGTTAGCTTGTTGTCCATCCGTAGACACTCCATCTCTTGTTGTAGTAATTGCAGTTATTGCCGGATAGGATATCCCTAAGCTCATGACGCCGGTCAGATGGCTCTGATACCAAGTTTAAGTTTAATGATATAGTAAAATCTCCATTGGAGATGCTGAAGCACAGGAAGAAAGGTTCAGCATATGAAATCTTTCATTAGATTCTTTTGCAAACGGTACACAACATAAAGAGAATAATGTACACAACTTTCTACGCATAACAGACTTACACATCGGCACTACACCTCATCACTATTTTATCCATTATTACCACTAATACCCTTTATCTTTTCAACCCAGGTCCGTCCCTTTTTGTCTATTTCCCCCCTAAAATCATCTAATATGATGCTTTCTATTATGTATTTCCATTTTGGGTGGCGGGGGTTTTTTCCGGAATCTGTCTCCTTTCCTTAATCACACCGGATAGAAGATCGATTGGAATGTGTTTGGGGTGGAGAGACGATTCCAAGCTTGTTTTTGGGTCTTTAGCTATAGGAGATGCAGATCATGGTTTGGCTAGATTTTTTTGGTGCTTCGATGGCGGTTATTTTACTCCGGCGATGCTGCTTGGATGGATCCATCACACTGCTTGGACAAACGACTGGTGTTGACCGGCAACGACGAGTTATTGATATCATTTTGTTGGTTTGCGGGTCTCTTTATGTCCAGTATCGATAGTTCTCAGCTTATTGCCAGCTATGATCTTTCTTTCCCAAACCAGTTCTTACCGGTTAGGCCAGGATTTGGGAGTAAATGTTACCCATCACTTGCATCTTTTTCCTCTTTACATTTTGTTTAGTGGGATTGTACCGTATTTAGTCTTGGCGGTGGTCCAGGGTTTAATCCTGACGGTGGTCCGGGTGGAGTCATGGTGGTGATCCAAGGTGGGGTCCTGACGGTATCTAAGGAGTTGTTTAGTCTTCTGTTTAGTTGTAATTTCCGACGTTAGTCCGGTATTAATATTAATAATAGGTCTTTCGTTGCGGAAAAGTAAAATAAAAAAAATACTTAGAATATACTAGTACAAAAACTCACATAAATATCTTGGGTAAAAGACCTTTTGCCCCACGTGGTTTGTCAATTGAAGCGTTTGCCCCCTCGTAGTTTAAAAATATATGGTTCACCCCCATGGGGTTTTAAACAAACCATCAACTCTAAAATCAGGCAAACACAAAAGAATATTCCGTCAGAATATCCTTTTTAAATAAAATACCATATTTGCCCTCAAGTCATATATTACTCTTTTTCTTTTTATGTTATTTATTAAATAAATCCATGATCATCTTCTCTTTACCTATTATTAACCCAAAAAGAACAATATTGATTTAACAGGAAAGATCACGGTAGTTGCAGTTCTATTGGTTTTCATAATAGTCGATTCTTTGTTTTCCTCCTCCATATCTACGCCAAGTGGTACTGGACTTACCGCCGTGAGGAATTAATAAACTCAAACGAGGCCGCAACTCGCCGCCGGTTTGTCGATGATTTGAATTTTATAGCTTCTCGCCGGCAGGGACTTGATTCGTCTGTGTTAAAAACCATTCCTGTCGTGGTTTTTTCTGCAACAGAGTTTAAAGAGGGATTGGAGTGTGCAGTTTGTCTTTGTGAGGTTTCAGAAGGTGAAAAGGATAGACTTTTACCAAATTGCAATCATGGGTTTCATGTTAATTGCAGATTCTTGAATAGGGTTCGTGGAAATTTGATTCGAAATCAAGTTCAAGAGGTAGTAAAACGGGATGGTGGTTCCGGAGGAGTTGTTGTGGATGAAAGGTGTCGCCGGAAAGTGTTGAAGGACGTAAATTGCAGAGCAAAACCATGGGAAATCCTCGCCATTGTTGGCCCAAGTGGAGCTGGGAAGTCGTCGTTGCTGGAGATTTTAGCAGATAAAATCACTCCCCAATATGCTTCCATTTTCGTTAATCAAAAGCCAATTGATAAAGCTAGCTTCAAGAAAATCTCTGGCTATGTCACACAGAAGGATACTCTGTAACCTCTCCTCATCGTTGAAGAAACTCTGATGTTTAATGCTAAACTCCGATTACGGTTACCGGAATCGGAATTGGTACTTAGGGTAAAGGGATTAATGGAAAAACTTGGATTAATTAATGTATCCGCTACTCGAGTTGGAGATGAAAGAATTAGAGGGATTTCTGGTGGTGAAAGAAGAAGAGTATCAATTGGTGTTGAAGTGATTCATGATCCAAGAGTATTGATTCTTGATGAACCAACTTCTGGGCTTGACGGCAATTCTGCATTGCAAATCATTGATATGCTTAACCAAACTTCTGCAAATCGGGCATAAAAAGAAAATGAGTAATATAACGTTTAGGGGAAAAATGATATTTTATTTTAAAAAGAAATATTCTGACGGAATATTTTTTTGTAGTTGTCTGATTTTAGAGTTGATAGTTCATTTAAAACTCCAGAAGAGTGAACCATATATTTTCATACAACGAGAGGCAAACGCTTCAATTGACAAAAGGTCTTTTGCCAAAATATCTTTCAATCTATCGTATAGAGGAGATAAGGCTCGCATCCGACTTCTTCCTCACTATCCCATTCTGCAATCACCACCTCCATTAAACATGCTATCTCTAACTATAATAAGCAGCTCAAATCCTCTCTCCACCCCATTCCTCCACCGCCACTTCTTCACCGCCACCTCCACCGCCACCTCCACCGCCCGTAAGTTCTCTCCCAAATACACCTCTATCTCCGCCATAATCATCCCACCTTCTTCCTCTTCATCCTCCTCCTATTCCAAATCCAAATCCACCCAGCAGAAACAGCTTTACCAACCCTACCGCCCACCTCCTTCCCCTGTTCCTTCTAAGTACCGCAACCTCGACACAAATGGCCGACTCGAAATCCTCACCAACCGCCTTGGTCTCTGGTTCGAGTACGCTCCATTAATTCCTTCACTAATTGACGAAGGCTTCTCTTCTCCGCTAATTGAAGAACTCACTGGAATCTCAGGTATTGAGCAGAACCGTTTAGTTGTTGCCGCGCAGGTACGTGATTCATTAGTAGAATCTCAGCCTGATTCTGATCTCATATCATTTTTTGATTCTGGTGGTTCTGAATTATTGTATGAGATAAGATTATTAAGCACTTCACAGCGTGCAGTAGCTGCAAAATATGCTGTAGATAATCAATTTGATGGAAGACAGACTCAGGATTTAGCTAAAGCTATTAAAGATAAACCTAGGCGAAAAGGGGATAAAGGTTGGGAGAATTTTGATGATGAATTACCTGGTGATTGTTTAGGGTTTATGTACTATAGGCAAGCATTAGAGCATAAAAGTGCTTCTTCAGTAGATGCATGGAAGGCTGCATTGGAGAAGGCACTCGAGGCCGTGGAATCGGAAATTGCTCGAAAAACGGTGTTGGAAGAGCTTGAGGGGAAAGGAGAAGAGGAGAATGAGAAAGTAGGTGTGTTGGATGATGGAGTGAGAGTGCCTGTAGTGAGAATGCAGCTTGGAGAAGTGGCGGAATCGACTTTCGTAGTGGTTTTTCCAGTTTGTAAGGCGGAGGAGGGGAAGGACGGTGAGGTGGAGGAAGCACCATGGGAGGTGGTAAGGGAAGGTGAATTCGGGGTGGTGGAAGCGGAGAAAGGGTGGTCTAGGTGGGTAGTATTACCAGGGTGGCTGCCATTGGCTGGTTTAAAGAGAGGTGGAGTTGCTATAGAGTTCAAGAACTCGAGGTTCTTGCCCGGGAAAACGCATAGGTGGAATACGGAGGAACCTGTATTGGTCGTGGCTGATCGAGGGCAGAGGGAAGTGGAGGCTGACGACGGGTTTTATTTGGTGGTTGGTGGTGGAAATGGTAGTGGTGAGGAGGGGTTGAAGGTGGTAAGAGGCTTAGTATTGAAGGAAATGGGAGTTAATGAAACTCTTGGGACAGTTGTTTTGGTGGTTAGGCCACCTAGAGAAGATAATGATGAGCAACTAAAAGATGAAGATTGGGATTGATCAAAGTACTTAACAAACTATGTGGGCATCAAATTTTGCACTTGGCTAGACAACATAAAAAGGAAAAGAATCTTAATGTCAGAGTTTTTATTTGGGACGGGGATGAGAATCGAGCTCTGGTTTTGAAGAAAAAGTGGATTGCCTTTACGCCTAGGCCGAATTCGATTCTCATTTTAATGTCAGAGTTGATTGTATTATTGCAAAGGGTATTTGTAACACATCTTTTTTGTTGTTCTTTCATGATGAAGACTTGAAATTTGCTTGCTTATTGATAGTGAGATTAGTATGAATAAATCATTTACAAATAGAAAACAATATTGCAATCTGTATATATACCATTGTAGCAGAAGTGATTTGTTGTTCTTGTTGCTGTTATCATTTGTATGAAATTTCTATATAATGGGCAAGGTTAGGGTGATTTTAGGGGTCTGAGCACTCACACTCATAGTAGAATTTCGAAATTTTGGGACGATTCATATACATTAAGGAGTCGAACACGAGTTTGTTTGTGAACGATTCTGTTCGTTTAACTAGACTAGTTATGCGGCCCACGATAACCCAAATCATGTTAACACCTCCCAGAGTGTAGGGAAAACCAGTAATGAAATTTTTAATGATATGCTCCCATTTCTACTCGAGGATGTCTATTAATATCAACAATCCCACGGTTCTTGACCCTATGGCAATTATCACATCGAGAAACATAAGCATCTATGTCTCGTTTCATCGCTCTCCTCTAGTAATGTTTACGTAGACGTACATAGTAGCTACGGGGTGAAGAGTGATGACAATCCACGGGCAATTTATCCACAACATCTTCCACGACACTATCAACATCATTGATTGTGTTTTGACTCATAACAATAAATGGTTCATCATTTTAATCAGCGTAGTGCACACAAATTAATTTGTTGTGTTTTAGTGCTATGTTGATATATTTACCCTTCATTCCATAGTAAATGCTTGTTTTGGGATGTGAAATAAGTGCAATAAATAAATGTTGGACTAAGGGTAATTTTGAGAAGAAAAAAAACACTAAATAATGTATTGGTATTATAAATGGATATTTTTGTATAGGACAACATTTTTATAAAATATAAACAATTTTTATAGGACGAAGGTAATACTACACAATGTGTAGTGCACGTACCATTTCCCGGGCTGAACAATGAAGACTGATGCTGGTCATTTATAAATTATTTTTGACCCACCAATATCAATCGATAGTCATAGACCAAATCCTAGTTGGTGGTCCATAATCAATAAAAATACATAAAAAAAATTTGTGGTCTCTCGGTTCTAGAAAAAACTACCCTTTTAAAAAAATTCATTGGTTACAATTGATGACTTGGTGATCTAAAAGTTGATCCAAGAACAACATAGAATTAGTGGATGCTTAGTGCATCAGAAAAGTCACTTTGCAATTAAGATATACCTATACACATTTCCACGCGAGGGATTTAAGAGAATAGGCTTTATTGTTAAAAAGGACAAAATAAGAGTGGAAATGTATAAAAAGGACAGTGGAATTTTTTATTGGGTGAAAAGGACAAATCAAACAGTGGAATAGTGGATTCCACTGTAAAGACAATGCAACCAACAGTGTATTTTGAGTAACAAACAGTGGAATTGTCATTTTAACACATGATTTTTTTTCCACTGTCCTTAATCCTATTTTTTAATATTTTTTTTTGTCCTTTATTACCACAGCCCCTTAAGAATATTGGGGTCGCTCACGTATACCCAAGAAAGATGAATACCAAAAAAGCCATTTACAATAGTAATAGTAGTAATAGTGAATCTCAAGAGTCACTTTGCATTTAAGATATATACCTGCATAAATTTTCACTCGAGGATGAGGATTTGAATTGAATAAAAATTTATTCACACTTTAACTTGATTCCCATTTTCTCTAAACAAGCACATTATTGCATAGTAACAAGCTAGTCCATTCCAAAATCAAATCAAAAAAAATGAAGAGGAAGAGGAAAGAATCTGCAGTTAGGCCACAGAAAAGTAATCTCCAGCCTGTAGAAACCATGCAACAACAAGAACCGTCGTCGTCGATTCAACTGCAGCAAGAACAAACAGTGGAATTAACGGCTCCCCCAACCGAAAAATTGACTGTGTGGAGAGATTTCACCCCAGGTATAAGGAAGTGTTATAATCTATACAAGATTTCTGACACCAAAACTCTTGCAGCTTTAGGCACGCAATCATGTTTTCTTTCAGTTGAGAAACAATATCAATCCAAGATCTATCTGTCGACTTTTGCTCTTAGCCTATGACTTAAAAGATGTTAATGGAGAAGATATGTTTGCTCAAGTACCACATGATTTAATAGATGAAATGATGTGGAAGAATTGATTCCATCGACAATATACCGCTTATTACATCATCCTTCAAGAAACCAAACATCATTGATATCACTACTCTTCAAAATGAAGGTGATGATACTTTGCAATATTATCAATGCCTAAGTATAGGATACTGTTATCTTGCTGCTAGTTACCTGAGGTTATATACCAAATCTGCTGAAAACTACTCAAAAATCGAAAATCATTTGTGTTATAAAACGGATGGAGATAACTTCAGATGCAAGAAACAGAAACAGAAGCAATCAAACATAAACAATCAAAGGAGATAACAGAAACAAGAAGAACACAGATTTAACGTGGAAAACCTCTCAGTGGGAGAGGTAAAAAACCACGGGCAGAAAAGAGATATTTTATTATGCACTGAATTTTACAGATTTCAACACCACCGGATAATGAGACAACAACTGTATTTATAGGCACAAATCCCTAAACCCTAGCCGCCAGGAATCTTTATCTGATGCACCATAAATACCCCTACACGTGTCCTCCTTTTAATGACACTGTATAGCTGTCACATAACAGAATTAGCAGATGTGGGACCTGCAGTATTCAAGTACTCAGCAGACTATCACCCTGCTGATAGTCACCCTGCTGACAGAAGCTCAGTAGACTCCACCCTACTGAAGCACAGAATTGAATACACTTCTCAGCTGACCATCACTCAGCTGAGTCTTCAGATTGGTTCCACCAAAATGTAGAGTTTAAGTCACCTTACTGACAAATCTCCACCTTGACTTCAACTCTCCCAGAGCCAAACAGATTGCACAACCAGATGTACTTGTACCAGATGCATTCGTCAATGCCAGATGTACTTGTACCAGACTATCTCCACAGCATCCACTCCACTGATCTGCCCTCGGTAGAGTTTCCAGAAACAGATTATAAGCTTTGAATATTCAGTAAGTCCAGGCAAAGCTGGAACTTACTCTGCTGAACTGGTTTAGTGAACATATCAGCAGGATTCTCCTTTGTGCCAATCTTCTTCACCACAACCCTCTTCTCATTCCTCAAGAAATGATACCTGACATCAATATGCTTGGTTCTCTCATGATGAACCCGATCCTTGGCTAAACATATTGCACTTAGACTGTCACAATAAATCTCATCCTGATCCTGATGCAACCCCAAATCACCGACTAGCCCCTTCAACCATATACCCTCCTTAGCTGCTTCAGGAAGAGCCATATATTCCGCTTGATAGTTGATAAGGCTACTGAGCTAGAAGAGTAGCTTTCGGTGACCACTGCATTTCCCAATGTAAACACATAACCGGTCATTGATTTTCTCATCAACATCACTGCATAATCAACATCACAGTAGCCTGTGACCAGACTAGTATCACCTCCATAAATGAGACCAACATCAGCTGTACCTCTCAGGTACCTGAATATCCTTTTAACAGCTTTCCGGTGTTCCTTTCCAGGTTGAGCCATAAACCTGCTGACAACACTGACTGCCTGAGCCAGATCAGGCCTAGTGCAAACCATGGCATACATCAGACTGCCAACTGCACTAGCATAGGGAACTTTTGACATATACTCCTTCTCTTCAGCTGACTGTGAAGCATAAACAGACAAATGAACATTTGATGCCATAGGAGTATCTATTGGTTTTGCAGCAGACATCCCAAACTTGGCCAATATCTTACGCACATATGTTCGGTAAAAACTAGTTTTATAATTTATAAACCGAAACACCCCAAGTATAAGGATCGTAGTATAGGGTGTTTACGGGTCGTCCTAAGGGAGTGGAATGTTTATCGGATTCAAAGAACAATTATTCTATCGATTATGTCACAATTATTAACTAAACTACTAAACTAAGGCTAAAACTAACTAAAACCTAAACCTAAGAATTGAAAACAGAAAACAGAAATAAAACAAGCTGAAAAATAAGAAAACAGAAAAACGGACGAGCGTTCACTAAAGTGAACGAGCGTCTGAAAACGGAATCTAACGGACGGGCGTCTGCTATTGCGGACGAGCGTCCTACTAAGAACTGGAACAGAAAATTGCAGAAAAACAGCAGGAAACTAGGGTTTATCAAACTAGAACTTAACTAAACTTAATCTAAACGATTCGATTAAAACAATTAAAGGAAAACACAGCAAGGCGACTGGATTTCACCTATCAACCAACAATCCCAACTAGATGGTGATCTAAAAAGACATAGTTTTTAGTAGTGATTTATTCACGAATTCAATTAAATATCTTCAATCAAATTCTAGGGTTTCGTTTATCTTTTCAAATAAACTAAACATGCAATCGAAACAGGATCACGAGATTGTTTCCAAACTCTTACTCAACTAATCATGCATAATCTCTTACAACACAATTAGATGCATTACTTTGAATAAAATCAAACTCAAATAACATACTTTCATATATTGATTCAAGCATAAAATAAACATAGATCGTTTCATCAAATCTTAATTCAATAAAACTTAAACAACATAAAACAGATCCAAAGTAATGAAAAACTATGAATTAAACTCACTAAACATAAGCATCGAACTCCTCTAGTTGGTTGTGTTGATGATGGGCTTCCTCCGTCGACTCACTGCAAGGTTTCTAGCCAACAATCATGTTGAATATGATTGTTGGTTGGGAGATTTGCATCTCGTGAAATTAGGGTTCTCTGGCCGCAGCTTTTTTGGTGAATTTTCGATCTCAATTATGTGGTATATGAATTAGGGTTGGGGCTGCCGCTTTATTTATAGAGCTCTAAGTCGGTTAGGGTTAAGTCGGCAACGGACGCTCGTCTGGTCTTATGGACGCCCGTCCAGAATGCCTGGACGCTGAGTAAACGCTCGTTCAACCTCCGTCTGAACTCTCTGAATGTAAAACACAATTCTCGACGCTCGTCCACTTTATCAAACGCCCGTCTGGAATGGACGCTGCACGAACGCTCGTCCAAGATGCTGAGGGTCGGATTTCATCATCTTTATCCAATTTCCTCAAGCCAATTCCAACTCTATCTCTTATGATTCGACTTGAGCTTCATTTATCCACTTATAGCACTCAAGATTAATTCCTACATGATAAATAAACAATGCAAAAATGTAATAAAATCCAAATAATAATAATTCCATTAAATCAACACTTAAAATCATCAATTTTGCATACAACCCTCTTAAAATCATCTTTATTAAATAATTACACTTAAAACCTTAATTCTCATGTAAATTGTGCAAATGTGGGGAAAATAATAATGAAATAACCCTTAATAATCATATAAATATGGCCTTAACAACATAACCCTGCTGAGACAAGAATAATTTCTTCTGACTTCTATCTCTCCAGATCTCCATCCCCAAGATTTTCTTGGCTGCACCCAAATCCTTCATTTCAAATTCAGCACTAAGAAGGTTCTTGATTTTGAACATCAGACTTCCTTGCTGCAGCTATCAGCATGTCATCCACATACAGGACAAGATAGATATATGATCCATCTTTCAGCAGACTGTAGTAAACACAACATTCATATGGACTTCTGTTGTAACCCTGCTGAAGCATGAAACTGTCAAACCTTTTATACCACTGCCTTGGAGCTTGCTTCAAACCATACAATGATTTCTTCAACTTGCAAACATAATTTTCCTTTCCAGGAACTTGAAAACCCTCAGGCTGTGTCATGTATATCTCCTTATCCACCTCACCATGTAGAAAAGCAGTTTTCACATCTAATTGCTCAAGTTCCAGATCCTGATGTGCCACCATTGCTAGTAACACCCCGATTGAAGTGTGTCTGACCACTGGTGAAAAAATTTCATCAAAGTCAACCCCTTCCTTTTGATTGAATCCTCTTGCAACCAAACGTGCCTTATACGACCCCTTCGCCTTTGTTATTCCTTCCTTTTTCTTGAAAATCCATTTACAAGTCACAACTCCCTTGTCAGTAGGCTGTTTGACCAATTCCCAAGTCCGATTCTTCAATAATGACTCCATTTCATCTCCCATGGCTGCATGCCACCGAGATGCTTCAGACATGTCATCGCTTCCCTGTAAGTAGTAGGTTCAAGAACCTCTACTTCTTCAGCAACTTGGAGTGCATATCCAGCCAAATCATCATATCCATATCTCCTTGGAGGTATCCCAACATTAGATCTTCTAGGCCTGCTGGCAGCTAGACTCTCTTGATCAATGTTTGTATGACGCCCTGCTGAGGTCTCAGCAGGCTGGCTTGGATCAGATTCTGGTTCATTATCCGGATCAGTATAGTGTTGATTTGGATCCACCGATTGTTGCATATCAATAGACTCCACCTGAAGCTCCACCTGTTTCTCAACACTATCAGATTCAGCACTGGTTTCGGACTCAGTAGACCTCCCCACTGATGAGTTTAACATAGAATTTTCATCAAACACAACGTCCCTGCCGAGGATTACTCTGGACTCTGCTGATGACCAAATCCTATATCCTTTCACTCCATCACCATACCCCACAAACACTCCCTTCTTGGCTCTTGGCTCCAACTTCCCTTCACTAACATGATAGTAAGCTGTACTTCCAAAAACCCTTAGAACTGAGTAGTCAGCAGGCTTGCCTGACCACATCTCAAATGGTGTCTTGAGATTGATACCTGTGTGAGGACTCTTGTTGATTAAGTAGCAAGCTGTCTTAACAGCCTCTGCCCAAAATCTCCTTGATAAACCAGCTTGAGAAAGCATACATCTTGCTCTCTCCAGTAGAGTTTGATTCATCCTTTCAGCTACACCATTCTGCTGAGGTGTATTCCTTACAGTATGATGTCTGGCAATACCCTCAGCCGCACAAAATGAATCAAAATCCGTCCAGCAGAATTCCAGACCATTATCTGTACGAAGCTTCTTGATTTTCTTGCCTAACTGATTCTCCACTAGGGCCTTCCACTGCTTGAAGTTACTGAATGCATCACTTTTGTTCTTCATCATCACCACCCAAGTCATCCTTGAATAGTCATCTATGAATGACACAAAATATCTGTGACCACCCAATGACTCAACTTTTGATGGACCTCAGCAGTCTGAATGGATATAATCAAGTGATGCCTTTGTATTGTGCAACCCTGCTGAGAATTTACTTCTATGCAACTTCCCAAACACACAATGTTCACAAAAGTCCAGATTCTTGACCTTATATCCCCCAAGAAAACCTGCTGAAGAAAGAATCTGCATACCCCTTTCACCCATGTGACCTAGTCTCATGTGCCACAGCTGAGTCTGCTGAGACTGGTGACTGCTGAGGATGCAACAGCAGCAGTGCCAGATACAGTAGATCCTTGTAATATATACAAGGTTCCCCTCTTGATGCCTTTGAGGACTACAACTGAATCTTTGAAGACATTCAGTTGTCCACCTTCACCCTTGAAATTGAACCCCTTGCTGTCCAGTAGACTAAGAGATACCAAATTCTTGGTCATCTGTGGAACATGTCTTACATCTTTCAGTGTACAAAATTTACCATCCTCTGTCCTTAACTTTACTGAGCCAATTCCCACAACTTTGCAAACCTTGCTGTTGGCCATATAGATTTGACCACCATCTATCTGCTCATAAGTAGAAAACCACTCTCTGTTTGGACAAATATGGTAGGATGCTCCAGAATCAAGTATCCACACATCATTGTGGTGTGTAGAATCCCCTGCAACTAGAACCAGATCCTCATCGATTGCTCAATAGCCAAGGCTGCTGTCTACGGATTTTATCTATGCAAAACAAACAAGTAATAAATTTATAATCCGGTTAACCCCAAGTATAAGGATCGTAGTACTAGTGGTTAATGCCGGGTCGATCTTACGGGGAACTAGACGGTGGTGGTTCCTAGTTTTTGTCTAACTAAGCTATGTCACGGAAAACTAAACTAAGCAGCGATTAAACAAAACTAAACCGAACATATATGCTGAATATAAACTAGACAGAGGACGAATCCAAAGCTAGGGAGGTTTGGTTGCGAACAAATTTCTCTAAAAGTGCAAATAGATAATAAACTAACTAAACAGTTCAAGTCTCAAGGGTTAAATCAAGTTTAATACGGGCAAACGAGTATTGATCCACCTATCCAACAAACACTAATCTCTCATCCCGATTATATTGCGGTTTCTACCAAGTTGTGGTTCATCTTATCAAAGGTATGAATCCTACTTTCGTAGAGGATTCGCCTATTAATTTCTATCTTTCGATTTACGGAAATTAACGCGTCATAACATAAACAAAGATGTAAACTTTAGCGTTTTAACCTAGATTTCCAACCTATCAACTTTCGTTTGACATAGATTAAAGATCTATTCCTAAATCATGGTGATCTAATGTTTATAAAGACTTTCATCAAATATAAAGCATCATACATGCACATCTTTCGATATAAATGCAATTAATCAACATAAGACATGATAAAGGAAACAACTTGATTAAAAACTTACAATATCACCGAAGAATCAAAATTAATGAAAGTTGGATGGCTTCACAATGCTCGTTTGATTGAAGCCTAGCCTCTTAGCATCCTTGAATAGCTTGAATTGTTGAAGTAAATTGCATAAACTAAACTAATTTTATCTAGGAATTTAAGAACATAAAACTGGGAAAAAACTGAGTAAAAACGCATCCTATAGCCGCCCCTAGGGTTTAGGGTTCGAGAATTGTAGAATTGGTATCTCAATGTGTGAAAATAGGCAAGTATTTATAGAGATTTGAGGCGGTTTCACTAAGTCGGCGATCCGGACGCTCGTTCAGTTAAGTGGACGC
>CM044907.1:15132235-15223204 GCA_024500145.1 Gentiana dahurica var. dahurica | reverse complement strand
TCCACTTAACCGAACGAGCGTCCGGATCGCCGACTTAGTGAAACCGCCTCAAATCTCTATAAATACTTGCCTATTTTCACACATTGAGATACCAATTCTACAATTCTCGAACCCTAAACCCTAGGGGCGGCTATAGGATGCGTTTTTACTCAGTTTTTTCCCAGTTTTATGTTCTTAAATTCCTAGATAAAATTAGTTTAGTTTATGCAATTTACTTCAACAATTCAAGCTATTCAAGGATGCTAAGAGGCTAGGCTTCAATCAAACGAGCATTGTGAAGCCATCCAACTTTCATTAATTTTGATTCTTCGGTGATATTGTAAGTTTTTAATCAAGTTGTTTCCTTTATCATGTCTTATGTTGATTAATTGCATTTATATCGAAAGATGTGCATGTATGATGCTTTATATTTGATGAAAGTCTTTATAAACATTAGATCACCATGATTTAGGAATAGATCTTTAATCTATGTCAAACGAAAGTTGATAGGTTGGAAATCTAGGTTAAAACGCTAAAGTTTACATCTTTGTTTATGTTATGACGCGTTAATTTCCGTAAATCGAAAGATAGAAATTAATAGGCGAATCCTCTACGAAAGTAGGATTCATACCTTTGATAAGATGAACCACAACTTGGTAGAAACTGCAATATAATCGGGATGAGAGATTAGTGTTTGTTGGATAGGTGGATCAATACTCGTTTGCCCGTATTAAACTTGATTTAACCCTTGAGACTTGAACTGTTTAGTTAGTTTATTATCTATTTGCACTTTTAGAGAAATTTGTTCGCAACCAAACCTCCCTAGCTTTGGATTCGTCCTCTGTCTAGTTTATATTCAGCATATATGTTCAGTTTAGTTTTGTTTAATCGCTGCTTAGTTTAGTTTTCCGTGACATAGCTTAGTTAGACAAAAACTAGGAACCACCACCGTCTAGTTCCCCGTAAGATCGACCCGGCATTAACCACTAGTACTACGATCCTTATACTTGGGGTTAACCGGATTATAAATTTATTACTTGTTTGTTTTGCATAGATAAAATCCGTAGACAGCAGCCTTGGCTACTGAGCAATCTGATGAGGATCTGGTTCTAGTTGCAGGGGATTCTACACACCACAATGATGTGTGGATACTTGATTCTGGAGCATCCTACCATATTTGTCCAAACAGAGAGTGGTTTTCTACTTATGAGCAGATAGATGGTGGTCAAATCTATATGGCCAACAGCAAGGTTTGCAAAGTTGTGGGAATTGGCTCAGTAAAGTTAAGGACTGAGGATGGTAAATTTTGTACACTGAAAGATGTAAGACATGTTCCACAGATGACCAAGAATTTGGTATCTCTTAGTCTACTGGACAGCAAGGGGTTCAATTTCAAGGGTGAAGGTGGACAGCTGAATGTCTTCAAAGATTCAGTTGTAGTCCTCAAAGGCATCAAGAGGGGAACCTTGTATATATTACAAGGATCTACTGTATCTGGCACTGCTGCTGTTGCATCCTCAGCAGTTCACCAGTCTCAGCAGACTCAGCTGTGGTACATGAGACTAGGTCACATGGGTGAAAGGGGTATGCAGATTCTTTCTTCAGCAGGTTTTCTTGGGGGATATAAGGTCAAGAATCTGGACTTTTGTGAACATTGTGTGTTTGGGAAGTTGCATAGAAGTAAATTCTCAGCAGGGTTGCACAATACAAAGGCATCACTTGATTATATCCATTCAGACTGCTAGGGTCCATCAAAAGTTGAGTCATTGGGTGGTCACAGATATTTTGTGTCATTCATAGATGACTATTCAAGGATGACTTGGGTGGTGATGATGAAGAACAAAAGTGATGCATTCAATAAATTCAAGCAGTGGAAGGCCCTAGTGGAGAATCAGTTAGGCAAGAAAATCAAGAAGCTTCGTACAGATAATGGTCTGGAATTCTGCTGGACGGATTTTGATTCATTTTGTGCAGCTGAGGGTATTGCCAGACATCATACTGTAAGGAATACACCTCAGCAGAATGGTGTAGCTGAAAGGATGAATCAAACTCTCCTGGAGAGGGCAAGATGTATGCTTTCTCAAGCTGGTTTATCAAGGAGATTTTGGGCAGAAGCTGTTAAGACAGCTTGCTACTTAATCAACAGGAGTCCTCACACAGGAATCAATCTCAAGACACCATTTGAGATGTGGTCGGGCAAGCCTGTTGACTACTCGGTTCTAAGGGTTTTTGGAAGTACAACTTACTATCATGTTAGTGAAGGGAAGTTGGAGCCAAGAAGGGAGTGTTTGTGGGGTATGGTGATGGAGTGAAAGGATATAGGATTTGGTCATCGGCAGAGTCCAGAGTAATCCTCGGCAGGACGTTGTGTTTGATGAAAATTCTATGTTAAACTCATCAGTGGGGAGGTCTACTGAGTCTGAAACCGATGCTGAATCTGATAGTGTTGAGAAACAGGTGGAGCTTCAGGTGGAGTCTATTGATATGCAACAATCGGTGGATCCAAATCAACACTATATTGATCTGGATAATGAACCAGAATCGATCCAAGCCAGCCTGCGAGACCTCAGCAGGGCGTCATACAAACATTGATCAAGAGAGTCTAGCTGCCAGCAGGCCTAGAAGATCTAATGTTGGGATACCTCCAAGGAGATATGGATATGATGATTTGGTGGATATGCACTCCAAGTTGTGAAGAAGTAGAGGTTCTTGAACCTACTACTTACAGGGAAGCGATGACATGTCTGAAGCATCTCGGTGGCATGCAGCCATGGGAGATGAAATGGAGTCATTATTGAAGAATCGGACTTGGGAATTGGTCAAACACCCTACTGACAAGGGAGTTGTGACTTGTAAATGGATTTTCAAGAAAAAGGAAGGAATAACAAAGGCAGAAGGGGTCGTATAAGGCACGTTTGGTTGCAAGAGGATCCAATCAAAAGGAAGGGGTTGACTTTGATGAAATTTTTTCACCAATGGTCAGACACACTTCAATCAGGGTGTTACTAGCAATGGTGGCACAGCAGGATCTGGAACTTGAGCAATTAGATGTGAAAACTGCTTTTCTACATGGTGAGGTGGATAAGGAGATATACATGACACAGCCTGAGGGTTTTCAAGTTCCTGGAAAGGAAAATTATGTTTGCAAGTTGAAGAAATCATTGTATGGTTTGAAGCAAGCTCCAAGGCAGTGGTATAAAAGGTTTGACAGTTTCATGCTTCAGCAGGGTTACAACAGAAGTCCATATGACTGTTGTGTTTACTACAGTCTGCTGAAAGATGGATCATATATCTATCTTGTTCTGTATGTGGATGACATGCTGATAGCTGCAGCAAGAAAGTCTGATGTTCAAAATCTGAAGAACCTTCTTAGTGCTGAATTTGAAATGAAGGATTTGGGTGCAGCCAAGAAAATCTTGGGGATGGAGATCTGGAGAGATAGAAGTCAGAAGAAATTATTCTTGTCTCAGCAGGGTTATGTTGTTAAGGCCATATTTATATGATTATTAAGGGTTATTTCATTATTATTTTCCCCACATTTGCACAATTTACATGAGAATTAAGGTTTTAAGTGTAATTATTTAATAAAGATGATTTTAAGAGGGTTGTATGCAAAATTGATGATTTTAAGTGTTGATTTAATGGAATTATTATTATTTGGATTTTATTACATTTTTGCATTGTTTATTTATCATGTAGGAATTAATCTTCGAGTGCTATAAGTGGATAAATGAAGCTCAAGTCGAATCATAAGAGATAGAGTTGGAATTGGCTTGAGGAAATTGGATAAAGATGATGAAATCCGACCCTCAGCATCTTGGACGAGCGTTCGTGCAGCGTCCATTCCAGACGGGCGTTTGATAAAGTGGACGAGCGTCCAGAATTGTGTTTTACATTCAGAGAGTTCAGACGGAGGTTGAACGAGCGTTTACTCAGCGTCCAGGCATTCTGGACGGGCGTCCATAAGACCAGACGAGCGTCCGTTGCCGACTTAACCCTAACCGACTTAGAGCTCTATAAATAAAGCGGCAGCCCCAACCCTAATTCATATACCACATAATTGAGATCGAAAATTCACCAAAAAGCTGCGGCCAGAGAACCCTAATTTCACAGAGATGCAAATCTCCCAACCAACAATCATATTCAACATGATTGTTGGCTAGAAACCTTGCAGTGAGTCGACGGAGGAAGCCCATCATCAACACAACCAACTAGAGGAGTTCGATGCTTATGTTTAGTGAGTTTAATTCATAGTTTTTCATTACTTTGGATCTGTTTTATGTTGTTTAAGTTTTATTGAATTAAGATTTGATGAAACGATCTATGTTTATTTTATGCTTGAATCAATATATGAAAGTATGTTATTTGAGTTTGATTTTATTCAAAGTAATGCATCTAATTGTGTTGTAAGAGATTATGCATGATTAGTTGAGTAAGAGTTTGGAAACAATCTCGTGATCCTGTTTCGATTGCATGTTTAGTTTATTTGAAAAGATAAACGAAACCCTAGAATTTGATTGAAGATATTTAATTGAATTCGTGAATAAATCACTACTAAAAACTATGTCTTTTTAGATCACCATCTAGTTGGGATTGTTGGTTGATAGGTGAAATCCAGTCGCCTTGCTGTGTTTTCCTTTAATTGTTTTAATCGAATCGTTTAGATTAAGTTTAGTTAAGTTCTAGTTTGATAAACCCTAGTTTCCTGCTGTTTTTCTGCAATTTTCTGTTCCAGTTCGTAGTAGGACGCTCGTCCGCAATAGCAGACGCCCGTCCGTTAGATTCCGTTTTCAGACGCTCGTTCACTTTAGTGAACGCTCGTCCGTTTTTCTGTTTCCTTATTTTTCAGCTTGTTTTATTTCTGTTTTCTGTTTTCAATTCTTAGGTTTAGGTTTTAGTTAGTTTTAGCCTTAGTTTAGTAGTTTAGTTAATAATTGTGACATAATCGATAGAATAATTGTTCTTTGAATCCGATAAACATTCCACTCCCTTAGGACGACCCGTAAACACCCTATACTACGATCCTTATACTTGGGGTGTTTCGGTTTATAAATTATAAAACTAGTTTTTACCGAACATATGTGCAGAAGATATTGGCCAAGTTTGGGATGTCTGCTGCAAAACCAATAGATACTCCTATGGCATCAAATGTTCATTTGTCTGTTTATGCTTCACAGTCAGCTGAAGAGAAGGAGTATATGTCAAAAGTTCCTTATGCTAGTGCAGTTGGCGGTCGATGTATGCCATGGTTTGCACTAGGCCTGATCTGGCTCAGGCAGTCAGTGTTGTCAGCAGGTTTATGGCTCAACCTGGAAAGGAACACTGGAAAGCTGTTAAAAGGATATTCAGGTACCTGAGAGGTACAGCTGATGTTGGTCTCATTTATGGAGGTGATACTGGTCTGGTCACAGGTTACTGTGATGCTGATTATGCAGGTGATGTTGACAGTAGAAAATCAATGACTGGTTATGTGTTTACATTGGGAAATGCAGTGGTCAGCTGGAAAGCTACTCTTCAAGCTACAGTAGCCTTATCAACTACTGAAGCAGAATATATGGCTCTTACTGAAGCAGTCAAGGAGGGTATATGGTTGAAGGGGCTAGTCGGTGATTTGGGGTTGCATCAGGATCAGTGAGATTTATTGTGACAGCCTAAGTGCAATATGTTTAGCCAAGGATCGGGTTCATCATGAGAGAACCAAGCATATTGATGTCAGGTATCATTTCTTGAGGAATGAGAAGAGGGTTGTGGTGAAGAAGATTGGCACAAAGGAGAATCCTGCCGATATGTTCACTAAACCGGTTCAGCAGAGTAAGTTCCAGCTTTGCCTGGACTTACTGAATATTCAAAGCTTATAATCTGTTTCTGGAAACTCTACTGAGGGCAGATCAGTGGAGTGGATGCTGTGGAGATAGTCTGGTACAAGTACATCTGGCATTGACGAATGCATCTGGTACAAGTACATCTGGTTGTGCAATCTGTTTGGCTCTAGGGAGAGTTGAAGTCAAGGTGGAGATTTGTCAGTAAGGTGACTTAAACTCTACATTTTGGTGGAACCAATCTGAAGACTCAGCTGAGTGATGGTCAGCTGAGAAGTGTATTCAATTCTGTGCTTCAGTAGGGTGGAGTCTACTGAGCTTCTGTCAGCAGGGTGACTATCAGCAGGGTGATAGTCTGCTGAGTACTTGAATACAGCAGGGTCCCACATCTGCTAATTCTGTTATGTGACAGCTATACAGTGTCATTAAAAGGAGGACACGTGTAGGGGTATTTATGGTGCATCAGATAAAGATTCCTGACGGCTAGGGTTTAGGGATTTGTGCCTATAAATACAGTTGTTGTCTCATTATCCGGTGGTGTTGAAATCTGTAAATTTCAGTGCATAATAAAATATCTCTTTTCTGCCCGTGGTTTTTTACCTCTCCCACTGAGAGGTTTTTCCACGTTAAATCTGTGTTCTTCTTGTTTCTGTTATCTCCTTTGATTGTTTATGTTTGATTGCTTCTGTTTCTGTTTCTTGCATCTGAAGTTATCTCCATCCGTTTTATAACACAAATGATTTTCGATTTTTGAGTAGTTTTCAGCAGATTTGGTATATAACCTCAGGTAACTAGCAGCAAGATAACAGTATCCTATACTTAGGCATTGATAATATTGCAAAGTATCATCACCTTCATTTTGAAGAGTAGTGATATCAATGATGTTTGGTTTCTTGAAGGATGATGTAATAAGCGGTATATTGTCGATGGAATCGAATTCTTCCACATCATTTCATCTATTAAATCATGTGGTACTTGAGCAAACATATCTTCTCCATTAACATCTTTTAAGTCATAGGCTAAGAGCAAAAGTCGACAGATAGATCTTGGATTGATATTGTTTCTCAACTGAAAGAAAACATGATTGCGTGCCTAAAGCTGCAAGAGTTTTGGTGTCAGAAATCTTGTATAGATTATAACACTTCCTTATACCTGGGGTGAAATCTCTCCACACAGTCAATTTTTCGGTTGGGGGAGCCGTTAATTCCACTGTTTGTTCTTGCTGCAGTTGAATCGACGACGACGGTTCTTGTTGTTGCATGGTTTCTACAGGCTGGAGATTACTTTTCTGTGGCCTAACTGCAGATTCTTTCCTCTTCCTCTTCATTTTTTTTGATTTGATTTTGGAATGGACTAGCTTGTTACTATGCAATAATGTGCTTGTTTAGAGAAAATGGGAATCAAGTTAAAGTGTGAATAAATTTTTATTCAATTCAAATCCTCATCCTCGAGTGAAAATTTATGCAGGTATATATCTTAAATGCAAAGTGACTCTTGAGATTCACTATTACTACTATTACTATTGTAAATGGCTTTTTTGGTATTCATCTTTCTTGGGTATACGTGAGCGACCCCAATATTCTTAAGGGGCTGTGGTAATAAAGGACAAAAAAAAATATTAAAAAATAGGATTAAGGACAGTGGAAAAAAAATCATGTGTTAAAATGACAATTCCACTGTTTGTTACTCAAAATACACTGTTGGTTGCATTGTCTTTACAGTGGAATCCACTATTCCACTGTTTGATTTGTCCTTTTCACCCAATAAAAAATTCCACTGTCCTTTTTATACATTTCCACTCTTATTTTGTCCTTTTTAACAATAAAGCCTATTCTCTTAAATCCCTCGCGTGGAAATGTGTATAGGTATATCTTAATTGCAAAGTGACTTTTCTGATGCACTAAGCATCCACTAATTCTATGTTGTTCTTGGATCAACTTTTAGATCACCAAGTCATCAATTGTAACCAATGAATTTTTTTTAAAAGGGTAGTTTTTTCTAGAACCGAGAGACCACAAATTTTTTTTATGTATTTTTATTGATTATGGACCACCAACTAGGATTTGGTCTATGACTATCGATTGATATTGGTGGGTCAAAAATAATTTATAAATGACCAGCATCAGTCTTCATTGTTCAGCCCGGGAAATGGTACGTGCACTACACATTGTGTAGTATTACCTTCGTCCCATAAAAATTGTTTATATTTTATAAAAATGTTGTCCTATACAAAAATATCCATTTATAATACCAATACATCATTTAGTGTTTTTTTTCTTCTCAAAATTACCCTTAGTCCAACATTTATTTATTGCACTTATTTCACATCCCAAAACAAGCATTTACTATGGAATGAAGGGTAAATATATCAACATAGCACTAAAACACAACAAATTAATCTGTGTGCACTACGCTGATTAAAATGATGAACCATTTATTGTTATGAGTCAAAACACAATCAATGATGTTGATAGTGTCGTGGAAGATGTTGTGGATAAATTGCCCGTGGATTGTCATCACTCTTCACCCCGTAGCTACTATGTACGTCTACGTAAACATTACTAGAGGAGAGCGATGAAACGAGACATAGATGCTTATGTTTCTCGATGTGATAATTGCCATAGGGTCAAGAGAGAACATCAGAGAACCGTGGGATTGTTGAGATTAATAGATATCCTCGAGTAGAAATGGGAGCATATCATGAAAAATTTCATTACTGGTTTTCCCTACACTTTGGGAGGTGTTAACATGATTTGGGTTATCGTGGGCCGCATAACTAGTGTAGTTAAACGAACAGAATCGTTCACCAACAAACTCATGTTCGACTCCTTAATGTATATGAATCGTCCCAAAATTTCGAAATTCGACTATGAGTGTGAGTGCTCAGACCCCTAAAATCACCCTAACCTTGCTCATTATATAGAAATTTCATACAAATGATAACAGCAACAAGAACAACAAATCACTTCTGCTACAATGGTATATATACAGATTGCAATATTGTTTTCTATTTGTAAATGATTTATTCATACTAATCTCACTATCAATAAGCAAGCAAATTTCAAGTCTTCATCATGAAAGAACAACAAAAAAGAAGTGTTACAAATACCCTTTGCAATAATACAATCAACTCTGACATTAAAATGAGAATCGAATTCGGCCTAGGCGTAAAGGCAATCCACTTTTTCTTCAAAACCAGAGCTCGATTCTCATCCCCGTCCCAAATAAAAACTCTGACATTAAGATTCTTTTCCTTTTTATGTTGTCTAGCCAAGTGCAAAATTTGATGCCCACATAGTTTGTTAAGTACTTTGATCAATCCCAATCTTCATCTTTTAGTTGCTCATCATTATCTTCTCTAGGTGGCCTAACCACCAAAACAACTGTCCCAAGAGTTTCATTAACTCCCATTTCCTTCAATACTAAGCCTCTTACCACCTTCAACCCCTCCTCACCACTACCATTTCCACCACCAACCACCAAATAAAACCCGTCGTCAGCCTCCACTTCCCTCTGCCCTCGATCAGCCACGACCAATATAGGTTCCTCCGTATTCCACCTATGCGTTTTCCCGGGCAAGAACCTCGAGTTCTTGAACTCTATAGCAACTCCACCTCTCTTTAAACCAGCCAATGGCAGCCACCCTGGTAATACTACCCACCTAGACCACCCTTTCTCCGCTTCCACCACCCCGAATTCACCTTCCCTTACCACCTCCCATGGTGCTTCCTCCACCTCACCGTCCTTCCCCTCCTCCGCCTTACAAACTGGAAAAACCACCACGAAAGTCGATTCCGCCACTTCTCCAAGCTGCATTCTCACTACAGGCACTCTCACTCCATCATCCAACACACCTACTTTCTCATTCTCCTCTTCTCCTTTCCCCTCAAGCTCTTCCAACACCGTTTTTCGAGCAATTTCCGATTCCACGGCCTCGAGTGCCTTCTCCAATGCAGCCTTCCATGCATCTACTGAAGAAGCACTTTTATGCTCTAATGCTTGCCTATAGTACATAAACCCTAAACAATCACCAGGTAATTCATCATCAAAATTCTCCCAACCTTTATCCCCTTTTCGCCTAGGTTTATCTTTAATAGCTTTAGCTAAATCCTGAGTCTGTCTTCCATCAAATTGATTATCTACAGCATATTTTGCAGCTACTGCACGCTGTGAAGTGCTTAATAATCTTATCTCATACAATAATTCAGAACCACCAGAATCAAAAAATGATATGAGATCAGAATCAGGCTGAGATTCTACTAATGAATCACGTACCTGCGCGGCAACAACTAAACGGTTCTGCTCAATACCTGAGATTCCAGTGAGTTCTTCAATTAGCGGAGAAGAGAAGCCTTCGTCAATTAGTGAAGGAATTAATGGAGCGTACTCGAACCAGAGACCAAGGCGGTTGGTGAGGATTTCGAGTCGGCCATTTGTGTCGAGGTTGCGGTACTTAGAAGGAACAGGGGAAGGAGGTGGGCGGTAGGGTTGGTAAAGCTGTTTCTGCTGGGTGGATTTGGATTTGGAATAGGAGGAGGATGAAGAGGAAGAAGGTGGGATGATTATGGCGGAGATAGAGGTGTATTTGGGAGAGAACTTACGGGAGGTGGAGGTGGAGGTGGCGGTGGAGGCGGTGAAGAAGTGGCGGTGGAGGAATGGGGTGGAGAGAGGATTTGAGCTGCTTATTATAGTTAGAGATAGCATGTTTAATGGAGGTGGTGATTGCAGAATGGGATAGTGGGG
Organism: Gentiana dahurica var. dahurica; assembly: GCA_024500145.1. Taxonomy (NCBI): domain Eukaryota; kingdom Viridiplantae; phylum Streptophyta; class Magnoliopsida; order Gentianales; family Gentianaceae; genus Gentiana; species Gentiana dahurica. The sequence continues at coordinate 15,212,663 of CM044907.1, read as the reverse complement.
AAGAAGACGGATAGACCATGCGAGCCTTATCTCCTCATACGATAGATTGAAAGATATTTGGGCAAAAGACTTTTGCTCTCCTATGGTTTGTCAATTGAAATGTTTGTCAATTGAAGCGTTTGTCTCATCGTTGTATGAAAATATATGGTTCAACTCTCTGCTCTCTGTTTGGTTTCGGGTTGGATTGAGATTGAATGTATTCAAAAAATAAAAAGTAAAATAAAATATAGTGAAATAATGATTATAAAGTTGAAATGTTATGTTGAAATTTGTGTAGTTGAACAAATAATTTGTGAGAGAAATTTTAATGATACATTATATTGAAAAGAAATGGTTAAATAGTATAGTGAGTGAATAAAATGAATGGGGATTGAGGGAAAAGGACAAAAACCATTACAAAATGAATAAATAGGACACATTTAATTTTTTAGTTGCAAAAAGGACAAAAAAAATTTCAGACGGACAAAAATACCCTTATTAAAAAGTAACGCGCGCGCTGTGATATGCATATCCTTCAATAAGAGACCCGCAAACCAACAAAATGATATCAATAACTCGTGGTTGCCGGTCAACACCAGTCGTTTGTCCAAGCAGTGTGATGGATCCATCCAAGCAGCATCGCCGGAGTAAATAACCGCCATCGAAGCCCCAAAAAAGTCCAGCCAAGCCATGATCTGCATCTCCGATAGCTAAAGACCCAAAAACAAGCTTGGAATCGTCTCTCCACCCCAAACACATTCCAATCGATCTTCTATCCGGTGTGATTAAGGAAAGGAGACAGATTCCGGAAAAAACCCCCGCCTCCCAAAATGGAAATACATAATAGAAAGCATCATATTAGATGATTTTAGGGGGGAAATAGACAAAAAGGGACGGACCTGGGTTGAAAAGATAAAGAGTATTAGTGGTAATAATGGATAAAATAGTGATGAGGTGTAGTGCCGATGTGTAAGTCTGTTATGCGTAGAAAGTTGTGTACATTATTCTCTTTATGCTGTGTACCGTTTGCAAAAGAATCTAATGAAAGATTTCATTTGCTGAACCTTTCTTCCTGTGCTTCAGCATCTCCAATGGAGATTTTACTATATCATTAAACTTAAACTTGGTATCAGAGCCATCTGACCGGCGTCATGAGCTTAGGGATATCCTATCCGGCAATAACTGCAATTACTACAACAACATATGGAGTGTCTACGGATGGACAACAAGCTAACCCAGAAATATCACCAAATGTAACAATGGGAATCAGATCTCAAGCTCCCATGAGCTCCTTCTTTGGGTCTCTGCCATATCCAGGTTTCTTGTATCCAAATGTAGATTACTCTAGTGGAATACCTTTTTCACAGATTACTGGATCCATGGTTCCACCTTCATTTCCCACTTTTATGACAGCAACTAGATCTGCTTTGCCTAGTCCTTTCACACAGAGCACTGCACCATTTAATAGCCATCTTACTCAGTCTTGCACAGTAAAGTTAAATCGAGAGAACTATTTACTTTGGAAATATACTGTGTTACCAATCGTTAGAGGTCATATGCTAGAAGACATGCTTCTGGGAACTAGGCTTAGGACACCTGAAATTGGTTTGTTTGGAAATATGCCAAATCCAACTGCTGAAGAATGGAAGGCTACAGATCAGTTGCTTCTAGGATGGCTTATTAGCTCCATGACAGAGCAAATCCTAGTAGAAGTAATAGGATGTAACACGTCCCATGAAATCTGGTCCACCCTTGAAACATTGTTCAATAACCAGTCAGAAGCCAGGATGTTGGAGTTCAAGAATGCACTTACAAGATCTGAGAAAGGCTCCAAGTCCATGAGTGACTATTTGGCACAGATGAAATCCAACAGTGACAGTTTAGCTGTTGCTGACTACCCAATTACTAAGTCAGAATTGATTTTGGCCACTCTTTGAGGTTTAGATAAATATTATGAAGCTGTCATTGTCAACATCACCTCAATGATTGGCTATCTTACTTGGCCAGAGGTTCAATCTCAACTGCTGACCCATGAAAGGTTACTAGCAAGATTCAATCCTACTATCAAAATTACTGGTTCAACAGCTGGTAATCAGACGAATGCCTCTGCTCACATTGCCTCTTACTCCCAAAACACAAATTCTGGGAACAGAAATGGACCTAGACCTACTGGTAATGGTGGACAAGGAAACTCTAGGGGCAAAGGGGGTTCAAAAGGTGGCATGAATAGAGGTGGTGGTAGGACTGGTGAAAGAAGTGGACCTAGGATGACCTATCAGTTGTATGGAAAGAATGGACATACAGTGATAGACTGTTGGCATAGGTTTGAGCATGATTTCCAACCTCCATCAGTCAATGCTACTTCTTCAGGGGGTCCCAAACAAATTTCTGCTTTTGTTGCCACCCCAAACACTGTTGGAGACAACTCTTGGTATATGGATAGTGGTGCCACTAACCATGTTACATCAGACCTTGGCAACATGTCCTTGAATAACAGTTACAATGGTAATGGCACTTTGATTGTTGGAAATGGTGAACAGTTAGTTATAGCACATAATGGTTCCACCACTTTACATACACCACACAAACCACTGCACCTGAAAAATATACTGCATGTGCCACAAATCACAAAACATTTGTTGAGTCTTTCAAAGCTTATTACTGATAATTCTGTCACTGTTGACTTTGATGGTTTGTGTTGTTTTGTAAAGGACAAAGCTACATGGACAATGCTTCTCAGGGTTCAGCTTCAGGATGGTCTGTATAAGATAGCTCTGCCTCTTGATAAATCCAACAAGACCTCCCTTCACTCCAATCAGTTATCTAATTGTTTTCATGTTGCAAAAATTCTGTCAGTTGTAATAATCTTGATAAGAATCCTGATGTATGGCACAGGAGACTTGGCCATCCATCTAGTCAAACTCTCAACTCTATTGGAAATTTATCTTTCTAAGAATATTGCAATTTGGTAAAAGTCATGATTTGTTTCATCATATTTCTTCTGCTCATGCCACTGCTAAGTTTGATTTGGTACATACAGACTTGTGGGGTCCTGCCCCAGTCAAGTCTCCTGAGGGATATAGCTATTATGTGCACTTTATAGATGACCATACCAGGTATACTTGGATCTATCCTCTTAAGTCTAAGGCTGAAACCTTTGATGCCTTTCATAAGTTTAAGGCTTTAGTTGAAACACAGTCTCTAGTAAGATTAAGTGCCTTCAGTCAGATTGGGGAGGAGAGTATAAATCCTTTCAGAAGTATCTAGACACTAAGAGCATCATTTTTAGACACCATTGCCCTCATGATCATGCTCAACATGGAAGGGGAGAAAGAAAACACAAGCATATAGTTGAAACAGGCTTGACTTTACTTGCTCAAGCACATATGCCTTTGAGATTTTGGTGGCGTAGTTTTCAGGCCTTTGTCCTTCTTATCAACAGCCTTCCCACTCCTGTCCTTGGTCATAAATCTCCTACTGAATGTTTGCACCACACTTTGCCCAATTACAAGCTGTTTAAGACTTTTGGATGTGCTGTCTATCCCAACCTTAGGCCCTATCAACATCATAAGTTTGAGTTTCACACCACCAGATGTGTTAATCTAGGCTTAAGCACTTGTCACAAAGGATACAAATGTCTTGATGACACTGGCAGGATACACATATCTGCCAATGTTGTCTTTGATGAAACCTCTTTCCCATTTGCTCAAGGTTTCACCCAAGGTCCCTCCAGACAGGTTTTTATTGATCCCTCTATTGCCACTACTTCTTTTACTCTTGCTACTCAGGAAGAGGGGGTGAAAACAACAAACATCCTAAGCAGATTGCCTGCATCAGACATTGTTGCCTCCCCTGTCACTGATCAGGTACCTCAAACTCATATTAATTCTTTTGATTCTGATAATTTGAATATCAATAGTCCTTCAATGTCACCCCATCATGCATCATCAGAATCAATTTCTATTGTGCATACATATACTCACTCAAATTCCCCCTCAGAATCACCTGCAGACAATACTACTGCACCTGACACTTCACCAGTTTCACAAGTTAATGTTACTTCTGATGCACTTCAACCTGTTGTCCAAACCAAGGTTCATCCCATGCAAACTATGTCTAAGAGTGGGATATTCAAACCCAAGGTCTACTCTGCTGCCATAACTAATAGTCACTCATTTCCAACTGAACATGCAAATGTGTCAGAAGCTGTTCAAATTTCAGAATGGAAAGAAGCTATGACTGAGGAATATAGAGCCCTCATGCATAATAAGACCTGGGAACCGGTGAGCCTGCCATCAGGGGCAAGTGTTGATTGAAATAGGTGGATTTTTAAGCTCAAACTTAGGCCAGATGGTACTATTCTAAAACACAAAGCCAGGCTAGTGACAAAGGGGTGTAGTCAGAATTATGGGATAGATTATAATGAAACTTTCAGTCCTATAGCTAAATCAGCCACAATCAGGATAATGTTGTCTTTAGCAGTGTCCATGGACTGACCTATACATCAGATAGACATCAACAATGCCTTTCTGAATGTCCTTTGCAAGAAACTGTGTACATGGAACAACCAGAGGGCTTTGTAGATACTGAAAGACTACACTTTGTGTGCAAACTGAACAAAGCACTATATGGGCTAAAACAGGCTCCAGGAGCATGGTTTGATGCTCTTAGGGCTCAGTTGATAAGTTGGGGGTTCAAACAGTCTGTCTGTGATACATCTTTATTTATGTTCAAGGTTGATAATAAAGTCCAAAACAAGGGGAACCACTGGCAAACCCTGAAGTTTACAGAAGTACCATAGGGGCCTTACAGTATCTTACTATGACATGGCCATATATTGCCTATACTGTCAACACATTAAGTCAGTTTATGCAAGATCCTCATACTGATCACTGGCAAGCTCTTAAAAGGCTTCTTAGATTTGTACAGGGTACACTAAGGCATGGGCTGCATTTTATACCTAGCAAAAATATGGAGTTACATGGATTTGCAGATGCTAATTGGGCAGGATGTCCCTCGGACAGAAAATCTACTGGAGGTTATTGTGTTTACTTTGGGAAGTCCTTGATCACATGGAGTTCTAAAAAGCAATCTGTAGTGGCCAGGTCAAGCTGTGAATCTGAATACAAAGTCCTGTCTAATCTTGGAGCAGAGATACAGTGGATTATGCAATTCTTGAAAGAGATCAGATTTGGTTTTCCTACCATACCAACTCTGTGGTGTGAAAATACAGGGGCAACAACACTTGCTCAAAATCCTGTGTATTATGCAAGAACAAAGCATATTGAAGTTGATGTTCACTTCATTAGAAATCTGGTGCTAGAGAAACAACTCAAAGTCTGCTATATACCCTCATCAGCACAGATTGCTGATATCTTTACCAAACCATTGCCTATCACAGCTTTCTGCATTTTTAAACACAAACTAAATGTTGTTGAACCACATATTAGTTTGAGAGGGGGTGAAAAGATAAAGAGTATTAATGGTAATAATGAAAAAAATAGTGATGAGGTGTAGTGCTGATGCGTAAGTCTGTTTTGCCTAGAAAGTTGTGTACAATCTTCTCTTTATGTTGTGTACCGTTTGCAAAAGAATCTAATGAAAGATTTCATGTGCTGAACCTTTCTTCCTGTGCTACACCTTCTCCAATGGAGATTTTACTATTTCATTAAACTTAAACTTGGGTAAAAGAAACAAAAAAACAACGAGAATGCAAAAGAAAGCTAAGAAAACTGCCGGCGCCGCAAAAAGAAAACAGACCGGAGGGTAAAGCTTGGATTTTCTAGAGGGAAGGGTGAGAGAAAAAAAGAAGACAGAGAGCCATCATTTTCCCATAGTATATTCTAATTGTTTAATAAATATATTGGTATAATATAACCACGGCCACACAAATAAATTTATGTTTGATTCCTTAGTGTTTGTGATTATTCGTTTGTTTAGCTTAACAAACTAATTTGGCTAGTGTAGAACCAAACCCTGACACATATGATTTTCTTATTTTTCGTGTCAGCATGATGTGTTATTTAACGAGAAGATTGAAACTGCAACATTTTCAAACTCCAGGTACACTGAAGTAGGATCATTATTTCAATCCCCTAGCATAAAAGAAGTGTCTTCTTGTAAGAAAATTGGTTTTTCCTCCGTAGAACTAGTTGATTTTTTGTTATTGGTAATTCTGTTGTCTTTTCTTGTAAAATAATACATCCAAAAATTAAATGGTTAAATTCTCCGTTACTTATTTGTCTTTTCTCATTGGCTTAGTGAAATTTAAAGTCCTTCACCTCACAGTAAAAGTATTTTTGTCACTTCGAAATATTTATTTCTTTTCCTCTTTGTTTAATATATTTCTTTGGCCCCAAGTCACTTTAAAACCGACCAAGGTTTTTTAAAAAGGCTCCAAGAAGCCATAAACTTCATCAATTTTGCGTTTTCGAGGTTTTTAGAGAAAGTTTGAACCACTTTCTCAAGCACCTCTCTCGAGACAACAAGTCGGTCAATTTCTATGTAGCTCCGGATTGACCATTTTTGGTTCATTTTGCGGGTCAATATGGTGAAATCGAAGCAGTTTTAGTTCCGGAATCCATTTCAGGCTTAGATTCTTCTCTCAAAGGTAGAATCCTCAATTTTTATCGTTTTGTTCACAGCTTTGATCTGAGTTAGGTTAGTACTTCATGTTAGATTCGTTATTGGTTTGAAATTCGCCTAGGTGTGGGAGTTAATTGTTGCTCGGTTCGTTGTTCGGTTCAACTATAAGGTACAGAGATTTTCTTATAAGAAAAGACTTGGTTTTTATTGTTAAACTGTTTTAAAGTAAATTGCTTTCCAATTTTATGCACGTAAAGTGTTTGTATAAGGCTATGTGTTGCATCTTGTCGGTAACAGCTAAAGTAATATGCATTATGTTCTATACAAACTATTCTCAAGTATTACGTATTTTCTGAAAATTTATGTAGTTCATTTTATATGATTTTGTTTAGAAGATGGAGATTAGGATTTGGAAGTTTGGTGTTAGTTATGGTTTTGTCCTTTTTATGTGATTACTTAGGCGGTTAGAAAGATGTAAAAAAGAACCTAATTTATGTGTTTTTATTTGTTCTGCGAAGACAGTTATTCATGGTTTGGAACTAGATAAGAAATGTGATGTACCGTCCAAGTACCTTTGAGGGTATCACCCATGCTTCACTTTATGGCCTCCTGGTGAGGTTCGCCATGGTGTTGTACCCTTAAATACTTGGTTGAACCTCCGTTCCGGCTATGTGTGCGCCAATCACTGACATTTTGTATAAATTCAACAATATATTATGTGTGAGTTTTGTTTGTCTCCGTAACAAGATACATGTAAATCTGGACGTAATAAAAATGTTAATGTAATATCCCGACTTTTTGTAAAACGGCAGATGTGTCCTTTTACGAAAACGAAATATTATATTTATTATATTCCTATGGAATTAAAAATAAAAGAGAAAAGGAAAAGAAAAGAAAAAAAAGGATTTATTGGGAATTAATTATGATTTATGGATTAATAATTATAATTATTTTGTAGGAAGTTTTATTTGGGAAATTAACTTCCCAGTAAGATAGGAGGGTTGCCTGGAGTTATTAGAAGAAAAGAAACGTTGTTTGAACTTTGAGAAAGAAATAAAAACACAAAGAAAGCAAATGAGACTTCTCCAAAATCCTCACAAGTCCGCTATCGGTTTTCAGAATCGTTTGAAGATTCGGAATCAGCGGGACAAGAGGATCGTTTTGGTACAGGAAAGTTGGAGTTTTGAGAAAGGTTAGTTTTGCCCTAGTTTTGGTAATCTTCAAGTTTGGCCTTGTTTGGTTGCTTAGAATCCTTCAATTCGTAGTTCTTGTTGCTTAAAAGCTTTTGATCACAATTGTTTCTTGTTCTTTTGGTTGATCAACTAGGTTTGGGTTGAAGTTCTAGATGTGCTGCAGTATTTTTGAAGGTTTTGCTTTGCTTTTGGCTTGATAAAAGGTAAGGGGCTTTTCCTAATGTGTAATTAGGTTTATGATGTTCAAGGTTGAGTGATTATGGTGTTTTAATGCAAGAAATCATGCCTACTTGTTGTTAGAGAAATATGTGATGTTTAGTTATGTAAAAGTGATGCTTTTCTGATGTTTTGCAGTGCCTAATGGTGTTAGTTTAGGATTGAGTGGAGATCGTTAAAGTACAATAAACTGAGTGTTTGGGAGTTACTGCGCTCGGTGCAAGTGCACCAGAAGCTAGTGCGGGCGCATCAAGGAGGCAACGAGTCTGTTTTTGAATTCTGATGCCTGGTGCAGCGCACTAGAGGCCAGTGCAAGTGCACCGAGCCTGGTGAAAGACACTGTTGCAAGCGCTGCTCGCCAGAAAGTTCGAGTTTAGCTTGTTTTTAGCCCCAAATCTAGTTTTGAAGGTTGTTTCTTGATCTAATAACAATATATGAACATGAAGAAGTCATGATTAAGCTTCGATGCATTTAGTTCCGGCACCGGATGAATACTTCTTAAGAGTTGATGTTCGGGCCCGTAGGAAGAGTATGAATGGCTTGTGATTTGATGAATCAGAATTCATCAATGGCTGTGTATGTGCTAGGAATTCTCCCTGTCTAATGGTCTAGGTGAGAGATTTGGAGTTGTGAGGGAGCTTATTTGAAAATACTTAGATGGCTAGTTAACAACATAATAACAAGCATACTTGTGTAGTAAAAAGATTAAACATTGATGAGAGTCAACTCGACTCTGTTTTTATACTACTTTTGTATCCTTTAATGACCCGTTTTGTACAATTCCAGGAGATTTTGGCTAGGTTTTTATGCTTTACACTTCATTATGCTTTTCCCGAATTCCGGATTTATAATCCGGATATCTTGATCCTTTTTGGCGTTTTACTTTCATTCTCGGTTACCCTAGTGTCCCGTAGGGGTTATGTTTGGTGTGTGTTTTGATGTTTTTCAGGAACTAGGTGTTCGAGAATGCCCGGAAAACGTGTTACGGAGTTTCGGGATGCTTGGAAGCTCCAATAGGGGCAATAGTGTGCCAGGCGTGCGCCTGGCTTATCATAGGCGCATGCCTAGAGAGGGGAAAATTGCCAATGTTTCAGTCCGTGTTTCTCCATGTTCCTCAGAAGCCAGGCGCACGCCTAAGAAAACCTAGGCGTACGCCTAGCAAGTGCTCTGCTGCTGGGATATTTTGAAATTGTTGCCAGGCGTGCGCCTGGCATTTCATAGGTGCACGCCTAGCTGTCTGTTTTGGCAAACACTATAAAAACTCAATTTTGAGTGGGGGATAGATATATATCACTTTACACAGCATTTTTTGGCGATTTTCTCTTCCAAAAAACACCATATATATTAGGTTTTAAGCTTTCTTAGTAAAATCTTTTGTAACAAACACTTGGATCATCTTGGATTGCATAGCTATATATTCAGTTTTCACGTTCTCAGATTTCTATCGGTTTTCAGCTTGTGTAGGTATTTCTAATCTTTATCTTTTTGTTTGATTGTTCTTATTTTATGATGAAATCTTGTGTTTTGATAGTTAATATGAGTAGCTAATCGTCTTATAGCCGAGTTATGCGATAATCATCGAAACATGATCCTAGCTTGTTCATGTGTTATTCTTGATGTTTAATTTGATCATTCTTGATGTGTTTGTAGTCCTAGAACTTATTATTAATGACTTTTATTGATTTCGCGACTCGATAATCGTATACCACGGGTCTTATTTATAGATGTATTTTGCGAAAGGATACGGGAACCGGGGTTCTAGGATCACCCTGTAAAACCGATTGACTTGTTCAGATTCGGTTTCGTGTGTGAGGTTTTTATCGACTTGTCGAGCGCTTCATTGACCATAGACCGTGTTGGGTCAGTTAAATCCGGTCAGCAGACTGTTGAACCTAACATAGGAGGGTAGATTATTGAAATAATGTCTATTCTTGGAAATAGGAAGCGACACCCTACGTATGACATCAAGACGTTTAGGTAAATCAAGAATACCTCCGGACTTAGCTAGGGTTTGGTAAGTAGTTGATTGGATCATAGCTCAGCTATCGCCTTTAATCATTTAAAAATCTTGTTTTTAGTTAGTCATTGTAATCATAGCAATTGTTAATCTAATAACCTTCTCAAAAAATCCTGTTGATCTAAACTAGAGATGACACTAGCTTTGGTACTTAACTAAATTACCTGTGGGATTACGACCTTGCTCACTAGTTTTATACTACAACCGACTCAGTACTCTGCCGGTCAAAGTTGGTATACTATAAAACGGCCATCAAACATCAATCCATTCTTGGTAAGGCATAAGTCTACATCGCGATGTGTGGGATGTCAGATAAAGTGAATAACTCTGTAAGTCTCTAGACTCCAAGTGCAGAGGAACTTAACCTCGTAAGTCTATTAGACTTAAGGTGCGGAGGGACTTCCCAAACGTGTACACTATCAGAGCTAGCCCGAGGCTATTGGAGTGATCCACCAATAGGTTGCACCCAGATACTTCATGGTGAGTAGCACTATGTGTAGTGCCCTTGAATGCTGATGTAACAAACATAAATTAAGCTAGTAACAGTTAAGCACAACATGTTGATGAGCATGAAGTGAACTAGAATTGAGTCGGACTCACAAAGATAACTTAATAATAATAAAGTAAGCCTTTTGTTATAAACTCTAATTATTCATTAGCTTCTTACTCTTGCTACGTACTATGTACTTACCTCAATTGCATGTTTGTTGTATGCTTTTGGGGTGAGAAGAAGAATAGGTTATCCTTGAGGTCGTTGAGGGGTTTGATGATGATATGTGACGGAGATGCTTGATGATGTTTTCTCGTTGTTTTAGTTTATAAACTTTGTACTAGATTATGTTGTATCTTTTGTTTTAAAGAACATGTTGTACTTTTGTTTCAAGTTTGTATGGTAAGTTTGTTGTATCTTTTCTTTGGACATCGTACTCTTGTAAAAATTTGGGAAAATTCGTTGTTGTAAGTTTACCTTTCTACCTTTAGTCGGTTTGTAATATATTCTTAGCATTTACGATGTTTTGCCGAGTCTTTTTGGCTTCTGTTTGCTAAACTCGATATGACGTAGTAGAGGCTTACGTATAATATTGAATTTATTTAATATTATACGTGCCGAATGTTTCTTTTCCGGATAGGGACTCGGTATCCGGGAACGGGGCGTTACAATTGGTATTAGAGAGAAGCTTCCTTTAGGCTTCCTTCATTGAGATAAGATTTCTTTAGACCACCTAGTAACATTCCGATCCTTCCTGATCCTTCAGAATGGTAGGTAACCTCAGAGATGCTGGTGTTGGTAACAGTGGTATTGGAAGTTCTAGGGCTCAGTACGAAGCGAGTGGTTTGGTTCAAGACATGGGTCAGGCAGTTGTGAGTCTGTTGGAACGTGTTGATCAGTTTCAGAATCTGGTACCCCACCTCAGTTTTAGTAAGAATAACCTCAAGGATCCCTTGGTTATAGCAACACCTTTTGGATAAAGTAAGCAAGGTTTCTACAGACTTAAGGAGATTCTTGGTATAGGTCGGCTATCCAAGAATTTTGTCTACTTGGATTATAAATTTAAGAAGTATCTCTCGGTGATGGATGCACCGAGTATAAGAGTGGTTAGTGCAGTTTCAGTGGTTCAAGAGTGGTTGATCAGTTTTGGGTTGTTTGTACAAGGGTTTGAACAGTTTGGGAATCAGAAGTGTCTTGACTCAAAGGTTAGCAAGATCAGAATTGGTTAGTGTTGTCCGTGAGAAACAAGTGAAGACTCGGTTTGTGTTTGGGCTGAAGAAAGTTGTTAGAGATGATGCTTTCAGTTGAGTACGTTCGAGTTTCGAGGATGAAACTCCTCTTAAGGGGGGAGGAATGTAATATACCAACTTTTCGTAAAAGGACAGACATGTCTGTTTACGGATACGGAATATTATATTTATTATATTCCTATGGAATTAAGAATAAAAAAGAAAAGGAAAAGAAAAGAAAAAAAGGATTTATTGGGAATTAATTATGATTTATGGAATAATAATTATAATTATTTTGTGGGAAGTTTTAGTTGGGAAATTAACATCCCATTAAGAGAAGAGGTTTGCCTCGGAGTTATCAGAAGAAAAGAAACGTTGTTCGAACTCGGAGAAAGAAAGAAAAACACAAAGAAGGCAAAGAGGACTTCTCCGAAATTCTCACAAGTCCGCTATCGTTTTTCAGAATCGTTTAAAGATTCAGAATCAGTGGGACAAGAGCATCGTTTTGGTACAGGAAAGTCGGAGTTTTGAGAAAGGTTAGTTTTGCCCTAGTTTTGGTAATCTTCAAGTTTGGCCTTGTTTGGTTGCTTAGAATCCTTCAATTCATAGTTCTTGTTGTTTAGAAGCTTTTGATCACAACTGTTTCTTGTCCTTTTGGTTGATCAACTAGGTTTGGGTTGAAGTTCTAGATGTGTTGTAGTCTTTTTGAAGGTTTTGCTTTGATTTTGGCTTGATAAAAGGTAAGTGGCTCTTCCTAATGTGTAATTAGGTTTATGATGTTTAAGGTTGAGTGATTATTGTGTTTTAATGCTAGAAATCATGCCTACTTGTTGTTAAAGGAGTATGTGATGTTTAGTTATGTAAAAGTGATACTTTTCTACTGTTTTGCTGTGCCTAATAGTGTTAAACTTGTTTGGGATCGAGTGGAGATCGTTAAAGTGCAGAAAACTAAGAGTTTGGGAGTTACTGCGCTCAGTGCAAGCGCAGCAGAAGCTAGTGCGGGCACACCGAGGAGGCAGAGAGTCTATTTTTGAATTCTGATGCCTGGTTCAAGCGCACCAAGGCCAGTGTAAGCGCACCGAGCCTGGTGCAAGCACACCAGAAGCCAGTGCAAGCGCACTGGCTCAGCAGAAAGTTCTAGGGAGCTTCTGAATGCTCAGTGCGAGCGCACTGAGTATGGTGCATGCGCACTGACCCTGTTTCTTGGTGTTTAGCTTGTTTTTAGCCCTAAATCTAGGTTTGAAAGTTGTTTCTTGATCTAATAACAATATATGAACATGAACAAGTCATGATTAAGTTTCTGTGGGCGGTCAGATAAAGTGAATAACTCCGTAAGTCTCCTAGACTCCAAGTGCGGAGAAACTTAACCCCGTAAGTCTATTATACTCAAGGTGCGGAGAGACTTTACCGAACGTGTACAGTATCGGGGCTAGCCCGTGGCTATTGGTGTGATCACCAATAGGTTGCACCCAGATACTTCATGGTGAGTAGCACCATGCATAGTGCCCTTGAATGCTGATATAACAAAGATAAGTTAAGCTAGTAACAGTTAGGCACGACATGTTGATGAGCATGAAGTGAACCCTAGAATTGAGTCGGTCTCACAAAGATAACTTAATAATATTAAAGTAAGCCTTTCGTTATAAACTCTAATATTCATTAGCTTCTTACTCTTGCTAAGTACTATGTACTTACCTTAATTGCATGTTTGTTGTATGCTTTTGGGGTGAGATGACGAACAAGTTATCCTTGAGCTCGTTGAGGAGTTTGATGATGATATGTGACAGAGATACTTGATGATGTTTTCTCGTTGTTTTAGTTTATAAACTTTGTACTAGATTACGTTGTATCTTTTGTTTTAAAGAACATGTTGTACTTTTGTTTCAAATTTGTAAGATAAGTTTGTTGTATCTTTTCTTTGGACATCGTACTCTTGTAAGACTTTGGGAAAATTCGTTGTTGTAAGTTTACCTTTCTACCTTTAGTCGGTTTGTAATATATTCTTAGCAGCATTTACGATGTTTTGCCGAGTCTTATTGCTTCCGTTTGCTAAACTCGATACGACGTAGTAGAGACTTACGTATAATATTGAATTTATTTAATATTATACATGCCAAACGTTTCTTTTCCGGAGGGACTCGGTATCCGGGAACGGGACGTTACAGTTAATTTGTTACGCTAGATGTAGGATCATGTTTTATGCATTTTAAGTTGTTTTCTCAAATACTTTTCTATATTATGATTTGCTTCTAAACTATTCTTTTGAAATCTTTGTTGGAAGATTCATGTCATGTCCTACGGCTTGACATAAATGAATCTTTTTTTTTATTTTTTATCTTCTCCTCTTTACTGAGCATCTAGTTTATGCTCACTCATTTTTTTTGGAATAAGAAGGTATGTAGGTACCTGAAGAGTTTGATGACGAGCTTGGAAGGCGATATTTGGAATGAAGGCATGAAGTTCTTTGTGTTGTACTCCCTCCGTTTTTTTTAAATGTCACTTTTCAGAATTTACTTTGTTTTTATTTATCTGTCAATTTACAATACCAGTGCAGCATTTTTTTTTCCTCCTTTACCCTTCATTTTAATAACCCAAATTTTGATACAATTTTCCATGCACAAGAAATGAAGGGTAATTTTATTATTTTACACTCTATTTGAGACACATTAATCATTTTCTTAATCTGTGTGATTCTTCTTCTTCCAACAGTTAAAGAAAAACGAAGGGAGTATATATTAGTTTCATTTTTAGTAGTTGTTCCCTTTTAATAAGAAATGTATGCCAAGTAGTTAGTGTTGGATTTGCATGACATGACTAGAACTGCCCAGAATCAAATTCTGGCTAACACTTGGGTCGCTTTCACGGACCATCACCCGGGGCAGCGGCCTCGGAAAATATGGAATTCCAGATTCAAGTTTCTGGTCCATCCAGGACTTGATGAAATCAAGTTTCAGCAGCAGAAACAAAATCAATTCAAAAAAACAGAATATCAACTTGTATTCATTAAATAAACAGCACATCTAATGCAGAAGGGGTTGTAGAGATTATACCAAAACTTTAGAAGGATGAAGTTGATGAACAAGTGAACACCAAGATCTTCTGGCAAGGCCTCCTCCATAATAGGTGGTTAACCTCCAAAGCACCTCCTCCAATCACCATTGATTTGCCTCAAAAGATTCAATCTTTGATGAAAACTCTATGTGTTTAAGAGGGAGACATTTCTCTCAGTTTTTGAGCAAAGTGGCGCCTAGATTTCTAATTAGGAGGCTGAGGGTTTTACTTGGAGCAAACTCCCTTTAAATAGTCAAAAATATGGCATCAAATTGGATTTGATTCCTTAATTACCCTTGAGCTTCAAAGTGGGCTTTTTACGCAAAGTATCATTATTAACTTAGGCCATGTCTTATACTTCTAATTAAAATTTGTCCATTAAGAAACTATTTTCATTATAATTTATTTCCACTTTGTCTTGTCACATAAAACAAGTAAATCATATTTACTTTATTTTATTTATTACTTATCAAATAAATAATTCATGACATAACTTATGTATGAAACATAAAATTATTTTTCTTATTTAATATATTCAACACTTAATATTTATGAAAATATATTTTTCCGATTATATCATTATCTGTTAAACACAACACAATTAGGAGAAAAGATGATTTGTATATTCACAGTGATCAAGTATTTATAGTACAACACATCACCAAAACCCTAAACACAATGTATCGTAATGTATAAATATACCCTTTACTTATATATATTTATATATTTCCCACACGCCCCCTCAAGTTGGAGCATGTAAATCACAAATGCCCAACTTGCCTAAGAGAAAACGGAATTGTTGCCGACCGGGAGCTTTTGTCAGAATGTCGGCCAATTGATGCGTGGTAGGAACATAAGATGGCGCTAAATTACCGGACAATAACTCATCACGACTGACAAAAATATCATGGGACCCATATTATCATATAAATGATCCCTGCTTAATCAGTCCAACAAGAAAATGTTTTTCTCAAATTTATCGAGAAGTGCTTACATTACAGTTTACGAGAAGACAAGCTGGGGACCATGGGTCTATATCCAGAAGCTCCAACGATCCGAGCGACCGACCAAACTCTTCACTCGAATCACTCGGCTCGTTAATTATGGCGTCATATCACCCTAGATCCGAGACTGCACTCTTCCAGAATAGCACATATTTAGTCCACTTACTCATAATATTTACCAAGCACCCAATGGTATAACCATTTCCTATGGACTACGTACCCTTCACAGACAGTTAGTATACGGAGCAAGACATTGTCCGTAAGACCTCTCCGTATCATCTTATCCTCGAACAACCATTAATCCCCAATGATCAATTCCTTTTGATCATATCAGAGGTGCACGTAATCGACCAGTACCAAGATTAACTAACGAGGGAACCATCTATCTACTTCCTCTTACGAATGAGTTGACTCCATCTTTGTGACTTACATTCCAATTACCAATCCCCGAGTGATGCTAAGATGGTCTTGATTAAGGAAGACATTGCCTCGCCATCCGCACCTCCAAATAAAACGTCACCCCTGAAAAGGCATGAGTCTATAATCACATAAGGATTAAGATTCAATTTATAAATGGTCATCTTGTAATTCAGTAATAATCTCTCTTTACGGACTTAGTACGAGATCATCATATCGAATCGGTCCAGTCCTACGTCAACCCTTTCACGTATAAGTGAAACCACTAAGGTGTCCAACACCGACGACCTAGATCAGGCGGTCACACTCTAAGTATTCTAGGCCACTAATGGTGTTTGACTATGAGATCCTGAACTCCGGTCAATTATGAACTTTGTTCAATTCACCTCAGACTTATTGTTTAAGGTTTTATACCATAAACTCAATCCTCTTATACATACATCTTATGTACTGAGTTTGACATACCCCATGGATTTTCTTGCAATGTCATTAATATTTGTGCAATTAAGCAAATAAAATATCAATACGAATAAATTACTTTTATTTAATTAAAAACAATATATTATTGCTTTTCCGGGCACCATGGCTAACTGTTAGTAGTTTCCTTTTTGGTTATATAGAGTTGTAATGGATGTTATCATTTATTTATATGGTTTTTTGCCAAGAAGGACACAATAATAAAAATATCAGGATTCAAGGAAACACAAATTTAATTAGGACAAAACCTATACAAACTTCCCAAAATACCCTTTAACCTATGAATTCTTATTTTCATTACGCCGCTTCTTCCCTTCCTTCTTCACTTCCTTCTTCCAATTGCGCCTCTTTCTTTGGCAAGATTTGCAGGCATTTGTTTCCTGCTGTTCTTTTTTTTTTTAGCAAAATTTCCTGCTGTTGCTATTTGTTTCCTGCTAATGGCCGGACGATTACATAACTCAGGCTGTTTTTTTTTGTGTGTGTGTGCTGATTTGATGCATTCAAAGCCAAGGATTCACAGCTATTCAATCTGACGTTTCTTACTGGGATGGCACCGGATTGTGTGCTTGAGGCAAGACGGAGACGCCGGATTTTTGGATTTCCGGTACGGTGGCCATGGTTTATGGTGGACGGAATAGAGGTGGTTGCACCGGCGGACGGTGGACGGAATAGATGTGGGTTCAACTGGTTCCAGTGGCGGACCCAGAAATAATTTTCAGGGGGGTCCGTAATTTTTTGTCTAAGTAGAATAATTTTTTTACGGTGTCTAAAATATTTTTCTATAGGTAAAATGTAGAGTTTTCTTTCAGAAATATTTTTCAGGGGGGTCCGTAATTATTTTTTTAAGTAGAATAATTTTTTTACGGTGTCTAAAATATACATATATATAGGTAATAATTTTTTTTTTCAGGGGGGTCCATGGACCCCCTAGTTGCATACATAAATCCGCCTCTGACTGGTTCATCTGCTGCATTATTCATGAATGTTACTTGATCTGTATGAATGTTACTTCATCTGCTGCATTCTTCATCATCCTCAATCAAGAATGTTACTTGATCTGTATGAATGTTACTTGATCTGTATCAATGTTGCTTGATCTGCTGCAATCTTCATTATCCCGAATAAAAATTGTTACTTGATCTGTATGAATGTTGCCTTTTATGAATGAAGTTACATTGATTTTTTTTGTTACTACTTGTTTTCATGATTGTTACTATATGTTATCTAGTGTTACTTTGTGTTTAATGTGTAAAAGGGTATTTGTGTCCATGTATTATGAATTTGTCATTTCTAATCACAAAACATGTAGTAACGTCCTTGTGGACCCATTTTTGCTTTTTTTTGTCCTTCTAGCCCCTTCCCCCTTATTTATAATTTTAGTTTGACACCAGTGATATTCGTTTGGGTTGTGTTTTATGGAAGACTCTGAGGGTCTGTTTCCCGATTCTCTACATGTTTCTTTTCTTCCGTGCCGCTTTTGATACTCTGATATGACATAAGGTTTACATGAGATTTATGGTTTTCTAAATTTCACATACCGAGCGTCCTATTTTCGGATAAAGACTAGGTATCCGGGAGCAGGGCGTTACATGAAGCCACTAGGAATATTGTATTAAACTATTTAATTTAATTTTTTTTATAAATTACCAAAAAAAATTAACACGTAAGATTATATATCATATATTCATCTAATAAATATTATATATAAGTATTTTTATAAAATATTTATAGGGTTGTTTTAATACTTTTTGTCTTATGATATATGAATTTTGTTCAATGATTTGCATGCATCTGGATTTGTATACTTTCACAAGCAGAGCTTGAGATGGAAGTTAAATATACGTTTAAGCCAAACAAGTACAGAAGCTTGAACAATTTGTTTTTTAAACTAGTTGAGTTTGATCATAATTTTGTTTTCTTATCAAACGAACGATCATGAATAAACTCTTGACCTAAATGAACCAAGTATGAACATATCTATTTGGTTGTTTATTAAATGAATAATAAAAAACAAGCTCGTGACCTAAACGAACACGAGCTTGAACAAAAAATTAATACTCAATTCGGTTTGGATTGAAGTGTTAACAGTTCTAAGTATAAAAATCGTGAGAGACTCGACGTATTTTTACACTAGCTATTGATCATGATGTATTTTTAGCACACATCATAAGTTTCATGGGCAATTAAGATGTTATGTATATTAAAAATCGTTGATAAGCAAAATATTATGATTTTTAAAAATTATATTTAATTACCAATTCATTATTATAGTTATTAAGGTAACAAACACATTCATTTTTTTAATAAAGGAAACAACAACTAAAAGCTAACTAGCTAAACGTAAAAGAATTCCATTCTTCATTTTGCTCATCACGACCACTCTCTCCATCATACTTTTTATAAATATGCATATCTTCTTATTCTAATTAAATAAAAGAAAAAAAGTAAGCTCATACATAACTTTAATAAGTAACAATGTATAAGATAAAAAATAGATATTCATGTTTGTTAAATGCCGAAAGATATGACATTAAACTACTTCACTTGGTTTACAAAAACAATTTAAAGTCCTAAGAGTATCTCCAATGATGCAACTTTATCACAATGTCACATCATCATTTTATAAACATTTTCTCTATAAACCTTTTATCTACAATACATAAACCTTTTGAAAAGGTTTATAGCATTGTCTCACTACACATTAATATTTTCTCTACTATTTTCTCTACACATTAATATTTTTTCTCATATTGACTACTCCGGTTAATTTGTCTTGCATGCAAGGACGGAGCTAGTATAGAAAGGTAGGGGGGCTAAGCCCACCCGAACAAAGAAATATTACACTAGAAAATATGTGTAGTCTAGTCGGATCCATAAAATATTCTTAATCCAGCCCATCCAACGAACTCGATATAGTCCATTAGCACATCCAAAGTTAAAATCCTGGCTCCGTCCTTGCTTGCATGTATTTGTTTAGTTCAATTAACTACTTACTTAACATCAGGGAGTCCCTGGGCACGGGCCAACAAGGCCACGGACCAGGGCCCTCCTTAAAAGTGATATTTTTAGGGTTCGTTTTTATATTTTTGTAGTGTATTTTCGATATATTTTTATTTGACATAAATTTAAAAAAAACTTAGTAATACTCAAATCAATACACATATTTAATAAAAAAATGTTTAACCAACTTATATATCATTTTTACACAGTCCGTG
Source organism: Gentiana dahurica var. dahurica (assembly GCA_024500145.1). Lineage (NCBI taxonomy): Eukaryota > Viridiplantae > Streptophyta > Magnoliopsida > Gentianales > Gentianaceae > Gentiana > Gentiana dahurica. The sequence continues at coordinate 15,192,790 of CM044907.1, read as the reverse complement.
CCCCAAAACAAAATTTTGGCTTAGAGGTCCCATTTACACAGGGCCGCCCCTGCTTAACATGTTCATGTCATTGTCCACGTACATGGCATATTCATGCTCCTTGTCATGTTTCTTGCATGTCATGATAGATATAGCCAGATATTTAAGGGTACAACACCATGATGAAACCCACAACGGAGGCTGAAACTTGGTAATATGACTAAGCAACTTCCCACGTGACACATATATATATGATCACGGTACTCTTATTAAACATTGCTCGTAATAGGGGTAATAAACTAGTCATACATCCAACATGACCATTGGATCATGGTGCTCTTGTAATGCATTGCGGGTAATTAATTATCAATCTATAGCAACACCATACTATCAATCCATATATCTCCACCACTCATAACAATATGCATAAAAAGGATTTGCGAAATTTGTAGAAGATGTACAATGCTTTGAAAATACTACGTATAGGCACATGACACTCAGAAAATCGTCTTGGTATATAAACTGCAAAGCTAAAAAAAAAAATAAAAAATATTGGTAGTGGGATTTGAACTTACAACCTAGAATTATGGAGACTTAAAAGGGTTTGTTCTTAAACCACTAGGATATAAGGTCTTTTGTTCAAGAAAAAGACATATAACATACTAATATTAACACTACTACTACAATATTAAAAATTTGGGGGGCTTGGGACCATATTGGGGGCTTGTGACCATTTGGGGGCTTGAGACCACCCGGGCATAGGTCTCCGCCGCCACAAACTTGGTCATGGAGCGAACTTGTTCAACCTTCTAGGCTCATTTTCTGTGTCACAACTACCCGGTAACTGTTTTACGCTCGTAATCTTGTCCAATATCATGTAATTTACTAGAAAAACACTATATATAAAGAAAAAAAACTTTAAAATAAAATAACTCATAACTATGTCCTGTATCATACAGTTTACTAGAAAAAACATTATGTATATAAAGAAAACATGATCTTTAAAATAAAAACGAATTCTTTTTTTTATTTATAAGAATACCTCATTCCCTTTTCTTTTTTTTTTTTTTTTTTTTGGAGAAGAATACCTCGTTACCTTATCAAGCTACACTTCCTACGAGCAAATTGCGATCAAATTTGTCTCTATGCAAATTTTTTTTTTTTTTTGAACAGCAACATTTTTATTAGAAAGATCTAAGTCTAGCAAGATACTAAGCCAAAGTCAAGCATTACAAAACCAATCAAATGACCCAACATCTTGGAAGTCAACCATTACCCCAAGTCTAGAAGTGTTAGCATCTTACGGGCCCAAACAAAAATTAAAATGATACTCCAAGTATTATTGCAACACCAACTATACTGGTTTATTTAACCAATCTTCCCAAGTAGTGGTAAGAGTTGTATTCCTACCAACAATCCAATGGAAGCTACAACGCTGAATATTTGAGAATGCCTCCTCTGTTGTTGTCGTTTTGGAGTTAAAGATTGCGTCGTTTCTCTTGAGCCAAAGTACCCACAAAACTACTTTCCTAATAGCATCCCAACATGAATTCTACGAAAATCTAACCTAACAAAGATCAAAACTAACAAATTTTACAAACGTACTAGACAATTACCTTCTAAAGAGGATTCTGGATTCAAAACAACTTCTTCAGCTTGATCAACTTCAAATTAACCGTTATGATATACAGAACGAACATAGAAACGATCAACAAAGCAACGAGACTTTGACTAGGTCGCTTCTCTGACTACGGTGGTCGAGGAGCCGACCTCACTTTCCTTTTCATTAGTAAAATCACAAAATTATAAATATCTAACCCACAATATTTTCCGTGATTGAATTTAGAGCAAAACCAATCAGAAATAAAATTTGTGGAAATGATTGATCCGATGGGTCTTTCCCTTTTTTAACCATCCAAGCTATTGGTTATTAATTTTACATATATAAAGTTTACAAAATCAAACAAAAGTATAAAACTGGAATCGAAAAGGGAGCTCAAATTCAAAAAGAAGAGAAAAGAACAATCATTATTTTTTTTGAAGAAAATGAACAGTACCGACTCAACCTCTAAAGAAAAGTAGAAAAAACGAAATGACATTTTCGTAACTAAAACTAAAACTTAAAGCTGAAAACTTTAGCTAGGTGAAGATGGAGGGGGCGGTGTAGCGTATGGTCTGACCATTCCATGCGGCTTGTTGGGCTGTGGAGACGGGTAGCCAAACCATCCACCGCTTACCCGATTCGGATCAAACCTCGAGAGCTCATATCGGATCGTAGGGATTTCCATTACACTTATACGAGCTTTAGAAATGTTGGCTAAAAAACTCATCTCTAATAAAAGAATAAGTACAAGAACATTATAAGGAAGATTTTTCATTTCTGATTTTTGGTATAAGTAATGGGAAATTTACAAGTGTCCCATTTTATATATAGAGGGAAAAAAAAACTTCATATTTGAGGGACATATTGTGTTGTCAGTTGATTTATTTTGTGTGGTGATTGTCAATGTAAATGCAAGGTCATAGTTTCACGCTCAAGAATGTGGTTGTCCTTTCTGGCAGGGCACTGGCACCTTATCCGACGATACAAAGCTATCTAAGGCCAGTTCCAGCAGACGCCATAAATTCTAAAATAATATAAAATAATACATATCATTATTTTATAATATTTTAATTCAAAAACTTCTACAACAGCATCCCTATCCTTATCCCTATAACATTTCAAATAATATTAAATACTCCCTCCGTTTTTATATATATGTCGCAGAGAGAAGAATCGCACAGATTAAGAAAGTTATTAATATGTGTATTGGAAATGTATTTTTTTATTGGAGATGTAAATGTTTTGTTGGTAAAGGAGTTTTTAGTATTGGAATTGTGTTTTTTTTATTGGAGATGTAAATATTTTGTTGGTAAAGGAAGAAAAAATAATAAATGCTGCATTGGAAATGTAAAATGACAGATAAATAAAAAAATGGCAAAAACTGAAATGTGACAGATAAAAAAAAACGGAGGGAGTAATACATATTCTATCTCACAACCCTATTTATACACATTTTAAATATTTATTATTTCACTCCAGCAGCATCCCTATCCCTATAATTTTTAACAATTAAATATGTTTAGGGCAGTGAATAGTGCATCCCCATAAATAGGGATGCACTGTTCATATCCCTAAAAATAAATAGGGATAGAGACTCTGCTGTAGGAGCTATTTGAGGCAAAACTCTATTTTTATCCTCATTTTAGGGATAAGGACCGTATAAGGCTTCTGCTGGGAGTGCCCTAAGGGATCCTCATCCCATTTCCCGGTACGCATACAAGTCCGCTCATAATTATACAGTCAACTAGAAATATATCACCACAAATAATGACTTGAGCGCCAGAGTGACTTTTCAAAAAACAACTCTTGGCCCTCTAATCTAACGCCTAGTTTGTTTTGCAGGAAAGCCGGAAAGTCTCTTGCATTTTCATATGGGGGTCTCAATCACCTAGAGTACTCTCAATTACCACTCGAACGATATCTGACATCGTCAAATGAAGCAGAAAGGAAGGCTCTTTGTTAAATCTTGTGGTTGTTTTTGGAAAAAGAAAAGAAAAGAAAACCCATAGGCCCTAGAAACAAAAGCTGGAACATAAGCTCAAAGGGAACGACTCTCTCATATACGAAACACGAGGCTTTACCGGTTTATGAATTTCTTGCTAATAGACACGTAATTCCCTCCACGATTTGCCCACTTTGTGGCATGAAAGCGGAGTCTATTCTGCACGCCCTAAGGGATTGTATTTGGGCAACACAAGTGTGGTGTATATTGATTCCTAGAGATCATTGGACAACATTTTTTGGAATCCATACAGTTGACGATTGGATAAATATTAATCTTAGCCGAGGAAACCGATCTTTTCTAGGATCTTCGGAGTGGAAATATACTTGGAGAGAAGCTGTGTATGGTATATGGCTATGGAGAAACCGAGTACTACATCAGTCAGAGGAAGAGAGACCACCGGCGTTCGTGTTTGCATCACAGACTGTGGAATGGGCGAAAAACTTAAGACTCGCTTGGCAGGACCTATAGTAGTTTTAGTTACTTTCTTTGCGTAGTTTTTTCTGCTACTTTTTGAGACTTCGAATGTTGCTGTATTGCCTCTTGTTTTTTGAAAAATAATAAAACTGATACGGTTCTATAAAATATATATATATATATATATATATATATATATATATATATATATATATATATATCATTAATGACTATTGTTTTGAAACGGATGGACTTCAATTTATTACCCGGAGAAATTAGGTGGTGTATGCCATCAGAGGTTTTTTATTTTATTATTATTTTTTATTTTTAAATTTATTTAAATTTTTTTAAAATTTAATTTAGTTATATTTTTGTCTTGTCCTCATCTTTTCTTTTTGTGGCTAAAGTTTTTTTTATTATTCATTTAATTTTAGTTGATGTGTGGCTGGAGTTTTGGTAGTTATGGATACTCCATATTGGGTCACCTCTTCATATTCAAATAGCATTAATTACGTTCTTGAGACTTTAGAGCATGGGTGTTCATCGATATGGTTTATTCGAAAACCGAACCGATCTAAGGTATTTGATTTGGTTTAGTTTGATTCGGTTAATACTCGTGTTCGGTTCGGTTTCGGTTAATAATATAAAGAAACCAAAAATTTCAGTTCGGTTACGGTTAATCCTACAAATTATCCGTAACCGAAAATCGAACCAAATTAAAAACCGAACAATTAACCGAACCGTAAACCGAACCGAACGAAAAACCGTGAACCAACCGTTTATATCCAACATATATAATTAGCTTTTATAACCAAAATACTAATAATTTTTTATAAAAATTGCTTTTAACCGAATCGTTTATTTCCAAATAGAATTGTTAAATTTTATTCGGTTTTCGGTTAACCAACCGAGCCAAACCGTATATTTCGGTTCGGTTCGGTTTCCTAAAGAAAACGGTTCGGTTTCGGTTTCGGATATCTACTAACCGAAATTTTCGGTTCGGTTTCGATTATGATCATTAACCGTACTGAACCGAACCGAACCTTGAACACCCCTGCTTTAGAGTTGTGAAACTAGAATGAATAGTGACCTGAGGGTTGAATTTTATCTCCAGATTCAAATGTTACTTAAATATATAAATTATACAACTAGATGTTTGTATTCTTACTTTCTCTCCGATATGAATGTTCGGAAACAGCTTCTGTTGCCGGCCGGAGCAGTCAGGCCGGCAACTTTCTCCATAGTGATATTTTATGCACAATCGAAGAGGGTTGGTTTGCCTCCCCGTCACCTCCCATTCACAATCCTAATCACCAACCCACCTTGTCACAAGAACCACCACTACCATGTCCTCCACCATCACCTCCATCACCGCCGGCACTATTTAATTTCCATCTACATCGCCACTGCCTTGACTATTTAATTAAAGGTGCTTTTGTTGTTATGAAAGCTTGTAGGTCCGGTGGTTTGTATGTTTTGCAAAGATCCACAGTTATTGGCAATTTTGCAATCCTTATGTCATCCCGTTCAGAATTAGACATTACGAAACGTCGACCATTTGTTAAGTTCAAGCAGTGCTTAGACTTATTAGACACTATTTGAAGACTTTGAAGTTTATAGAGAAATAGTAATATTATTATTTTTTTGATGTGGCCGTTGTATTAATGTGGAGATTTGTTAGGTGATGGGCCAAAGCCCACTAACTTTTGGTTTTCCCATATCGGTTGTTGGCATAAGTGCAGCCGACTTATGTAGATATTTAAGCAAATTTGGGTGTTTTATTTTGGTGTACTAAAGTATCATTGACATGTACCAAATCGAGATAAACTCTCAATTGTCCTTGGTTTCATTAGAATTGTATCTATTAGAATATTACGTAGAATATTTTCCTTTATTGTGTAATATTCTGTATATATTGCGTAGTTATTACCCTATTCATTTCTATAAATCCTTACCATAGATAGTATTGATTCTAGGCATGTGCACAATTGTATTCTTGTATATATTTACCATACAAATCAATGACACAGCATGAAACATTTTTCCAAAAAATATCTTTAATGGTATGAAAGCACTTGGTGGAAATCCTTTGTCTCGAGCCTTCTTCTTCGATTTTTTTTTTCCATTTTTCCCTTTTTCTTCGATTTGTTCAGCCATGGCAGATTCAAAAGCTACCATCCATCCCGCTCTCACCGTGTCCAACATCCAAAGCTTCATCAAGGTCACTCTTGACATTGATAAGGGCCAATATATTACGTGGTCTGAACTGTTCAAAATTCATGCTCGGGCATATCAGGCAATCGATCATATCATCCCACCCCTCACTGATAAGGGTACTCCCAAATCGACCCTGAAGGATACAAACCCCGACCTCTGGTCAAGAGTCGACGCCGCCGTCGTTCTTCAATGGATTTATGGCACTATTTCAGATGATCTCCTTCACACGATTTTGGAAAGGACTCCACTGCTGAGATAGCATGGAATGGGCTCAAAGACATCTTCTCCGACAAAAAAAATTCGAGGGCTTTCTACCTCGAACAAGAATTCTCTAAGGTTCAAATGGACACTTTTGCGGATGCATCATCTTACGGTCAGCACCTTAAGTCCCTCTCCGATCAGTTGTCAATCGTCGGTGCACCTGTCTCGAATGAACGTTTGGTACTACAACTTGTTTCCGGTCTCTCCGATGCGTACACCACTGTTGGATCTCAAATCCGTCATGGCGATTCACTCCCTCTGTTTTATAAGGCTCGGTCAATGTTGGTTTGGAGGAGACAACCCGGGCTAAGAAGGCTTCCATTGCAGCTTCTGATTCAGCTTTTCAGGCCTCTAATAGTGATGTACAGCCGCTACTCGGGGACCAAATGCACAGCCCCACAGCAGCAATCGCAGCTCCAGTAACCGAGGAAGAGTCCGTGGTGGACGGGGCAGAGGACGCAGCACCGGCGGTGGTAGCAATGGCAATGGAGGTCGGGCCAATCAGTCTTCCCAGCAGGGAGCTCCAGCCCCGCCGCAACAATGGTTTTCCGGCCAGCCATGGTTTTCCCCTTGGACCGGACATTGGCACCCATGGGCTATTCCTCCATGCCCTTATCCGACAGCTCAATGGCAACGTCCCCAAGCTCAGCCCCAGCCAGGTATACTCGGCCCAAGACCACAGCTACAAGCTCATGTTGCCGATGCCACCTCACAGCCGGAACAACCCTCTTACGTTCCAAGAAATATAGCTGCAGCAATGCAAACTCTCCTTAACTCCACCGGACGATCAGTGGTATATGGACACCGGACCCATCTCTCACATGACTAGTAACGGTACTATTCTTACGCCTTATTTCAATTCAAGTTTAAATCGTAGTATTATTGTCGGTAATGGTCATAATATACCAATTGTTGGTTGCGGAAATGCTGTTTTGCCTAATTCTCACCCCCTTACCGTGAAAAATGTCCTACACGCACCTAAATTGATTAAAAATCTCGTTTCTGTTCGTAAATTTACTCGTGATAATAATTCCTTTTGGATTTTCTGTGAATGATTTTCAGACGGGGAGGAATTTAGTGACATGTAACAGCAACGGAGAATTATATCCCTTTACCACCGGTATCACCAAAGTGACCAGTCACCACCTTCCGCCTTTGCAGCTATCTCTTCTGATATATGGAATAATCGTTTAGGACATCCAGGTGTCCCCGTCCTACATTCTCTTTGCCACAATATTTTTATTTCTTGTAATAAACTTCGTGATGATTTTTTTTGCTATTCGTGCCTATTGGTTAAACAAAATAAATTGCCTTTTTACGAATCTTTATCGACCACTACTATGCCTATTGACATTGTGCACATCGACCTTTGGTCCGCCCCCACCTTAAGTTCCGGTGGCCAACGTTATTATGTCTTGTTTCTCGATGATTTTACAAATTTTACAAATTTTCCGGTAGCTCACGTTTCCTTACCTCCCTTATTTTGGCATCATGCCTTACAACTGTCTACCTACTTTCCAAACATCCTTCCGTCTAAAACCCTCAATTTTCAAACACCCACGGAAATTCTCTATCTAAAAGATCCATCTTATTCCCACCTCCGCACCTTCGGAGTTTGTCCTACCCCTTAACTCCCTCCACGACTATTAATAAATTACAAGCCCGCTCGACTCTGTGTGCTTTCCTAGGATACCCACAAAATCATCGAGGATACAAATTTTATGACATATCGAGTCGGAAAATTCTTATCTCTTGCCACGTCATTTTTGACAACACACTTTTCCCTTCTCTAAATCCCCAGCAATCACCAAAAGGCCTTCCCAGCAAACGGCCCACCTCTCCGTCCATGACTCGTCCCATGCCCAACAGCCGTCCCATATTTTTCCTCCTAGCCTATCTTCTCCCACTCCACTTCCTCAACCCCACTGGCCCACCAAGCCCACCACCATCTCCAAATTCCCCCTCACAGAATCCTAATTCTGCTGGGATTCTGCTTCTCCTCATTCATCGTCCCCACCCCTTCCCCCACTCATCCAACCACACATCCCTTCTCATCCCACCTCCCCCACACCCCTCCCTCTCCCCGCATGACTACCCGAGCCCAACATGGTATTTTCAAGCCTCGCTGAATCCTCAACCTTCACACCACCACAATTGGAAAATGGCCATGAAAGGCAAATACGATACTCTAATTGAAAATAAGACGTGGGAATTAGTCCCTTGTCCGAGTAATGCAAATATTATTCGTAGTTTGTGGATTTTCAGGCACAAAAAGAACTTAGATGGCTCGTTTGAACAACATAAAGCTCGACTTGTTGAAAATGGAGCTGGCCAACAACCTGGTATTGATTGTGGAGAAACTTTTAGCCCAGTTGTTAAACCGGCCACCATTCGTACAGTGCTCAGCATTGCCCAATCTAAATCTTGGTGTCTCCATTAGTTAGATGTTAAAAATGTCTTTCTTCATGGGAATCTCGATGAAACGGTTTATATGCACCAATCCCCAAGATTTCGGGATCCCGATCATCCGAATTATGTCTATTTACTCATGAAGTCCCTTTATGGCTTAAAACAGGCTCCCCATGCATGGTACCAACGTTTTACAGACTATGTGGCTAATTTGGGTTTCTCTCATAATGTCTCGGATCATTCTCTCTTTATTTATCGTTATGGCAGCGACATATCATACATTTTGCTTTATGTTGACGATATCATCCTTGCTACGTCCTCAGATGCTCTCCGGCAATCTATTTTATCTAAACTGGGTTCCGAGTTTGCCATGAAAGATTTGGGTCCTCTGAGTTATTTTTTGGGCATCTTTGTCACACGTACTTCCAGGGGACTATTTCTCTCTCAAAAGAAATATGCCAAAGAAATTATTGAGCGTGCTAAAATGATTTCTTGGAAACCCTCTCCTACTCCGGTTGATTCCAAGGCAAAATTGAGCATCTCGTCTGGTAACCCGTTTCATGATCCTACTGAATATCGCAGTCTTGCCGGTGCAGTTCAATACTTAACAATTACTCGACCGGATATATCTTATGCTGTCCAACAAGTGTGCTTATTTATGCATGATCCGAAAACACAGCATATGTCGGCCTTGAAACGCATCATTCGGTATAATAAGGGCACTCTTGAGTACGGCCTTCATCTATACCCATCAGCAACGAGCAAACTTATTGCATATACGGACTCCGACAGGGGTGGTTTTCCTGATACTCGTCGTTCGATTTCTGGCTATTGTGTCTATCTTGGAGATAACTTAATTTCATGGTCTGCCAAACGTCAAGCTACACTATCCCGCTCGAGTGCTGAAGCTGAATATCGAGGAGTCGCCAATGTTGTTTCTGAATCTTGCTGGCTTTGCAACCTACTCCTAGAGCTGAATTGTCCCGTTACGAAAGCCACGTTAGTCTATTGCGACAATGTCAGTGCCATTTACCTTTCCAATAATCCCGTTCAACATCAGCGAACTAAACACATCGAAATAGATATCCATTTTATTCGTAAAAAAGTCGCCCGTGGTCAAGTACACGTTAAGCATATCCCTTCGCGCTACCAAATCGCCGATATCCTCACATAAGAGCTACCTTCACAATTACATGACGACTTCAGGGATAGTCTCAACGTCCGGCAACCTCCTGCTTCAACTAAGGGGGTGTATTAGAATATTACATAGAATATTTTCCTTTATTGTGTAATATTCTGTATATATTGCGTAGTTATTACCCTATTCATTGCTACAGATCCTTACCATAGATAGTACTGATTCTAGGCATGTGCGCAATTGTATTCTTGTATAATTACCATACAAATCAATGACACAGCAGGAAACATTTTTCCCAAAAATATCTTTCAATATCTTTTGTAATCCTCCTCTATAGTAATATATTTGGTGTTTTGTATTTTTTTCATTCTGTTTGTTATTTTCTTGTTACCATCGTTAAGAGTTATCGCTCGGTTTGTTTTTCCTAATAACTACTACCAAACCACCGCCACCACTGCCATCATATCGCCGCCGCCATCACCACCACAAGATGAATGTTAGGTGTCAAATATAGTTGGTTGAATGTATTTTTGGGTATATTTGAATCTTTTTTATGCTATTGTAACGCCCCGCTCCCAGATACCGAGCCCTTATCCGGAAGAGAAACGTTCGCACGTATAGAATTAAATAAATCTAATATTATACGCAAGCCTCTACGTCGTCGTATCAAATAATAGCAAACGGAAGCCCAAAAGACTCGGGTAAAATCATAAATGCTACTAAGAATAGAAAGTAACCATACTAAAGAAGGATAGTTAAATTACAACGACGAAAAACCCAAAGACTTTTACAATACGAGATCCTAAAAGTACAAACCAAACTTACAAAGGCCTTAGAAATAGAAGTACAACAAGTCTAAGAAAAAGAATACAACTAGTCTTGTACAACCTTTACAAAGAAAAGGAACTAGAAGCTTCGCAAGACTTCAATGTCTTAAAAAGTTGTCAACTACTCTGGGTCAACCTGTTTGTCTTCTCACCCCACAATGCATACATAAGAAAATACAAAGGAGGTAAGTACAAAGTACTTAGTAAAAGCGAGAAGCTAATGAATAACTAAGTTCTACAACAAAAGGTTCCTTTTATTATTATTATGTTATCTTTATGAGAGAGCGACTCAATCTAGAGTTCACTACATGTCCATCAACATGTAATGACTATACGTTTCTAGCTTAGCTTATCTTGGTTACGTCATCACTCAAGGACACTACGCATGGCGTTCATCAGCCTGAAGATATACTTGCTAACTAATGGCGATTAGCACCGATTAGCTCAGGGGTCTCCCTGGTATGCGTATACGTTCGATGAGTTTCCTCCACTACCCTTCAGCCTTTTGAGCCAGTAGCATTGTTCACCTTTTATGAACGTATCACATCGCCGATATGAAATAGTGCCTAACCGAGAATAGGTGACGTTTTATCTTTTACTGCACTTATGTAATTATTATTGTGTATTAACTAGCCACCTAAGTGTTTTCAAATAAGCTCCCTCATATACACTACTCTCTTTCCTAGACCACTAGACCCGGACAAGGCCTAGCAATTACATAGACATTGATGAATACTATTTCATCAAAGCACAAGCCCTTTCATGCCTTTCCGACGGTCCCGGACTTCAACTCCCTTTAATAGTACGTCCGGTGCCGGAACCAAACGCATCATAAAGTAAATCGAGGCTTGTTCATTTTCATTTAGTATTATTAGATCAAGAAATAACATTTAAACTGGACTCGTAGCTTAAAACAACATTTACCCAAAACTGGCCTGAATGCGTGCGCATTGCACCTGAAAAGCCCTAAACAAGATATTCTGCAACTTAACGATTTCTAACCCAAATCAAACATGTTTAACATCAACTATCACAAAGAAACAACAGTAAAAACCTGATTTAAACATAACTAAACATCACGTAGCATCCAACATTTTAACTACAACATAAAACGTGATTCCTTGCTACAACTAACACTCAACCTAAACATTGTAAAACCATAACTATTCGTCAGGAAGAGCCTCTTACCTTAATTACAAACAATCTTCAAAGAAAAACGCCAAGTGACTGCTACAACTCTTGATCCTCAAACCCAAAACCTACTTGATCAACAAATAAGCCCTAAAATCCTATTTTTTTGACAATCACCGAACAGAAAAAGTGTTTAAAACTGAATATTATCTGAATTATTTCCTGTAAAACTATTTTTAGAACGATCTACGCTCCAAGGCGATCGTTTTGACTACTCATGGCTGAAAAACAGAGTTACGGATTAAAAGATACGAATTTTTGAAGAATCGAACTCGACGATTACGAAAAACTAGGGCTAAACTGAAAACTTACGGAATAAGGATATTTTATTTTCCAAAGTTGCGTCTCGTCGCGGTGATCACTTTTCTCTCCTGCGGTATCTTGAAACGATGAACGGATTGGCCGCACGGTTAAAGTCTTCGTTCCAGGCATCCTGCGTTGAAAGCTTCTTCGTTGCGTCGTTCCTCATCTTTTTTTTTCTTTGCAGAATTGCATCGTGTGTGTATTATGAGAAATTAGGGAATTATTTTCTTAAATACTAGTTGTCAAAATCTATTTAATGCTAATCCCTTTATTCCATAACTAATTACTTTCCAAATCCTTTTACTTAATTCTTTTTTAATTAAATAAAAGACAAATAATCAGCCATCGTATGTTGTCAAAATCATTCTCTCTTTATTTATCGTTATGGCAGCGACATAGCTTACATTTTGCTTTATGTTGACGATATCATCCTTGCTACGTCCTCAGATGCTCTCCGGCAATCTATTTTATCTAAATTGGGTTCCGAGTTCGCCATGAAAGATTTGGGTCCTCTAAGTTATTTTTTGGGCATCTCTGTCACACGTACTTCCAGGGGACTATTTCTCTCTCAAAAGAAATATGCTGAAGAAATTATTGAGCGTGCTAAAATGATTTCTTGGAAACCCTCTCCTACTCCGGTTGATTCCAAGGCAAAATTGAGCATCTCGTCTGGTAACCCGTTTCATGATCCTACTGAATATCGCAGTCTTGCCGGTGCATTTCAATACTTAACATTTACTCGACCGGATATATCTTATGATGTCCAACAAGTGTGCTTATTTATGCATGATCTGAAAACACAGCATATGTCGGCCTTGAAACGCATCATTCGGTATAATAAGGGCACTCTTGAGTACGGCCTTCATCTATACCCATCAGCAACGAGCAAACTTATTGCATATACGGACTCCGACAGGGGTGATTTTCCTGATACTCGTCGTTCGACGCCTGGCTATTGTGTCTATCTTGGAGATAACTTAATTTCATGGTCGGCCAAACGTCAAGCTACACTATTCCGCTTGAGTGCTGAAGCTGAATATCGAGGAGTCGCCAATGTTGTTTCTGAATCTTACTGGCTTCGCAACCTACTCCTAGAGCTGCATTTCCCCGTTACGAAAGCCACGTTAGTCTATTGCGACAATGTCAGTGCCGTCTACCTTTCCAATAATCCCGTTCAACATCAGCGAACTAAACACATCGAAATGGATTTCCATTTTATTCGCAAAAAATTCGCCCGTGGTCAAGTGCGCGTTAGGCATATCCCTTCGCGCTACCAAATCGCCGATATCCCCACAAAGGGGCTACCTTCACAATTACATGCACAACATAATAACAATCGCCATAATAACAATCGCCATAATAACAATCACCTGGAAACCGGTTGAAGGAGTAGGCGAAGTGGTATGAGCCATAATTGGGCAAAGCCTTTATGAAGGACGTGGACCGAGTAGTCTTTCGTAAGATAATTGGAATCATGAAATTCCAAATAGAATGGACTATCAGTAGCAAACCGGTGGACATATAAGAGATGAGTGGTAAGAGCATGAGCAACAATAACATTAGATAATTTATATGTACGAGAAGGCGTAGTACTAAAAGAGGAACCAAGATGACTGATATCCAACCTGAACCATCACATATATTGAATTTTTTGGGTCCATCATGTGGTTCTGATGAGAGGTTGAGATTGCAGAAGAATTTGGTGAGATTGTGGGTTGCTCTATTATCCGGTATCCAATCAGAGGAGGAGGTCAACTGAGCTTGGGTCGCATAGGCTTAGGGCGGACGAGTGGGCCATGGTGTTGGAGGAAGAGATGCTTCATACCACCACCAGAAAATTTGGGCTGTGTGGCCCACTTTCTCACAGATCTAGCACGTTGTGGGAGTGGAGCTAGAGTAGAAGGGAGGTAAGGGGAATGTGGGCACGACCCCTATTTTTATTGAACCGGACCTTCCTCTATTAGGGCTGAAGCAACGACCACGTCCGGTATTTTCATGCATGGGAGAAGTGTGAAGGTTGGCGGCAATGGGGCTAGAAAGGGGCGGCGCCGGCAGTGCTGAAACAAGGATAGGCTGGTGATGTAGAATGCGTGATTCAGTCATAATAAACTTCTTTCAACATGATGGCGGTACGGGTAGAAACCACTGTTATAGGAGAGTCATTGTTGAGGATATATTATCTACAGATTAATATTTGTAATTGTATTTTATTATTACTTATTTATTGTCTTGGATCCCAAGCCGTTGTACCACTATATAATCACCTTATACTCAAACATTACCAATACAGTGAAATACCACAAATTACCATTGCTCATATTATGTTATGGTAGCAGAGCAATAACGATCCTCTCCTGTGTTAATACCGGAATACCCATTTTTTTTCAAAACACAAAAAAAACCTGTGCAGCAAACAAAAACCCTATTCTTCAAAACAAAAAAAAAACCCTAGCTGTCGTCTTCCTCAAACATGTCGTCCACCACTACAACTTCCGGCGTCACTGCTGCTGCTCCTCGGCTGCCGTCTTTCACCCCTTCTTCTGTTGTTCAGATCACTAAATTGAACCGCAATAACTACAACCTTTGGTGATCACTAATTGTGCCCTATCTACGCGGTCAAGGTGTTTATGGATTTGTTGATGGTACAACTCCGGCACCTTCCAAAACCATCACCGGTGCCGATGGCACCTCTTCTGCAAACCCCGATTATGCTGACTGGATCAAAATGGATAACTTAATTCTGAGTACCATCACATCCTCCTTGACCGAAGAGGTGTTGAAGCAAGTTTACACTGCAACTACCGCTGCCGGAATATGGTCATCCCTGCAAAAGTCGTTTGCATCTCAAAGTCGAGCCCGCTTGGTCCAATTACGTGCTGACCTTGCTGCCACTCGCAAAGATGATCTCACTGTTGTTTCCTATTACTTTAAACTCAAGAACATAGCAGATGACTTGAGTTTGGCAGGTCACCCGATCGGAGATGATGACTTCATTGCCTATCTGTTGGCTGGTCTCGGTTCTGAATACGACGCACTAGTTACCATGATTGCTGCTCGTGATTCGATCTCCATTGATGAAGTTTATGCTCTCTTGCTCACGTCCGAGTCCAGGCTGAACCATCACAAACCCACGGTCATCACCTCCGGTTCATCTACTCCGGTGGCTGCCCCACAGGCCAATCTTGCGCGTGGAAACAGTGGCTCCAACTATCAGCAGCAGCAGCACCGTGGCCAGCAGCCCTCCAACCGTGGCTCCACCAATTACCGTGGTCGTGGTGGACGTGGTGGTCGTGGCCGAGGCCGTCCTCAGTCAGACCCATCTACTATTTGTCAAATTTGTGCAAAGACAGGTCATTCTGCAAAGGAGTGCTACTATCTCTATGAGCAATCTAATGATCCCGCCGCCATCCAGCCGCCTTCGAGGTCTCCTCACCCTCCTCAAGCTTATGCCACTCACCCGTATCCCCAACCCGTCACTGATTGGATTGCAGACACTGGAGCTACCCATCATCTCTCTCAAGACTTTCGCAATCTTAATCTCTCTTCTGAGGCCTATGATGGTCCCGACAAGGTCCGCATAGGTGATGGTTCAGGTTTATCTATATCTCATTACGGTTCCTCCTCGCTCCTTACACCTACCCGCACCTTTCACTTACGTAACATACTTGTCTCCCCTTCCCTCACCAAGAATCTACTTTCGGTAAGTAAATTTTGTGCTGATAACTCCGTTTATTTTGAATTTCATGCTACTTACTTTCTTGTGAAGGATGATTCGGGTCACATCCATCTTAGAGGCTCAGTTCGGGACGGTCTTTACCATCTTTCTCCCAACCCTGGTTGCTCTCCAGTTCAAGCCCATGTCGTCACCTCTGGTCCCTCCAATAAATGGCATTTGCGTCTAGGCCACTGCTCTCATCAAGTGCTCCGTCAAGCTTTAGGTCGTGTTTAAATTCCTGTTCCAAATAAAGCACCCACCCACATGTGTGCACCTTGTCAGTTAGCTAAAAGTTGTCGGCAACCACTTTATACTTCTGAATTTACGTCTTTTGCACCTTTGGATTTGATTTTTTCCGATATATGGGGACCGTGTACTGAACCCTCTCTTTATGGCAATTATTATTATGTTAGTTTTTTGGACGATTTTACAAAATTCTTGTGGTTATTTCCGATCAAAGTCAAGTCTGACGTCAAAAGAATATTTCCTTATTTTATTGCCCAAATTGAACGTCTGTTTAACACCAAATTAAAATCTATTCAAACTGATTGGGGGGGTGAGTATCGTCACGTCTCTCAATACTTTGCCCGCTTAGGCATCCAACACCGTCTCTCGTGTCCTCATACCCACGAACAAGTCAGCGCCATCGAAAGGTGTCACCGCCAAATTGTAGAAATGGGTCTGTCCTTCCTTGCCACTCTAACCTACCACTAACATACTGGGATGATGCTTTCGTTACCGCTACCTATATTATTAACCGCCTCCCTACCCCTGTACTAGATGGTAAGTCTCCCTATAAGGTCGTTTATGGATGTGTCCCGGACTACTCCTTCCTCCGTGTCTTCGGTTGTGCTTGCTGGCCTTACCTCCGTCCCTACAATCGCCACAAAATGGACTTTCGCTCCAAATCTTGTCTCTTTCTGGGCTACAACCCATCCCACCATGGATATAAGTGTCTTGATTTGTTGACGGGTCGTGTTTATTGCCCGGCATGTTATCTTTGACGAGAACCGGTTTCCCTACACTCCGAGTCCTACTCCTCTCTCTTCTATCCCTACTACTGTAACCTTCCCTGCTTTCCTTCCTCCACTGGACTCCACACCTTCGGCCTCCACCACCCAACCCACCCCACCTTTGGACTCCACCAACCAACCTACACCCCCTCCGTCATCCACCCCTTCCCCACCCTCCTCCCTGTCCGAGTCACCCTCTCCCCAAACCACCCCTACTTCACCTGCCCCGACCCTCCTCAATGGCCACACCACATGGTCACCCGCACCAAAACTAACACTCTTAAACCCAAAGACTATCCGGACTTATACGCTATCCATTACCCAAAGCCCTCCTAAGCTCGGCCACCACTGACCCCACCTTCTACACCGAGGCCTCGAAATCTGCTGTATGGCGTGATGCTATGTGAGAGGAAATTAATGCTCTCTTACGTACCAACACTTGGGATTTGGTTCCTCCTCGCCCTCACATGAACATTATTGGTAATAAGTGGGTGTTTCACACCAAGCACCATGCAGAAGGTCATATTGAGCACGACAAAGCACGTCTGGTAGCCAAAGGTTTTCACCAAACTGAGGGTGTTGATTTTTCTGAGACATTTAGTCCGGTTGTCAAACCGGTCACTATTCGGATCCTTTTATCACTTGCAGTCTCTCAGGGGTGGTCCCTTTGACAGGTTGACATCCAGAATGCCTTCTTACATGGCAACCTTGTTGAGCTGGTCTACATGCAGCAGCCTCCGGGCTTTGTCCACCCTGACTACCCGAGTTATGTGTGCCACCTTAAGCGCAGTTTATATGGTTTACGCCAGGCTCCTCGGGCTTGGTTTTCTAGATTTACCGTTGCTCTCTCTGGCTTTGGATTTGTGGGATCCACCGCTGACACCTCGTTATATATATATTCTTCTGCAGGGCATCAGATTTTTGTCCTTATTTAAGTTGATGATATCATTATTACTGGCACTTCTTCATCTCTTATTGGGCAGGTTATTCAATATCTTGGCCGCCAGTTTCCTGTCAAGGACCTTGGGACTCTCAATTATTTCTTAGGGGTTGAGGTGTTATCTTCCCCGGAAGGCCTCTATCTAACCAGAGGAAGTACATTGTTGAGCTCTTACAGCGTGCGGCTATGACAAAGGCCAAACCTTGCCTAACACCTATGTCTGCATCTACTCGGTTGTATCAGGATGCAGGCCCGCTGTTCTCTGATCCGGCACTATATCGCGCTATTGTTGGGGGTTTTCAATATCTCGGTTTTACGAGACCTGACATTGCCTTTGCTGTTCACCGTGCCAGTAAATTCATGCAACGCCCTACGGAGGCTCACTGGATGGCAGTGAAGCGTATCCTGCGTTACCTGAAGCACACAGTTTCGGATGGTTTGTTCTTCTCCCGGGGTTCTCGACCTATCCTTCATGCATACTCAGATTCGGATTGGGCTGCTGATCCGGATGATCGTCGTTCTGTAGGGGCGTATTGTGTTTTCTTTGGCTCTCACATGGTCAGTTGGCGTGCTAAACAACACTTGACAGTTTCCAAAAGTAGTACTGAGGCTGAGTATAAGTCGCTGTCCAATACCACTGCTGAACTTCAGTGGCTCTGCAGCCCCTTGGTTGATATGGGTGTCTCTCTTCCATCTCCACCCGTTTTGTGGTGTGATAATGTCGGTGCAACGTATCTTGCTCACAACCCTGTGTTCCATGCTCGTACCAAACATATTGAGATCGATTTCCACCACGTTCGGGAGTTAATTGCTTCCAAAAAGCTTTCGGTCTCCTTTTTAAGCTCCAAGGACCAAATTGCTGATGTTATGACGAAACCCTTGGGCAATCCGCGGTTTTCCGCATTAAAGACCAATCTCCGTGTTCACCAGTTACCCACGAGATTGCAGGGGCGTGTTGAGGATATATTATCTACGGATTAATATTTGTAATTGTATTTTATTATTACTTATTTATTGTCTTGGAGCCCAAGCCGTTGTACCACTATATGATCACCTTGTACTCAAACATTACCAGTACAGTGAAATACCACAAATTACCATTGCTCATATTATGTTACTCATATTCCGGTCCCAACCTTTGCTAGAAGATAGGCAATTATATGCTCAGTAGAAAGAGGATAGTCAGCCATATCTAATTCATTTAAGACGTCTAGCGGTGCTTTTTTTGAGTGGAGGTGAGTTCCGTGCGTAGATGCATTAAATTTCAACGTGGCATCGAGACGCAAAACAGGTTTGGAGAGCCAACCAAATTCCACCGGACGTGGTGGCTCTATATACTTGCATCAACCCCTCATCTGATCGAAAGGAAGTAATGGTACTCAAAATGAGATTATCTTGTCTTAATTACCAGACATTGTATGCCAGATTTAGCTAGGTTTGGCAGATTCATTATGTAGCGTAGGGTGGTGGTGGTGGAATTGAGTCATCAACATAGCCATAAATGCCTTGGTCTTGATGATAAGGAAGTACTTGGGGTCTGGATAGATGATTGTTTTGACGGGTAAGTTTAGTAATATGGATGTATTATGAATGTTGGGATGAGAGATACGAGATAAGGGAGGTTGTGCCGGTGGACTCATGAGAGGCCAACATGGTTATTGTCCTAATATAATTCCATAATATTCTAGATTATACTAATTCCATAATACTCCATCCGTCCTTTTTTATTAGTCCAGTTTAGAAAAATGAAGTTAACGCTTTAAATCTCATTAAATGATATAATATTTTACACATATGCCATTTAAGAAGTCGGTGGATCATTCAATTCTACACATATTTTATTATATATAATATAAGTAGGGAAGGGTAATTAAAGAAATTTAGTAATTAATGCACAAAATGGATACTTTTTTTTGAGACAAACCAAAAAATAAACGTGAACAAATAAAATGACACGGGGGAGATTAAGATATAGTGTCTTCAACATTAATTTATATATAAATTGAACTTGTACAGAAGTTTTATTCGATATAATTTGGGATCCCACTACACATAAAAAACAGAATTATTCTTAGTTAATCAAAACAGCCTTTACCTTTGAAACATGAAATATCATAAACACACCAAAACTTCACATGCAGGCCATGATCATTAACGTTTTGGTAATGGCGGACGTAGCAAAACCAACCACTCCTCTCGTGTAATGGGAGAGGGAGCCCACCGGGGAGGTGGCGGCGGAGGCGCTACACGTAATATTGCCATGTAGAAGGTTGCCAGTGGCCGGCCTGCTCCAGAAACGGAACCCTTGTCTGGGCATTCAAGTTGGTGAAGCAAAAGTAAAGTTAAGATGATAATCAATGCTTTCATTTTGGAGAAAGTTAGAACATATAACTTATAGTTAATTAGCATGTATAATAGCATAGCGCATGTTGGCAGAGTATTTATAGAACATGATGAATAACAAAGACTTTTTTGTTAAGGGGAAAACAAAGCATATTAGTTAACAAATAGGTTGCACGATACAGATACATGAGTACGGATACATGCATACGAGATACGGGATATATGTATGATTTTCGAAAACATTGGATTTAGATACGGAGGGCATATATGTAAATACAAAAATAATATACATGTTTCTTTATTTCACATATCCGAGTTATGAATATGCGTTTATAAATCTCGTATCAAACTTTTGAAAATTACAAATACGCCTTCAGACGTGTATATAAGTATTTCATACGTCTGTGTGTCATAATACATAAGTCTCCGTGCATCACAAGCAGTGGCAGAGGTTAGTATAACTAAATGGAGTTCGCGGACCCCGCTAAAAAAAATTAAAACTCTACATTTTAATTATATAAACTTTTTTTTAGACCCCGTGAAAAAGATATTTTACTTAAAAAAATTTACGGAACCCACCGAAAAGTATTTCTTCATCTGCCACTAATCACATGTAAACGGGACTTTTTGTATCGTACAAATTTTCAGACTAGCTAGTCTTTCTATTCTTCTGGTCGTTTCCCGTGTATTTGATTTCTGTTCTTTGAATAGGTATTGTATCATAACCAAAATCTACTGGTCAGATTAATTGACCAATGAAAAATAAAAGATTGAATAAGTCCGGTTTATATTTTATATATATTAAATGTAAAGAATATTTCCCTCAAAAAACAAATGTAAAGAATATGAGTATCTCATGAAAAGACTTATTGGCCGATTAGAATTTGTTTTTTAATAAAAACATCGTGCATGCATATGTGAATGAATCGATCTCTTAGTGAGTTTCATGTCATCACATGCATGGTGTATAAGAGGAGTAATGCCTTAAGAGTGATGTTCACTTTATACACATATAAGAGTCTTATAATTCTGAAATCTTGTTTATTTTTTTTACACTTCTTGCATTTGATCTGTGCTTTAAGTGTCTTATTTAATTTGTAGACTAATAAATTAAGAGAAATGATATGTGCCGCATTATACATTTGTGTAGTGTCACTTCCACTACATGTTTTATCCCCTTAATTGAAATGATGAAATATTTATTAATATGGGTCGTGGATAGTATTGATAGTGTTGTGCAAGATATCGTGGATAAAAATATAGTGGATGTATCATCATCCGATAATTAAAGACAGTTGAGATGATAATGAGTACTAGATATTTGGAGATCTTAGAGCTGCTGGAATTGATGTTACTGAAGATAAAGTGCTTAAATGAATAAAACATCTTTGCAAATGCAACAGAAGGTGATCGATCTACTACATCATAAAGCCTATCATAAAGTTCACAATGCTGAATCCTTGAAGAAGGTCTTATATATATATATATATATATATATATATATATATGTGTGTGTGTGTGTGTGTGTGTGATATGATATGATATGATATGAAACTTGAATGAACATGTCTTTTACTCTGATATATGCATGTGTGTGTGTTTCTTGTTCAGTTTCAGTGAACCACCTTAAATTGGAGTTTAAGACACATCATCAAGTTCAAGCTCATCAAGTGTGTACACTATTCAAAAGTTAGTTAGGAGGTTGTTAAAGGTTGTTATTGACGGTTACCACCAAGAGGCCAGATACTGAGGTTCTATATAAGCCTCACTAGGCATAGAATTAAGTTAAGAGTTCAGTTTTCAGTTTTACTAAAATCAGCAATGTACTTTTTCTCTTCTTCTTTAGTTTTTTCTTCAGATAAAAGATGTTCTATTGTAATTTTCGATGATCAATAAAAGTTTATTGAATTCTTCATAAATTCTTCGTGGTATCGGAGTGATTTCTTGTTCATCCGCTGTGATCTTGTCAAGATTATCAGAAGTTTTTGGTTCAAGTTTGTTGATTCTTGAGAGGGATGTTTCTGCTGTTTGCTTGTTCCTGATTCATTGACTACGTTGTGATCTTGTCAAGATTATCAGAAGTTTTTGGTTCTGGTTTGTTGATTCTTGAGAGGGACGTTTCTGCTGTTTGCTTGTTCCTGATTCACTGACTAGTTCCGGTTCGATTTCCATGGATTCTTTAGTTCAAAATCAAGGCATTTTGCCAGGTAATCCGCTCTATTTGCATCCTAATGAGAATCCAACTTTGATCTTGGTTCAGCCATTGTTGAATAACAAGAATTATCATCCATGGAGTCATTCCATGAAAATGGCCTTAATAACCAAGAACAAGATTGGTTTCATAGATGGAACTAATCGATACTCCTGCTATATATTCACCGGAGTTTCAAATTTGGTTACAATGCAATACTTTTGTAAAGACCTGGATACCAAATTCAGTCATGCCCTCTATAGCCCAAGGTGTAATGTATAGAGAGACATCAAGGTAAATTTGGTTAGATTTACAATCAAGATTTTCTAGGCTGGATGTATTTCATTTGGGAGACTTATTGGAACAAGTTCATGCTCTTAGACAAGGAGATTCAGATGTTACAACTTATTTTACCAGGCTTAAGACTCTGTGGGATGGAATAGCTATCATGAAACCCAATCCGTTATGTTCTTGTGTTCCTATGTGCCACTGTGATGGTATTAACGTGTTTAATGGTTATGCTGAGACAGAAAAAGTAGTCAAATTCTTGAGAGGCCTCAATTATGAGTTTTCACAAGTATTGACACAAGCATAATTAATGGTACATGTCCCAGATTTGGATACAGTTTTTGCCATGGCCTTGAAATTAGAAGATCAGAAGGAGTCTGATAATAGATTTACAGAGGCAACAACTTTATATAACAAGTCTTTTAATCCTAATCCAAGTGCTGGTTTGCCAGTAAGTACACAAAACTCTAGTTATAAGCAGAATTCAAGTAAAGCATCAGTCAGTGGAGTGTCCAATTTCAAGAAGAGTAATGGTGCTTCAACTGGTAAGAAGGTTTAGTGTACCTTTTGTGGTTATACTGGACACACTATAGACAAATGCTACAAGAAACATGGATTTCCACCTGGTTGCAAACCTAAGAACAAAGTGAATATGGCAGAATTTGTTTCAGAAGATCAGGTTGTGAACCCTGGCAACCGCTTGTCCAATACACAGGATTCAGAGGGTTATAAGTAAAGATCAGTTTCAACAACTAATGAGGCTTTTGGATGTCCAAAAGGAAAATTCTTATAAGCATGTAGCCAATCAAGCCACTGTACTGACCACAAATTTTATTCCAACTGCTGACACATCAGGTCTGTCTAAATCCTCTAGTTCCTTGACTTGGATCATAGATAGTGGTGCTACAGACCACATAGTTAGTAGCATTCACAATTTGCAATCTTCAAGACCTGTTCACAATATGTATGTTGGTTTACCAAATGGTGCCAGTGTAAGAGTCACACATATAGGCACAGTACATATAAATGATCAACTAATACTTGCAGATGTCCTTTGTTTACTAGTGTTCAATTTCAATTTAATATCTCTTGGCCAAACTAAATGCTAACCCTGATTTGACTATTATATTTGGTCTTGATTCTTGTCTGATCCAGGACAAGAGGCTTAGGAATCAGATTGGATCAGCTAGAAAGTGTAAAGGCCTTTATGTTTTGCATAGTGGACATCATACTGTCAACCAACCTGCAGTTGTTAATTATGTTTCTTTGGATGATCACTCATGTATTACAGATGAACAAGTCTAGCATTACAGACTTGGTCATCTGTCAAATAAAAGGCTTTCTGATTTTCTTTATATTGATTCCTCTTATGCATCATCAGAAACCTTGTCACATTTTTCAGTTTGCAAAACAAAAGAGAAACTCTTTTTCTTTAAGTACATCCTCTGTAAATGATGTTTTTTATCTTGTGCATTTTGATATACGGGGCCCCTATAAACAAAAAATTGTACATGGCCATGCTTGCTTTCTTAATGTTGTTGATGATTACTCCAGATTTACTTGGATATATTTGTTAAAAGCAAAGTCTGAAGTTAGACAATTAGTCCAGTCCTTCATTCAATATGCTTTAGTTCAATTTAACGAACATGTTAAAGTAGTGAGGTCAGACAATGGTGCTGAGTTTGATATGCCTGACTACTATGCAGAGAAAGGTATTATACACCAGTCATAATGTGTAGATACCCCACAAAAAAATGGCATAGTAGAAAGAAAACATCAACACATTTTAAATGTTGCAAGGGCTTTGAAATTTCAGTCTAACTTACCTCTAACCTATTGGGGTTATTATGTTTCACATGCAATGCGTTTGATTAACCTAACTCCTTCACGAGTGATCAACCTTCAGACACCCTATTATCTGCTGTATAATAAGCAATTTGACTACACTGAACTTAAAGTTTTTGGTTCTTTTGTATATGCTTGTACACAGTCACACAATAGGACAAAATTTGATCCTAGGTCAAGATAGTGTATATATCTTGGAATGCCTAAGTTCACAAAAGGTCATATTTTTCTTGACAGACAAACTAGAGACATTTTTATATCTAAGGATGTACAATTCTATGAAAAAAATATTTCCCTTACATATCAAATCTACAGATATTCAACAGGTCACTGTGCCCTTGCCTGTGCCATATGAGATTACTACCGATTAGGTGGTCCAGCGTCATAATACAAATGAAGATGCAACTCAGGATTCTCCACAGATTGAAGATCCTCCGACACAAGTTGTTCAACATGAAACCAGAAGGTCCAGCAGACAGAGACATACCCCTACATACCTTAAAGAGTATGTAGTGCCTACAAAGAAATCACCACATTCAATCAATAATGTGATGACTTATGATAAGCTGGTTAACAACTATCAGAAGTTTGTCTGTGCAGTAAACAATATTCAAGAACCTAAGACCTATAATCAGGCAATAAGACAAGAATGTTGGAGGGAGGCTATGCAAAAGGAACTTGATGCCTTACAAGCAACAAAGACTTGGGAAATTGTAACCCTGCCACCTGGAAAATCTACAATAGGATGTAAATGGGTGTACAAGGTTAAGTACCATGTTGATGGTGTTGAAATAGAGTCCTAAATCCAATCGGGTTGGACCGGATCCGACCGGGTCGGATCATTTCTACTATTTCTTTGTGTTTATACATATATTAAATGGCTTTTTTGTTGTCATATATTTGTTCTTTTAAAGAATCAAATGTGAATTGTTATATGATAACGTCCTTGGTATTAAACTGTGATAGAGAAACCATGATAGGAGATTATGGTTGATGAGATCTCTAATCACTTTAATAAGTTTGATGCTTAAATGTCTCTAGGCTGATGTGCTATTAAACATGGCATTGATAGTACGAACAGGCTAGCTCGTATTAGATGTCTCCTGTCTTTAAGGGCAGGGATAGATCTCGCCTATCGAAGTGTAGAAACACTTGGACTGTACGTGGACGTGTATTAGTGAATGCGTACGTTAGACTGACCCACTTACGCTGTTAAGTGTCACACTATGTGACGGTTGTGTAATTATCCTTAGGACCGGAGTCTTCATGGCATCACGGTGTGGATTGTCATGCTTTTACACTATTGAGGTTTCCCCTAGCCATGGGGCGATGATGCGGTAGTGATTGGGTGTGATACTGAAGCATGCGGAGTATACATGTTTGGTCGTCTAGAAATCGCGTACCCTATCAATAGGGTGAATATCCGAAAGGGCCTTCTTATAAGGAATGTCTTACTCTCATGAATCTTTGCAAAATGGAAGTAAATGAGTTACTTCGAGAGAGCATGATATCCAGATTATAGGATACGATCGTTAATGTTTGACACTCGACGTACGACCGTATGGATATTATTACAGCGATAGGATTCTATTTACATGGTAACTGTTTCACATGAAAGGTAGTAGTCATTGCATTTGACTCTTCCGATGATTGGGGGTCACGGTGTGTTGCTAGACGTTATCCCGTGATCGTTAGGTATGAAGGTCATTTTTGTAATTTGCACTTTGTACCTACGGCCAACATATTCGGAAGCCTATCGGGTCACACACACATGAACATCTAGCCGGATTAAAATGTGGTTATAGTTGAGAACCAAATAAGGAAAGAATTTATCTCGTACTATAAAGGTTATATTGGTAAATTAATATGGTGGTATTTATTTATTATAAATAAATATAATGCAAGATATTAATTATATTGATTAATTAAATATACACATAATGTATGTGTGGCGAAATTTATTATGTATATTGATACACATGGATTTTGCAAATTAATTAATCATAGTATTATATTAATTAAAGAATATTCCGGATGCCAAATCTTTGGCTAAAGGTGGCGCCATTTTGCAAGTATATATGATACATTTGAGTTGTGCAATTTAATTAATAAGATTACCATATATTAATATTAGATATTAATTGATTTTGGAAAAATAGATTTATTGTAATAAGATAAATATAGTCAATATAAGATATTGACAATATCTTGGAAATATTTAATATAGGATATTAAATTAAATGAGATAAATCAATCAATTATATTTTTTCCTTTTTTTACTAGGAAAATATTTTCTTTCTCCCCAATCTACTAGGAAGCTTCTCCCAATCAGATTGGGATCACATAGGGGCGCAGGTCATCCTATAAATAGGAGGACTTGGCTAGCTCTTTTGTACATCACAATTCCAAGAGCTAATAGTTCTTGTGAAAAATAGAGAGCTTTCTAAAGAGAGATTTATGAGTGAGAAAAGGTCGGTCTAGCAGCCGAGTTTTTCTGGTAGCAATCCATGATGGGATTCTGGCGAGGTGTTCGTGTGGATCACCGGTAGAGGCCGAACGCTTGGGCGGCTTCGTGCAGAAACTACAACGGTAGACAAAGCGTCGATCCAATTGGATCAACCAAGGTATTCTTTTGTCTACTTCTTTTATGCTTGTTGCTTAAACGAAGTCGATCTTGGGTAAAATGAAATCAAAATTTTGAATTCCGCTGCGTTCCCACGTAGATTTCCTAACAGATGGATCCATAGAGAGATACAAGGCTAGGTTAGTAGCCAAAGGCTACACTCAGACTTATGGTATTAATACCAAGAGACCTTTCCACCAGTTGCAAAGGTCACCACAATAAGGGCTCTGTTGGCACTTGCAGCTTCTAAAGGTTGGCACATACACCAGATGGATGTCAACAATGCTTTCCTACATGGTGAGCTAGATGAAGAAGTTTATATGGATTTTGGCAATGTCCCAGGCTCAGCCCCAGCCAGGTATACTCGGCCCAAGACCACAGCCACAAGCTCATGTTGCCGATGCCACCTCACAGTCGGAACATCCCCCTTACGTTCCAACTGATATAGCTGCAGCAATCCAAACTCTCTCATTAACTCCACCGGACGATCAGTGGTATATTGACACTGGAGCCACCTCTCACATGACAGGTAACGGTACTATTCTTATGCCTTATTTCTATTCGAGTTTAAATCGTAGTATTATTGCCGGTAATGGTCACAATATACCAATTGTTGGTTGTGGAAATGCTGTTTTGCCTAATTCTCATCCCCTTTTGCCTTGAAAAATGTCATACACGCACCTAAATTGATTAAAAACTCGTTTCAGTTCGTAAATTTACTCGTGATAATAATGTTACTGTTGAATTTGATCCTTTCGGATTTTATGTAAATGATTTTCAGACGGGGAGGAATTTAGTGAGATGTAACAGCAACGGAGAATTATATTCCTTCACCACCGGTATCACCAATGACCAGTCACCACCTTCCGCCTTTGCAGCTGTCTCTTCTGATATATGGCATAATCGTTTAGGACATCCGGGTGTCCCCGTCCTACATTCTCTTTGCCACAATAATTTTATTTCTTCTAATAAACTTCGTGATGATTTTTTTTGCTATTCGTGCCCATTGGGTAAACAAAATAAATTACCTTTTTACAAATCTTTATCGACCACTACTATGCCTTTTGACATTGTGCACATCGACCTTTGGTCCTCCCCCACCTTAAGTTCCGGTGGCCATCATTATTATGTCTTGTTTCTCGATGATTTTACAAATTTTTTATGGACCTATCCACTTGTCCAAAAAATTTGATGTTTTTTCTGCTTTCTTATCTTTTCGAACTTACATTAAGACACATATTGAACGTGATATAAAATGTTTTCAGTGAGATAACGGACGTGAATACGACAACACACCTTTCCTTTTGCAATCATAATGGAATGCGTTTTCGCTTCTCTTGCCCTCACACCTCTTCGCAAAATGGGAAAGCCGAAAGAAAAATTCGTACTATTAACAATATAATCCGTACCCTCCTCACTCACACTTCCTTACATCCCTCATTTTGGCATCATGCCTTACGACTGTCTACCTACCTTCCAAGCTTCTTTCCGTCTAAAACCATCAATTTTCAAACACCCATGAAAATTCTCTATCTAAAAGATCCATCTTATTCCCACCTCCGCACCTTCGGATGTTTGTGCTACCCCTTAACTCCCTCCACGACTATTAATAAATTACAAGCCCGCTCGACTCCATGTGTTTTCCTTTGATACCCATAAAATCATCGAGGATACAAATGTTATGACATATCAAGTCGGAAAATTCTTATCTCTCATCACGTCATTTTTGACAACACACTTTTCCATTCTCTAAATCCCCATCAATCACTAAAAGGCCTTCCCAGCAATCGGCCCACCTCCCCTTCCATGACTCGGCCCATGCCCAACATCCGCCCATATTTTTCCTCCTAGCCCATCTTCTTCCACTCCACTTCCTCAACCCCACTGGCCCACCAAGCCCACCAGCCATCTCCAAATTCCCCCTCACAGAATCCCAATTCTGCTTCTCCTCATCCATGGTCCCCCACCCCTTCCCCCTTACCCTACTCATCCAACCACACATCCCCTTCTCCTCCCACTGCCCCTACCCACCCTCACCCCCTCCCTCTCCCCGCTTGTCTAACCGAGCCCAACATCGCATTTTCAAGCCTCGTTGAATCCTCAACCTTCACACCACTACTTGAACATCCATATTTCCATTACCCACCAATCCCCGTGATGCCCTACACTACCACAATTCAAAAATGGCCAAGTAAGACGAATACGATGCTCTAATTGAAAATAAGACGTGGGAATTAGTCCCTCGTCCGACTAATGCAAATATTATTCGTAGTTTGTGGATTTTCAGGCACAAAAAGAACTCGAACGACTTGTTTGAATGACACAAAGCTCGACTTGTTAGAGATGGAGCTGGCCAACAACCTAGTATTGATTGTGGAGACACTTTTAGCCCAGTTGTTAAACAGGCCACCATTCGTACAGTGCTCGGCATTGCCCGATCTAAATCTAGGTGTCTCCATCAGTTAGATGTTAAAAATGCATTTCTTCATGGGAATCTCGACGAAACGGTTTATATGCACAAACCCCCTTGATTTCGGGATCCCGATCATCCGGATTATGTTTGTTTACTCAAGAAGTCCCTTTATGGCTTAAAACAGGCTCCCCAAGCATGGTACCAACGTTTTGCAGACTATGTGGATAATTTGGGTTTCTCTCATAGTGTCTCGGATCATTCTCTGTTTATTTATCGTCATGGCAGCGACATAGCTTTTGATTTATGTTGACGATATCATCCTTGCTACGTCCTCATATGCTCTCCGGCAATCTATTTTATCTAAATTGGGTTCCCAGTTCGCCATGAAAGATTTGGATCCCCTGAGTTATTTTTTGGGCATCTCCGTCACACGTACTTCCGGGGGACTATTTCTCTCTCAAAAGAAATATGCCGAAGAATTTATTGAGCGTGCTAAAATGAATTCTTGTAAACCCTCTCCTACTCGGTTGATTCCAAGGCAAAATTGAGCATCTCGTTTGGTAACCCGTATCATGATCCTGCTGAATATTGCAGTCTTGCCGGTGCATTTCAATACTTAACATTTACTCGACCGGATATATCTTATGCTGTCTAACAAGTGTGCTTATTTATGCTTGATCCGAAAACACAGCATATGTCGGCCTTGAAACGCATCATTCCGTATATTAAGGGCACTCTTGAGTACGGCCTTCATCTATACCCATCAGCAATGAGCAAACTTATTGCATATATAGACGCCAACTGGGTTGGTTGTCCTGACACTCGTCGTTCGACGTCCGGCTATTGTGTCTATCTTGGAGATAACTTAATTTCATGGTCCGCCAAACGCCAAGCTGCACTATCCCGCTCGAGTGCTGAATCTGAATATCGAGGAGTCGCCAATGTTGTTTCTGAATCTTGCTGGCTTCGCAACCTACTCCTAGAGCTGCATTGTCCCGTTACAAAAGCCACGTTAGTCTATTGCGACAATGTCAGTGCCGTCTACCCTTCCGATAATCCCGTTCAACATCAGCGAACTAAACACATCGAAATGGATATCCATTTTGTTCGCGAAAGAGTCGCCCGTGGTGAAGTACGCGTTCGGCATATCCCTTCGCGTTACCAAATCGCCGATATCTTCACAAAGGGGCTACCTTCACAATTATTTGATGACTTTAGGGATAGTCTCAACGTCCAGCAATCTCCCGCTTCAACTAAGGGGGTGTTAAAATATTACATAGAATATTTTCCTTTATTGTGTAATATTTTGTATATATTGCGTAGTTATTACCCTATTCATTGCTATAGATCCTTACCATAGATAGTATTGATTCTAGGCATGTGTACATTTGTATTCTTGTATATATTTACCATACAAATCAATGACACAGCAGGAAACATTTTTCCCAAAAATATCTTTCAGTATCTTTTGTAATCCTCTTCTATATTATTATATTTCGTGTTTTGTATTTTTTTCATTCTGTTTGTTACCGTCGTCGCTCAGTTTGCTTTTCCTAACAACTACTACCAAACCACCGCCACCACTGCCATCGCCGCCACAAGATGAATGTTAGGTGTCAAATATTGCTGGTTGAATGTATTTTTTGGGTATATTTGAATCTTTTTTATGCTATTGTCGGTCGTTACCTTCTTTTAGTATGTTTTGAAGAAGATGCAACTTCTTTCCATGGTTACAGAATTGTATGAACTTCATCTAATGAATTACGGGTGGTTTACTTTTTGAACACTACTACAATTTTGTAAAGGTCATTGACGTATTATTAAGAAAAGCCTTATAAAAGTAGATATCGGATCCCTCCCGTACACTATCCGTCCTGTGCATGTATGAACACAAAAAAAAAATATTGTTTTATGGTTTATTTTTTATTACAGAAACACAAAACGACATTATATTGTGTATAAACATACAAGGGACGGATCAGTGTAGAGGAACATGTCTATAAAAGTAACGATGTATTAGTTTCCTCATTACCTATAACTAGCTATAGTGGCGGTAGTCGGCTTAATTATAATGATTAAAATTAAAAAGAAATAACGTTTTTCATTGACTATTAAGGTGATATACTATGATATATATATATATATATATATATATATATATATATATATATATATAT
Organism: Gentiana dahurica var. dahurica; assembly: GCA_024500145.1. Classification (NCBI taxonomy): domain Eukaryota; kingdom Viridiplantae; phylum Streptophyta; class Magnoliopsida; order Gentianales; family Gentianaceae; genus Gentiana; species Gentiana dahurica. Next base: position 15,160,895 of record CM044907.1, on the reverse strand, counting down.
ATATATATATATATATATATATATTTGTTTTTTTTTGAGCTTAGTATACTATGATATTTAGAGATACATATATAACGGAGGACAAAAGGAGACAATTAACCTTGACATTTATTGTCCTATTTCCATAATAGTCTAGATTATTCTAATTCCATAGTATTGTCTTCAACACGATCCTTCAATCCAATGAGAATGGAATTCATATTCATGGAGATTGGACATGAGAAGAGCAAAACGCGGAATGCCAAGAGGTTTGGTAAGCAGGTCTGCTAGTTGATCTTTGGAGCTAATGAAGGAGATTTCGAGCTTCTTGACAGCAACGAGTTCCCGAACATGATAGAAATCGATCTCAATATGTAAGACCCGATAATGAAAAACTGGGTTGGCTGCAAGGTAAGTAGAACAAATATTAACACACCATAGTGGCCACGGAGAGACGAAAGAGAAACATACATTTCTTTGAGTAAGCTACATATCCATTGAAGTTCAACAGCGGTGCTAGAGTGGAACTTGTACTATGCTTTAGTACTGCTTTTGGAAACGGTTTGTTGTTGTTTTTGAAGGATGTAGGAGCTCAGATCTAAACGAATTAGATCTATGCGCAGCGGATGGATCACGATTTATATATTACAATACATAAATAAAGGATTTAACAACTACAAGGGGGTTAAGAAAATCATACCAATAGAAAGAAGAGAAGCCAAGATCTTAGGATGAGAAGCCTTGATCTTCCAATGTGTTCTCCAAACGGTGGTTGGTGGACACCCTTCTTGATATGAGAACCTCCTTGATATGCAACACCAAGAAAAACTTGTAGTTTTTCTTCTTCAAAAACCCAAGACAAGAAAACTAATTTTTTCTCTCCTTTTGGTGTGTGGGGCGAAAATACAAGTGTGTTTTACACTCGGAATAACTCTCCTTTTATAGGAGAGTAAATCATTGATCTCCAAGTTTTAATTAATTAAATAAATAATTAATTAAATAAAATAAAAAGATATTTTCCTTAATGAATAATTGTGACATGTCATTGACCAATAGGAAACCAAATAACATGTCATCCAACCAATCACATAACAAGAATATCTTTTATTTTTCCGTAACACAAGAAAATTAATTTTTGTGCTAAAAAGAACATAAATGGCGCCACATCTAGGGTTAGAATCCCACATAAAATGTCTTTTATGTGTATTATAATAATTAGCCCAACTAAATAATAACCATGCATATCAATTAATTGGCCCAACCAATTAATTATTTCTGAGGCCCAAATAAACAAGAATATAAATCCGAATTATAGAAGCCACATTGGGGACCATTTACATATAACCAGTAGCTCCAATAATTAAATATATTATTCATCGAACATAATAAATACACTAAATTATTAATTCCGGGATTACGCCACCATAAACCCGAAACTGAACTCTACCAATTATAGACATATACTTACACTCAACCCTATGAGTAAATAAGCGTCCATGATATAATCATTACATACGGACTAACCCTCCATAGACTGTCCATTCTAAGTGGGAAGTCTCCGTGAACCCGACTCAGAATATCTTATCCTTATTTACCATTAACCCCCCAGTGATCAATTAGTTCACATATCTGACTAGTAGCTAATTAGTCTAAATATGAACTCGGCCGATCGATCGCTTTCTTAGGGCTAACAAATAAGGGGACTGTCTCCTTACTTCCCACAGGAAGGAATGGATTCCATGTCTGTGAAAATCAAAACTACTCACTCATCAGGAGATAGTGCCAATGAGAAGTGACTTGAAACACATATTTAAGTGAACCGTAACTAACACATCAAACACTACCCCGAGACAAGCAGCACCCTGTGATCACCTCAGGATTAAGGTTGATCCATATATGATCATATAATGATTTAATAAGATTCCTCGATTACGAAATTATACCGAGAAATTCAGATTAAATCGGTCCAGTCCTATATGAATGCCATCATATATAAATGCCCCACGTAGGTACCCTCTACCGACAGTCCGGATAAGAATATCACACCCTAAGGTGTTCTGGGCGCATTATTGGTGTTTTAATCAAGAGACCTTAAACTCTGATTAAATTCACCACGGACTAACAGTTTAAGTATATCACCACTAACTCAATCCTCACGTGCATGCCATACACTGAGTTAAGCGGTTACATACTGATATACTTAGGGTTTGCAGCAATGTATTACTTACAAGCACAAAGCAAGTAATAAGGTGAGATAAATTCTGTTATAAAAAACAATTACACAAATTGTCTTTCGGGCACTACACCTAACAATCTCCCACTTGCACGAAATGACAAGCAACGATTGTTTTTAGAGCACACCCTTTCTCATCTTATTCACAACACTCTCCCACTTGCTCTAAAAGCAGATGAGACATATTTCTCAATGCCGTACCCTCCAAGCATTCGACTTGGTACACTGAACAGTTAGGTTATCGGCTCGAGACGATCTTTAGGATCAAAACATTGCCAGTCCATCTAATCAGGCGGTACTCTCTATGCTTTTGACCTCTAGTGACTGAGAAGATCCTTCTAAGCTATCTCTTCACTGTTTTCACAATGAAGTGATATCGGCTCACTAGACCTGGAATTACTCCCAGATCAGGAAGGAAATTCCTAAGCTATATCGCCACTTCAGCTGCCCCGAAAGCTGCTACGTATCCGATTAATTAAAGTCGAATTGGCGGTGCTGGATTTCTCCAGACTATAGCTCTATCACAATGAGCCCAAGATCGTCCCAACGATCATCCTTAATCTGATTATAAGTCAGAATCAGTGTAGTCAACCATATTCAAGTTTGCACCCGAATATACAAGCACATTATTCCTCGTTCTTCAAAGATACTTGAGGACGTACTAAAACCGCTATTCCATGCTCGAATCCGAGATTCGACTACTATTGACTTGTGATAACCTGACTTGTCATTATCCAAGAGAGACTCTATCCTATTTTCTCTTTATCCGAAGATTTAGAGAATCATTCCTAAGAGGTAGGGTAGGACTACTCTCGTTGAATGTTGCATCCATATATGCAAGATCATCTTAACTAATAAGACGGATGGGATAGCCAATGACTCATTCTTGGGAATTTGACCGAATCAAAATTTTAGAATATAGCCCAATTCTCTCATCCAGAGAATCTTGGCGTGTCAGTTTCCGACTTCAGATAGCACACCCATGTTGTTTCCAACCGTTTCAGTGTTATCATTCATGAACACTAATAGTACTACTTTACCAATATTGATATCCATTCTACGAAAGACTTATCAATATTCTGGTCAAGTCCACATATTTTAAAACATGTGACTTTAAATGACCGAGAGGTTCTCTTAAATCCATAAAGGATATAAGCCCCGGCAGTCATCCTGCCATTTGTTCTAACCAAGACCCTTCTGTTGCAAATGAATCCATACTCCGTTTTTCGGCAAGAAAGTCTCAGGGAATTGTTGGATCGATATAGGCGCAATCACACTCTAGAAGGGGGGGTTGAATAGAGTGTGGGTGATTTTTAAACTCTTTTCGAACTTAACACAAGTACTAGTAAAACAAGTGCGGAAGCTTACTTATTCTACTATTCGCTTGTGTATAAAAACCTTAGTGATCAAAAGGATTAATTTATTGTGATAAAAAGAAGATATAACACAATGCAAATATATTAAGTGATCAACACAAGTTATAGTCTAATTAATCAAAAGGGAATATAGCAACCTGAGAATACTTTATATCAACACAACAGCTTGTAGATGCACTATAGCTTAAATCAAATATTAAACCAACTATTCAGGACACTATATATAATGAGAACAAACAAATTTCAGATTGATTAAATATTTAATCCAAAACAGGCGGCAACTAGTTCAGCTCTAACTTGTAGTGACGTTTTAGACAAGCCGTCACTAAAAGTTAAGACACAAAACAGACTGCAGGCAAAGAAACTTCAAATGCTTTATTTAAACAGACTGCTTAGAGAATAAAAGAATACAAATCAGATTATCCAAACTCAGATTACACAGGAAGGTAGTTTGCAAATCAATACAAGTGTAGAAGGTGCAGACGATCTGAATATTTAACTGATCAAGTACATTAACCAAAATATTCAAGTTCTTAATACAACAAGAACGAAAAGCATTGCTGATCAACAGATTACAAAAGTATGTTCTAAGATCAGTTCCACAAAAAGGTTCACCAGATTCAGTAAATGACGCTTAACACGCAGCAGGACAGATTGTGCAGGTGCACCAAAAATGCAATACAGCAGAGTATGAATCAGCAATTTTATGCAACTACAACAGGCTCATTAGTGATAGATAGCAGCAGGTCTGATATCAGGCAATAGGATCCAAAAGTCAGCAGACCAAGAGTGCAGCAGGTGCAATACAGTGGAAGTGGATGCACAACAAATTTCAACAGGTTGTAGTGATCAATAGATCACAAAAACAGATGCAGTACAGCCAATATAAAATACACCAGAACAGCAGGTAATGTGCACAGCAGATTATCTAGTGATCAAGTACAATATAGTCAACAAGATTCAGCAAATTTATTACAAAATGGAGGACATCATACACAGCAAGAACTGATGTGCAACACAGTGAATTTTGTGTGTGCAATGACAGGCAGAAACCAGTAGGATATCAAGATGATTAGCCAAGCACAAAGTAGCAGAGTTTCAATACTTAAACTCAGTGAGTTTGAGTCAGTATTGAAATTCAGTGATGGTAACAAGTAAACGGATAAACACAAGGTTCTAGCTTCAGTGAGCAAAGCTGCACACTAGAACTGAAGCCACAACCTTTTCAGCCTTATGCTCAAGGCAGTGAACTTGGTAACACAACCAATTCAAAGGTTTCAGCCTTCAGAAACTGAGGTGCAGATTTCACACTGAAAAACACTCAATCTGGAATGCAGAATTACGCAGGATCAGATTGTATAGAAATATGAACAACAGGCCAGAATCCTCTCAGGGCCTTTTGCTGGTTCAAGCTTTCTTATTACAATTCCTGATCTTGAAACTGACTCTTTCAGATTCAATGTACAACAGCAGACAGACTCAATTACAGATACTACACAAGTACAGTCAATTGAGACACTAGACACAGATGCAATACAAGCAAAACAGGGGCAGAAAATTAACAGCAAAAAGGGCAATTCTGAGTACCTTCTGCACAAGAAGAACCTCAGAATTTTACCTTCACTGATCCTGAACCACCTTAGCTATTGATTGGAAATGCTCTTCCTCCAATAGCACAGCTTCAGATCAGTCCACAAGTTGAAGTATCTCTCAAGAAACTCAACTCACTTGCCCGCCCTCTCAAACTCACACAAAAGACAGCTTTTTGAAAGAATGAAAATGTCGGATTGCTATGTATTCAACTGGTGCAATCCTGTGTTAGTGTGGCTGGCTATTTATAGCCCTTGAGGTATAATTTGAACCTCAAAGATTTGTGTGAACACAATCAAAAAGGAAATCCTGAAAATCCGAGGCACTTAATTAGTGATTTTCCAGCCATAATTAACCGAAGCTTGTCTATGGTTCAGTGTCTTATGTACAGTCTCTAAGGGAGGGCCGTTAGGCAAATAAGAGAGAGTGATACCGACTATTTGAACCAAAGTTATTGGTTTAATTATGCAATCACTTAATGATTTAACCGACCGATTTCCTTTTTAACTAAGTTCTAATAGCTCAGTGTGAGGCACCCGAACCTTGGTTCAATGTTGAATATAACAACTTACCATTCACTGAACCAAGGATTAACTCAAAGTCAAACCAATGAAGGCTATGATGCCAACCAACATTGGTTTAACTGAGTTATTTAGCCATCATTGGGTCACTACCCTCAGCTTTGACTTGACCATGACTTCATAGGGTGCTAACCCTCAGTCATTTAACCTAGGACCGGGCATTCGAGAGGGTCAAGCCATTTTACCATAGCGGTTTGGGTAGGGATTCACCAAACCAGGGCTGTCCGAACCAAAGAAAGAGAACCACCAGTGCATTGAAACGGCAACACCCAATTTCTACTTGAGTCGGGACTGAAATCGGGGTAGGTTCAGCATTTAATGCTCCAACGGTTGCAATCCTCAGTGCTTTGGTTTTGCACGTGTGAAATCTACCAAAACCGAATTATGAACTGAGCCATAATCAGTGGCAGATTCATTGAGTTGACCATGCCTCAAAGCAAGGCTGTCAAAACAATATACCCAAAAATCAATCAGCACAGTAAATGTCCAATATCAGCCAATAAATGACAAAATACGATATTTAAAGAGGAAAGGATTACACCTTTTCAAAACGTTGAGGGTGATACGTTCAGAATCAGTGCTGCAACGGCTCGAATCAGCCTCTAATTAGTGAAAGATCGAGCCTTTCACACTGGACCTTCAATAGACACAATAGGCAAGAAAAATCAAAGCAGATTTCCAGTTCTAATCAGAAAATAAATGATATAACAATGAAGTTAACAAGAGAGATATCACCTTTAAGAATTCTGAACACAATCCCTTGAAATCCGGTGCTTGAATGCTCTGAATCATGCCTTCGTATAGGAGCTACGTTGCAGTGATTTGAAAAACAGAAAATTACATAAAGGTGGCAATTTTACACCAATTGAACCTTCCTAAAACGTTTTGAGAAACGTGGTGGCTCGAATCGGATTTACAGCAGCGTCTGTTCTTTCCATTTCAGAATATGGCACGTGGAGAGATGGAACAGAGAAGCAATCGTATCTGCAATTGATTTGCAGAGAATCGGGACCAAGAAAGAAGTAATTGTAGAGTTAATGAGGGAGATACGTAACGGGTGGAGAAGTCCGGAGAGAAGAAACGGCTTGGGGGTTCAATGAATAGCTGCCAAAAAGGGTTATGCAGAAGAAGATGAGTAGTGGAAGGACTTGGGGTTTATTTGTTTAGATAATAGACGGGCCGAACAAAAAGGTGTTAATTAGGCCTGGTAGAGAATTTGGCTAGCAGATTATTTAGATAAAATATTTGGTCCGAGAAAGTTACATGTGTATAAATATCCTAGCAGATTTTTCAATCATTATTGGACTGGATCAAAAATGTATCAGCCTGCTAGTTGTCTTAATTAAATTAATTAATTAAATAACTATAACGTTAATAAATTAAATTTATAATATTGTAATTATCTAATAATTAGATTTAATTAGTCCAAATCATTTCCTGCAATAAGATCAAAACAGAGTTGCCATATAATGTAAATCTAATGACTTCATGGCTAAGTTAGTGTGACATAGAAAACGATATAATTAATAAAAGTCACACAAAAAATATTATATGGAAAACTTAAAGAACTTTATAAAAGCTTTAAACGAGGAGATTGCTATATTGAAAATTAATCAACATAACTAAACATATCACAAAATACTCAACAATAGGGAATCACCCCTATTTTCTGGTTTCTAACGAAATCTAGCAAGACTGAGTGGTGAGAGATTTTAAGGTCTAGTTAACTCTCTACTTGTCAGGGAATCACCCCTATACCACTCGGCTTTGCGCTGAAAGTTTAAACTTTCCTATTCATTCGACTCTTTTCAGTGTAGATCCAATTGCTCCCACTGGGCCTGAGACACTCAAGTGGTTCTACAAGAGGCTGAATAGAACTGGAGTACCAAAAAACTCCATTCACAGGGTTGAGGCTTTCAAACCAACCTCTATGATCAGAATCCTATACAGCCCACCAAGAGCCATAGGTTATCAATCACCCCAACAGACTGTAAAGTCCACAAAACCACAATGGGTCAATGGTTAAACCATACTCCCACTGCGTTTTGGGTGGATTGACATTCTGATCTAGTAGTATTTATCAATGTAATCACCAACAACTGATGTTGGACGTGGTCTGATTAAATCAGATAGTAACTACCTCTGGGTAACCGTACTCCAAGGTTTAAGGCTGCTTCTTATAGATTCTATCAGAAGCCTTGTGACAGTTCAACCGTCACTTTCTGATCTCAAGAATCTTATAACCAACCTTCACTCGTCACATTAAGATATTTTACAAACATTCACAATCTGAACGTATGCGCAAAATCTCCAGTCCTACCTTCAAGCATTAAGTGCTAAATGCCAAATTAACTCCTTATCCATAAATTCACTAGCATCTTCTAGGTAGACCTCTCGGTTTACATAATAATGTTAACCGTTATTTTGCAACAATATATTAATCGAGTTTAGCAGTGTATTGTAGTACATCAATAACTATATATAGGGCAAGTTATGGTTTCTTCCTTAGTAAAAACATTCCACTAGGAGGCAGGACGAGCATCAGTCCCAAGCCTATGTGATAGCCAATTTCTGAGCATGGAATACTCTATTCTCTGCTAAAATCAGAGACTCCTCCTCGTATTCTTTAGATAAACTAAATCGTGTTTCGAGTAGTTATCAGACAAAATGTCACCACTCAAAAAACTCCCATTAGCTTGTATCTCTCACTAGACCCCGAAGGTCAATATGAACAAGCTACGCTATTTCTTCAGATCTATTACCCTTTCCCAATTGAAAGGAAGCTTAGTCATTATTCCTTTAAGACAGTGTTCCAAGACTGGGAGATAGGAATCACCCTTTGATAGTCATTAGGTCTTATCTCTTGGACATATGCACTAATTAATAGATTTTGAAGAATCGTTTATCTTAATACGGAAACCGTTTGCCTATATAGTTTAAGACGTGTTCTATATACATTTTCAGCATTTCTTAGTGGTTCTGACTTTATCAAACAAAAGTCCGAGTCTCGGATTCGTACAAATGTCATATTCACTTTCTATTTGGCAATAGTAGTATCGAGATGAAAGTGAATCCATTTGTTTCAACGAATCTGTAAACAGAAAAAATAAATTTTTCTGTGATATTCAAGGATAGAATCCGAAATTCATTTCCTTATACCACTCCCACTATTTTAGCTAAAATTACTGCCCGTTGTTACTCTATTAATTGTTAATGCAAAGCTTCCTTGTTCTTCCAAATAACTTAGCTCCCGAGTCGAGTTACTCGGTTAAGAAAGTCGCTAAGGATTCATTGGTTAGTGATCCGAAATCACTTTCCTTATCCTATATACTTTCTTTAATTAATACTTCGGTTTAGCCTCAAACTTAGTTTAGACGATTAACACTTGTAGACATTCTTTCCCATTCTTGACTTTCCTTAAAAGGAAATAGTCTTGAACTAGCAGTTCGTTTGGGTAGACACTACTCGTGAATTGTGGGATGTCTAATGAATTCGTTACCCAGTGGGACTAATTTTCTAATAAATCAGAAAAACATAAGATAAAAGCTCCCACTAGTTTATCGGTTCCAAATACCGTCTAACTAGCGACACTTTAATTTATGATTCTCCAATTTTTCTGTTAGAAAATTTCTCGTGTAGTCACTACATTATTAAAAATTCACTAAAAGAATTTTACCGTCCCAATCATCTTTCAAACTAACTATGGTTGTCTCTCGTTCAACATGAGTGACAGCAGTGACATACTTATTTACGTCACATAAGTCTTGAAGGCTCAAGATAAATATCTTTTCCGAAAGATTAATCGCATGTAAGATTAATGAGAACAACGTTCTAGTTACTTACCACTTTTTAACGAAGTCGTTACTAGTCAATTTAATACATACACTAGCACTCTAGTACCCTAGAGAGATATATAAATAGTTGTGAATAAAATTGACAGAAAAATAAATCTAAATCATACACTACTAATAAATTTTAGGAACTATAAACTAAGTACTTATAGTCTATCCTACCGTTCCAAGGACTTAATCTCTTGCCTCAGTGCCGCCTTAGGGTAGGTCAAAGAGATTTCGATTAATATTGAAAATCAAATTGAGAATCGAACATCTCATTTGTGTGATCGTCAATCACCTTTCCTTTTTCATCCAAGGTATTACCAAAATACCCTTTATGAGTGTGACCTACTGTTTCAGATTTTTAGGTAGACCCCGAGTGTGCCGCCTTAGGGTCAGTAAGTGACCCGGCGAGTACCCAAAATCCTATCCTTTAGGAGACCAAGCCTTGAATTTTGATAGCGGTGAAGGTCTTCCTTAGGGGGCCGAAATCAAAGCCGGCACGAGGCGTCACCATTCTCTCACGGTGCTTGAGTCACCAGTAGAGGCCGTGGGGTCGGCTGTCGCCTCTCCCGCTCCCACTCAATATTTTGAAAAAGTGGTGGGTTTACTGATCATGTTTTTGGACTTGATGTTACTGTTAAGGCCATATTTATATGATTATTAAAGGTTTATTTCATTATTATTTTCCCCACATTTGCATAATTTACATGAGAATTAAGGGTTTAAGTGTAATTATTTAATAAAGATGATTTTAAGATGATTGTATGCAAAATTGATGATTTTAAGTGTTTGATTTAATGGAATTATTATTATTTGGATTTTATTACGTTTTTGCATTGTTTATTTATCATGTAGGAGTTAATTTTCGTGCATATAATGAGGATAAATGAAGCTCAAGTCGAATTATAAGAGATAGAGTTGGAATTGGCTTGAAGAAATTGGATAAAGATGAAGAGATCCGATCCTCAGCAGTTCAAACGGGCGTCTACTGATCTTGAACGAGCGTCCAGAAGTGAACTGGCGTCCATGCAGCGTCCAGAATCGTATTTTACATTCAGAGAGTTCAGACGGAGGATGAACGAGCGTTTACTCAGCGTCCAGGCATTCTGGACGGGCGTCCACGAGACCAGACGGGCGTTCAAGGCCGACTTAACCATAACCGACTTAGAGCTCTATAAATACAGCAGCAGCCCCAACCCTAAGGATATACTTTATACCACATAATTGAGATCGCAATTTTCACCAAAAGCTGCGGCCAGAACCCTAATTCCACAGAGATGAACTTCTCCAACCCAACAATCATCTCCAACATGATTGTTGGCTAGAAACCTTGCAGTGAGTCGACGGAGGAAGCCCATCATCAACACAAACCAACTAGAGAGTTCAATGCTTTATGTTAGTGAGTTTAATTTATAGTTTTTCATCACTTTGGATGTTGTTTTGTATTGATCATGTTTTGTTGGAATTAACGATTCGATGAAACGATTTATCTATATCTATATGCTTGGATCTATGTATGAAAATATATTGGTTTAAGTCTTATTTCGTTCAAGTGATGCAATTATTTGTGTTTTAAGAGATTATGCATGATTAGTTGAGTAAGAGTTTGGAATCAATCTCGTGATTTCGTGTTGATTGCATGTTTAGTTTGTTTGAAAAGATAAACGAAACCCTAGAATTTGGTTGAAGAAATTTAATTGAATTCATGAAAAATCACTACTAAAAACTACATCTTTAGATCACCATCTAGTTGGGGGGTTGTTGGTTGATGGGTGGATTCATTGCCTCGCTGTGTTTTCCTTTATTGTTTATTAATCAAATCGTTTAGATTAAGTTTAGTTTAAGTTCTAGTTATATAAACCCTAGTTTCCTGCTGTTTTCCTGCACTTTTCTGCTTCAGTTCGTAATCAGACGTTCGTCCGCAATAGCAGACGCCCGTCCATTAGATTTAGTTTTCAGACGCTCGTTCACTTTAGTGAACGCTCGTCCGTCTTTCTGTTTTCGTATTTTCTGCTTGTTTTTATTTCCTGTTTTAGTTTCAATTCTTAGGTTTAGGTTTTAGTTAGTTTCAACCTTAGTTTAGTTAATAGTCGTGACATAATCGATAGAATAATTGTTCTTTGATCCGATAAACATTCCACTCCCTTAGGACGACCCGTTAACACCCTATACTACGATCCTTATACTTGGGGTGTTTCGGTTTATAAATTATAAAACTAGTTTTTACCGAACAAGTTTTTGGCGCCGTTGCCGGGGAGTCGGTAACGGTTGTCGGATTCTATTTAGGACAATTTTCTGTGTCAAAAAGGGGTAGTTAGGGCACGCGGTAGTATTTTGACCATAACTTTCGGCTCGAGTGTCCGTTTGGAACGCAGGACCCCAATTCGGAAAGCTCGTTCCGACGCCGACGACGTGGTGAACGGCCGTAGGCCGTTCAATGCGTTTTCGAGGTCAAAATCCACTGTTTTCCCCTCCATTTTGGCCCTAGAAGATTTCAACACGTTTTTTTTTCCCGTCTTGGTGTTTTTCTAGTTTTTTTTTTAGGTTTTCGTAGCTGAACGAGCGTTCGATAACTTGAACACCCGTCCACCTCAATTCTGTCTTCTGAACGAACGTTCATTCATCTGAACGAGCGTTCAGTTCTGAACGAACGTCCATTCATACTGGACGCCAGTTCAGTCTCTCAAATCATCACTTCTTTTCTTTCTTCTCTTTTCTTCTCTTTTATTCTCTTTTCTTTTCTCCCTCTAAACCATCAAACCTTTTCTAAACCTGTTCTAATCAACCCAAAGGGTTGATTTCTTCCTTCTCCTTTCTTCTGGTTTATGCAAACGAGAAGTAAGAAGGGACTTCTGATCTTTGATCCTGAGCCTGAACGATCTATCCTTAGAAGAAGGCTTCTCCCTGATTTGGACAAAATGGCGGATCAAGATCCACCAATTCCAAATCCTGATCCCCAAGCTCAGTTAAATTTACTCCTTCAACAAATGCAAGCTCTGCAGCAACAGCAGAATCAGCAAGCTGGCATAAATCAACAACTTCAACAATTCCGCCAAAACCAGCTTAATCAGTTGAACCAGGACCCCTACACTCCATATCTTAATCAAGATTTTCTCGAGGGACATAGACCTATTCGTCCACCTGATATGGGGGGATTAAATTTCGACCTTAAAAATGGAGTAGTTGCACTAGTCCAAAATAGCTCTTTCCATGGCACTGCTCAAGAAGACCCGCACGACTTCTTGTCCACGTTCGTACAAATCTGTGAAGCAGGCCATTATCCTGGTGTTGATTCTGAGATCGTAAAGTTAAAGCTATTTCCTTTTGCTTTGAAAGGTGAAGCAAGTCGGTGGTTTAAATCGTTGGCACATCATTCTCTCCATACATGGAATGATGTCAAAAGAGCCTTCGCTCTTAAGTGGGTTTCACCGGGCAAGATTATGGAGATGAAACGGGAAATAGCTACGTTTGAGCAGATGGAGGATGAGACTGTTGGCAAGGCTTGGGAGAGATTAAATCTGTTGATGAGGAAGTGCCCCAATCACGGATATGATAGACATGAGTTGTTGGAACTATTTTACAGAGGAGTCTCTCAACCTAATAGAGACTATCTTGACTCCACAGCTCATGGATCCTTCTTAGGGGGAGGTGATGAGACTGCCTACAGAGTGGCTGAGACCATCGCCAAGAACAATATGTGGTCGACTCCCAGGAAGACCAATGTTGTTAAGAAAGAAGGTACTGCAAGCAATCCTGATACAAAGCTGTTGGTTGCTCAGATGGAATTGATAAGCAAGCAGCTGGCCAATCTTCAGACGCAGCCTTCTGATCTGGGAATGCAGGTAGGAACGGAGATGACGGAAGAAGTAAACTTAATGGATAATCAAAACCAACCCTTCCGAAACTTCAACCAGAACCAGAACTATTCAGGATTTCAACGACAAAACTTCAATCAAGCCAAGTTACCACCTGGCCCTTCAAATTCAAATTCTTTCAACTCGAACTATCAAAGGCCAGTTCAGAACTCCCAAAGGCCTCAAGGTGGCTGGAATCAAACTCAGAACAACAATCATACCACCTCATGTGTCCCTCAACACAAATTCGATGAGCTGGTAGACATGGTGAAGACTCTGTCTACTAGTGTTAAAGCAATTGAGAGACAAGTTGGTCAAATGGCAGACCAGCAAGCAAGCAGACCTCACGGTAAACTTCCGAGTTATACCGAGAGAAATCCGAAAGCTGATGTGAATGTTTGCACTGCCATTACACCTCAGTGGGAGTATGGGCAAGAAGAGGAGTTGAATGAAGTAACATTGAGAAGTGGTAAACAGGCTGGACCCGGCAAGATGTCGGGAAACGAGTAGCCCCTCCTGACGCCATGAGTTCAGGAGGGGGAAATCAGAAACCACATGCCGAAGAAAGCAACGATGAGGAGCTTAGTGACAATTCTTCGGAGGACGAAAATAATTCTGATGATGAGGAAAGGAAGGAGAGTCAGGAGGCTGTACCCCTGACTAAGAAAAAGGAAGAAAAGTTTGTGAGATGGAAGGATAAGGAGGATGAGGCGATAAAGAATCAGGCCACGAAGAATGATAAAGCCCTTCCTTATCCACCGAAAAGGAAAGAGAGAGCCCTCGCCAAAGACAAGCAGTATGATGGGGTGAGGAGGATACTTAGGGACACTAAAGTGAGTATGCCCTTAGCTGAGGTATTGTCTGAAATGCCTAAATGCTCTAAGTATCTTAAAGAATTCTGTGGGAGTAAGAGAAAACTTCAGGGGATGGCTGAAGAAGTGCTACGCGAAGATTGCGCGATGGTTTCACAGAAAATTGCTGTTAAGCGAGGTGACCCTGGCAGACCTTCAATCTCCTGTGAGATCGAAGGTCATTTATTCGAAAACGTCTTATGCGACTCAGGGGCCTCTATTAATGTGATGCCATTAAACGTATGCAAAAAGCTCGGGTTAGATAAAAGGATGCGGGAACGCCCGATTTCTCTTCAGATGGTAGATAAATCTAGCCGGACTGCAGCCGGTTGTGTAGCTAATGTTCTCCTTCAAGTTGAACATTTAGTCTTCCCTACCGATTGGGTTATTCTAGACTATCCACCTGATAAGGAGATGCCTCTAATTCTAGGCCGAACCTTTTTAGACACTTCTAACGCTCTCATCGACTTCTGCAAAGGACAGATTACTCTTAGAGTCGGTGACACATCTGTCACCTTCACACGAGGGACACATCCTGAAAGAGCCGTAATTGATGAAATATCGTTTGTCGAAGCCATCTATGAGGACGAAAAAGATGCCTACTTTGAAGAAGCAGAGGAGTTGACAGAGATAGGTGTTTTTGAAGTCATGGACATTGAGGATCCGGCTGACTGCGGACCACCTTCTAATTCATTTCAAGCCGTAGGCATTGACGAGTCATCTTCACTCGCTCATACTGGGCCTGTTATTGAGTTAGAAGCATGGAGATGCCCAGCAACAAACGATGATTTCAAAGAACTGAGTCAGGAAGACTTCATCCCTGGTGAAGAAGAAGCTCTGATGGGTAGTTGGGACGAGGTAGAGTTTTGGAGAGAAGCTACTCATTGGGAAGTAGATGATTGGGAAGAGTTGGCAGAAGAGCTTAAAGATGAAGAGTTAAGAAAAATGATCGATCACAAGAAAAAGGAAGCAAGTGTTGACCGGAGGATTCCGATGGATGATTTGATCCAATACCTTTCTGGGGTTGAGCCTCGGGAAGATGAGGTGTTCTACTGTCAACCACTTCAAGCTCATAAGGAGAAAGGTGGCCCGTTAAAGTCTAGTATTGAGCAACCACCTACTGATTTAGAGCTTAAACCGCTTCCAAAACACCTTAAGTATATCTTTCTTAAGGATGGAGATAAATTGCCTTTGATCATTTCTTCGAAACTCGACCAAGAGCAAGAAGCACAGCTGATAGAAGTGCTTAAGAAAAACATCCTCGCGTTCGGTTGGCAAGTGGGTGATATCCGAGGGATCAGGCCAGACATATGCATGCATAAAATCCGAACGGAGGAAGGAGCTAAAAAGGTAAGACAACCTCAGCGAAGGCTGAATCCGCATATGCAAGAGGTTGTCAAGAAAGAAGTTATAAAGTGGCTCGACATGGGAATCATCTACGCAATCGCCGATAGCGAGTGGGTCAGCCCTACTCAAGTTGTGCCAAAGAAGGGCGGTATTACGGTTGAAAAGAATGAAAAAGGGGAGGAAGTTGCCCTACGTCTCGTGACTGGCTGCAGAGTCTGTATTGACTATCGTAGACTGAATGAAGTCACCGCAAAGGATCACTTCCCTTACCCTTCATTGACCAACTAATTGAAAGACTGAGTGGTCACAAGTATTATTGTTTTCTCGATGGATACTCTGGTTACTTCCAGATAGCCATCGACCCCAATGACCAAGAGAAGACCACGTTTACATGTCCATCTGGTACTTTTGCTTTTCGTAGAATGCCATTCGGTCTATGCAATGCACCCGCGACTTTTCAACGGTGTATGTTGGCCATTTTTGATGGACTTGTTGAGAAATGCATGGAGGTCTTCATGGATGACTTCTCAGTCTACGACGATAGTTTTGATGAAATTTTAGAGAACCTAGATATGGTACTCCAACGTTGCGTTGAGAAGAATCTGGTGCTTAACTGGGAGAAATGCCATTTTCTAGTTGATGAAGGAATAGTTTTGGGACATAAGGTGTCCAATGCTGGTATTCAAGTTGATAAGGCTAAGGTCGAAGCCATTGAAAGGATGACGTACCCTAAGACAGTGAAGGAGGTACGAGGTTTTCTAGGACACGTTGGCTTCTACAGGCGGTTTATTCGAGACTTTTCTACGATTGCCAAGCCTTTATCAAATCTCTTGAAAGAAGATGTCGATTTCTTGTTCGATGCGAAGTGCAAAGAAGCTTTCAATTGTCTGAAAGACAAGCTTATCAGTGCCCCTATTTTAGTTGCACCTGACTGGACCAAGCCTTTCGAGTTGATGTGCGATGCCTCTAATTACGCCGTAGGCGCAGTTTTAGGTCAAAGAGTTGATAAAAGGTTCAGGCCCATTTATTATGCGAGTCGTACCTTGAACCCGGCTCAATGCAATTATACCACAACTGAGAAGGAATTCTTAGCTGTTGTTTTTGCCATTGACAAGTTTAGAAGTTATCTTCTAGGGTCTCAAGTTGTTGTTTGGACCGACCATGCAGCCTTGCGCTACCTTATGGACAAAGCAGATGCAAAACCAAGGTTACTTCGATGGATTTTAATTTTACAAGAGTTTGACCTTGTGATTAAAGATAAGAAAGGTAGTGAGAATATTGTGGCTGATCATTTATCTCGCTTAGTAAATGAGGGTGCAGAGAATCACAATGATATAGGCATTGATTTTCCGACTGAGCAATTGATGAAGCTTGAAACGGTTAGGCCGTGGTATGCTGACTACGTCAACTATTTAGCGAGTGGTCATTTAGAGGATATGACGTATCAGGAGAAGAAAAAGTTCTTTTCTGATCTTAAATATCTCGTATGGGAAGATCCTTATTTGTTCAGAGTCTGTAAAGATGGGTTGCTTCGAAGGTGTGTTCCTGAGCATGATCAGTGGGATATCCTAGAACAATGCCATAGCGGTCCTACCGGAGGTCATTATGGAACACCGAAGACGGTTGCGAAGATCCTTCAAGCTGGATTCTACTGGCCGACTCTGTTTAAAGATGCAGAAGCCTTTTGTAAAGGTTGTGATAGGTGCCAGAGAACTGGACGACAGAGTAGTAGGATGGAAATGCCACTTAAGCCCATTCTTGAATGCGAAGTTTTCGATGTATGGGGCATAGATTTTATGGGACCCTTTCCATCCTCATGTGGTAATAAGTATATCCTCGTCTGTGTGGATTATGTTTCAAAGTGGGTCGAGGCCATAGCTACTCAAACTAATGATCATAAAGTCGTGAAGAAATTCTTGCAAAAGAATATCTTTACTAGATTTGGCTGTCCGAGAGCACTCATTAGTGATGAAGGTACTCACTTTTGCAATGCGCCGCTTGACAAGATCCTTGAGAAGTATGGTGTCAAACATAAGATTGGTACACCATATCATCCTCAAACTAGTGGCCAAGTCGAGGTAAGCAACCGGAGCCTGAAAAGAATTTTGGAGAAGACCGTGAACAATAATCGATCTAATTGGAGTCTTAAGTTGGATGACGCATTGTGGGCTTATCGTACTGCATTTAAAACCCCGATGGGCACGTCACCCTTCCAAATGGTCTATGGCAAGGCTTGTCATTTACCTGTCGAACTTGAACACAGAGCTTTCTGGGCAATTAAATTCTTAAATTTCGATAGCCAACTCTGTGGGGAGAAACGGTTGTTACAATTGAACGAGCTCGACGAATTCAGACTCAGAGCGTACGAGAATGCTAAGCTTAGCAAGGAAAGAACGAAGATGCTCCATGACGCTAAGATCAAGGACCGAGAATTCAAAGTTGGTGACATGGCTTTACTCTATAATACTAGACTTCACCTGTTTCCGGGTAAACTCAAGTCTAGATGGTCTGGTCCCTTTGAGATTCTCGAGGTTAATCCAAGTGGAGTAATTACTTTGAACGGGTATGGTAATCAAGCTTTTAAAGTGAATGGTCATCGACTTAAGAAATATTTTGGGCAACCAAAGGAAAAGCCTGAGATTCTTTATTTCCAAAGAAGAGATGAGAGTACAGATGTCCTGATTTGTGAGGAGATTCCATCTTATTTCTTTGAGTCAGATGATGATGACGTTCCTATATCCACCCGTAAGGTACCTTCTGTTGAGACTTCTGATCATACCACTATGTCTATGCCTATCGTGTGCAAGAACAAGAAGAAGAGAGTCAGTGTAGTTTGGAGAGAAAAGTTTAATGATCTTATTGCGCACTTGACTTGTTGTTGTGGTGAAAATCACTTCCGCCCTAGTAATTCTAATTCCGATACTGAGGTGGCGGCAGTTAAACCAAAGTGGCCCGATCCGGGTTGATTCTTGAACTTTGTGTCAAGCTATTGACATTAAAAGAGCGCTCCTAGGAGGCAGCCTAGTTTTCTTTGTTTGTTTCCTTTTCTTAGGTTGTTTTGTTTTATTGTTTTAGAAATAATACTTTAGTTGCTTTTGTGTTGATGGTTATTCCTCCTACGTTCATTGTGAGTGTTTTGTGTTATGTGTTGCTCATATACCCCGTGTACCCCGAGATTATATGGTATGTCGAGTGTTGCAGATACTTTTGAGCAGGTTTTCGAGTTACTACTGTCCAGTGTTGTCTATTCGAGTTGTAGCGGTACGTTCATGCTTCGGCCTGACCTCTGCCAACTTTCATCCGACAACCACTATTGAAACCAGCTAAGTTTTCTTTTTCTTTTATTCTGCACATTCTGAGGACATAATGTGATTTAAGTGTGGGGGGGTGTTTGGGTATGTTTTTATGCTATATCCTTTGAAATATGAGTAAAAAGTGAATGTTAAATTTTCCACTAAATTTAAATTTTTTGTTAATCTCGAGCTTATAATTGGAACTAGATGCTTGCTAGTTGTAGTTTTCTAACGATGATAGTATGTGACTTAGTGAGATAATTATAGCATGTCTTTACTGTCATGGAGATAGTATTCATTTTTCACTCACGGAAGCCTTTGATATTGAAGCAAGATTTTTGAACTATATCCTTTCATTGTTTTAGTGATTTATCTTAGGAAGGTCAGTATAGTAACACCTTAGTTAGACCGTGTGCTGTGAATATCGTAAAGTTCGAATGTGATAAGTGAGATGTAACTTATGTCTTGAAAAAAAGAGAGAATGAATAAGCAATCATAATAAATACGTTTGTCGGAAGCTGGTTTATGATTGGAGTGTAGCATTATCTCGAAATGTCCTATACCACTATGATGACCAAAAGCTCACGACAGTCAGGAGAAGCTACCTTATGATTTGAGTAAGGTAGGGTGTTATCACGAAACATCCTATTCTACTATGATGGGTAAGAGCTCATTCTGATATGCGTCAAATTTGAAAATTTTGGAAATGATGAGTAAAAATAAAGTGAAGTCTTTGTTATCATGGATCTTATACCCAGTAGAACCGCATGATATGCTGTAGGGATTATCCTACTGAGTGCGTGGGAAGGCTTTGAGTGGAGCTATTACTGTCTGTACCTAGGATAGTCATTGGAATTTTTGAGAGGATATTTCTTTGAAAGGCTTGTTAGATTGAGAATGGCTTGTCACACTTACACCGAATCTATCTCTGTGTTGGTATCATTTGCTATAGTTGTTGTATCTTTTGTTACGTGAGTTAGAGATCTATGTGGATTATTTATAAAGTTGAGCTATAGTTTTGATTGTTTTGTCCGAGGACGTACAAAAAGCTAAGTGTGGGGGAGTTGTTAAGGCCATATTTATATGATTATTAAGGGTTTATTTCATTATTATTTTCCCCACATTTGCATAATTTACATGAGAATTAAGGGTTTAAGTGTAATTATTTAATAAAGATGATTTTAAGAGGGTTGTATGCAAAATTGATGATTTTAAGTGTTGATTTAATGGAATTATTATTATTTGGATTTTATTACATTTTTGCATTGTTTATTTATCATGTAGGAGTTAATTTTCGTGCATATAATGAGGATAAATGAAGCTCAAGTCGAATTATAAGAGATAGAGTTGGAATTGGCTTGAAGAAATTGGATAAAGATGAAGAGATCCGATCCTCAGCAGTTTGAACGGCGTTTACTCAGCGTCCAGGCATTCTGGACGGGCGTCCACAAGACCAGACGTGCGTCCGTTGCCGACTTAAACATAACCGACTTAGAGCTCTATAAATAAGCAGCAGCCCCAACCCTAATATACTTTATACCACATAATTGAGATCGCAATTTTCACCAAAAAGCTGCGGCGAACCCTAATTCCACAGAGATGAACTTCTCCAATCCAACAATCATCTTCAACATGATTGTTGGCTAGAAACCTTGCAGTGAGTCGACGGAGGAAGCCCATCATCAACACAACCAACTAGAGAGTTCGATGCTTTATGTTAGTGAGTTTAATTTATAGTTTTTCATCACTTTGGATGTTGTTTTGTATTGATCATGTTTTGTTGGAATTAACGATTCGATGAAACGATTTATCTATATCTATATGCTTGGATCTATGTATGAAAATATATTGGTTTAAGTCTTATTTCGTTCAAGTGATGCAATTATTTGTGTTTTAAGAGATTATGCATGATTAGTTGAGTAAGAGTTTGGAAACAATCTCGTGATTTCGTGTTGATTGCATGTTTAGTTTGTTTGAAAAGATAAACGAAACCCTAGAATTTGGTTGAAGAAATTTAATTGAATTCATGAAAAATCACTACTAAAAACTACATCTTTAGATCACCATCTAGTTGGGGGGTTGTTGGTTGATGGGTGGATTCGTTGCCTCGCTGTGTTTTCCTTTATTGTTTATTAATCAAATCGTTTAGATTAAGTTTAGTTTAAGTTCTAGTTTTATAAACCCTAGTTTCCTGCTGTTTTCCTGCACTTTTCTGCTTCAGTTCGTAATCAGACGTTCGTCCGCAATAGCAGACGCCCGTCCATTAGATTTAGTTTTCAGACGCTCGTTCACTTTAGTGAACGCTCGTCCGTCTTTCTGTTTTCTTATTTTCTGCTTGTTTTATTTCGTTTTAGTTTCAATTCTTAGGTTTAGGTTTTAGTTAGTTTCAACCTTAGTTTAGTTAATAGTCGTGACATAATCGATAGAATAATTGTTCTTTGATCCGATAAACATTCCACTCCCTTAGGACGACCCGTTAACACCCTATACTACGATCCTTATACTTGGGGTGTTTCGGTTTATAAATTATAAAACTAGTTTTTACCGAACAGTTACATTAAGGAACAATAAATCATAGGCCCGAATGGTACGGTTATGTGGGCTAGCCCACCCGACCTATTCGTTGGAACATATGTGGCCGTCGGATGGGTCAAGACTAGGGGAGCTCCGTTGAGCCGTAGTGGCTCGTCGGATGGCTCAGCCTTGCCGGACCCCCGTGCAAACGCCACACGTGGAGGGTGAAGTCGATCGAGCCGTAGCTACTGTTGACCACCCAACCATGGTTAAACTATTTTCGAACCAAGCTTGCTAGTGATTATCCAATCCTTAAACATCAAACTTTCACGTAGACACTACGGAGCAAAAAACGTAATCTCGTCTAGGTAAGGTGGAATTCACCGAGAATCCAACACCTTAACCGCGAGGTTTCGGGATTTTACTCCCTATGCTTTCGCAGAGTGGGATTCACCGAGAATCCATCACTCAACCTCGACGATTGACAAAACCCTTGATCCTCGGTTTTTTACCCTAATTATTTTCTAATTAATATCAAACAATTAATTAAAACTAATTGCGTGTGTTGTATACATGTCTAACTAATTCCTCGAATTAATTTCTACATGTATGCATATGGAGTGGAATTCATGATATGATGCTTGTCATGGAAATTTTCCAGTTCTACAAATACAATCTAAACATGTATTCTAGTGCGGAAAATAAACACCGAGATGGACCGTTGGCACCCCCGCATCTAACCTATTAGAAAATAAATTAACCAAACCCCAACTAGGGTTTACTACTTTCGAACATAATCTGCAGCTGTTCAAATTCTTCGATGATCGGGAAACCAAAAAAACTTGGATCGTGACGAAACTTTCCAGATCTGTTCTTCACTCCTCGGGCTTGAATATGGACGGTTGGATCGAAGTTTTGGCTTGTCAATTTTCTCCAGTGAGCCGCCCAACTTGATGCTGAATCTGTCTCTTACAGCAGCGCATCAGTGACTTCCCGAGGCCGATCGGGAATCGAGATGAAACCCGATCGACCTGAAATTTTTATGACACGTCTAAAATTTCACTTTTATTAATCTGACCGGTCTGATTTGCATTTCAACGGTCCAAACTCTTCCATAAATTCGAGGAAGTCACAGCTAGGGTTTCTGTGAATCTTGCGTTTTTCTGTTATAGCATCCACTTTATTGCAACTAACGGATATTGAGACGGACTCCGATCGACCCCAAATTTTGATGTCTTGTTCTTCAACTTTTAATCTTGATTCTAACCGGAGGGATCGTCGTTGCAACGGCTGAATCAACGGGAAAAACGGAAAAACTAAACAGCAACTAAACAGATCTACTTCTAGGATATTAAATTGCAACAACAAATAAATTACGTAATTTCTTATAGTCATATGAATGAATTTTCTTCGTTTATATGAGTTTACAATAGATCTAACGGGTAAACAGTGTCAACCTCAATCCATCTCTTCGACCATAACAACCAATCATTATCTATGCATATAAAAAGTTAAAATTTATCTACATGCAATTCCACTCCTATAAATCGTTTATTTATGATTATAACTACATAAATCGTGGAATCTGGCTCTGCTACCACATGAAGGACTGTCTCTCTACTTCCCCCAGGAAGGAATGGATTTCATGTCTGCGAAAATCAGAACTACTCACTCATCATGAGATAGTGCCAATGAGAAGTGACTTGGAACACATATTTAAGTGAACCGTAACTAACACATCAAACACTACCCCGAGACAAGCAGCAACCTGTGATCACCTCAGGATTAAGGTTGATCCATATATGATCATCTAATGATTTAATAAGATTCCTCGATTACGGAATTATACCGAGAAATTCAGATTAAATCAGTCCAGTCCTATATGAATGCCATCATATATAAATGCCCCACGTAGGTACCCTCTACTGACAGTCCGGATAAGACTATCACACCCTAAGGTGTTCTGGGCGCATTATTGGTGTTTTAATCAAGAGACCCTAAACTATGATTAAGTTCACCACGGACTAACAGTTTAAGTATATCACCACTAACTCAATCCTCACGTGCATGCCATACACTGAGTTAAGCAGTTACATACTAATATACTTAGGGTTTGCAGCAGTGTATTACTTACAAGCACAAAGCAAGTAATAAGGTGAGATAAATTCTGTTATAAAAAACAATTACACAAATTGTCTTTCGGGCACTACACCTAACAGTTTTGTGCGTCAACTAATTAAGTTGGTGCCAAGGAAAACACAATAAGCTCCAACAAAGTGACGATTATCAGGGTCAGTATCCCAATCAACATTGGAATAAGCCTGTAAAGTAATATAGGAAGAATGGGATATGAATAAGACTTCGGAGATGTTGTGTTTGAGATACCACAGTATGCACGTGACCGCCTGCCTATGATCTTTAGTAGGTGAATGCATAAACTTGCTAACTTTGTGGACAACGAAAGCAATAATAGGCCAAGTGAATTGGAGATATTCAATGCCACCAACAATAGTGCAATAGAGAATGACATAAAGGAAATGTGAACTACCCGATTGCTGAAGACGGCTACTAGCTTCGATGAGCATTTGACAGGGCTTGGAATTGTCTATACCTGATTTTCATAATAGCTGGAGAATATACTTGATTTGGCTGAGATATAGACCATTAGAAGTAGAAAGAGCCTCAATGCCAAGGAAATACAAAGGAATGCCAAGGTCCTTGACAAAAAAGTGCAAGCCAAGATATTCAACAACCTATTGTATTTTAGGAGCTGAGGTGCCTGCAATAATAACATCATCAACATAAATGAGAATGTAAATATGATCAGTGCTGCGAGAGAAAATATAAAGATAGGTGTCTGCCTTAGAGACGCTAAATCCAATTTGAGCAAGGATTTAATAGAACGTGAAAACCAGGAACGTGGATTTGACGTAAACCATAGAGACTTCTCTTGAGGTTGGACACGTGATGAAGCCAATGTGGATGAATAAAACCTTGAGGTTGCTGCATATATACTGTTTCTTATAAGTGGTGGCCGGGCAAAAAGGCATTTTGGATGTCCACATGTCTAATAGGCCACAGTTGGAGGTGGCAAGAGAAGCAGAATTCGCACAGTGATGGGTTTGACCATCGGACCGAATGTCTCATAAAAGTCAATCCCTTTAGCCAGATGGTAACTCTTGGCGACCAGACAAGCTTTGTAGTGCTCAATCTATCCATATGTATGATGTCTAACCCTGAAGACCCATTAGTTACCTACAACATTCACAACGGAATGGAAAGGAACAAGTTCCCATGCGTCATTACGCAGTAGAGCATTGGTCTATTGTCTCATAGCATCACGCCAAAATTGGTGTTTGAAAGCTTCAGTATAGAAAGTAGGTTAAGAGGTGGTAGTAGAGGCCAAGAGAGCCTTTGGAACATGTTAGAGGAAGAAGTCATGCATGTGTATTGGTTTGAGTGTATTGGGTTGGAATGAGTAACCATGCGATGCGGGGGAATAGATGAAGACTAATCAGACAAATCGGAGGAGGATGACAAAGGAGTGGGATCTGGAGATTATGGGGAAGAGAGTGGAGAATCACTAATATGGGACTATGACTGGGAGATGGTGAGTGTGGGTATTGGCTGAGGATGTCAAGTAGTAAGAGTATTAAGAGAAGGAACAATAATATTGGAAGGTGTGAAAGGCATGGAGAAAGTTGTATACGGGCATAAAATTCATCAAACACTACATGAATAAAGATATGATGCCGGCTAGTGGATAAATCAAGGCATTCACAACCATGGTGAGAAAGACTGTAACCAAGAAAGATACACGTCTTGAAACAGAAGTTTATATTGTACTTGTTTTAAGGACGGAGCTGAGGCCAGCATGCACAACTAATGACACAAATGAATGAATGATCGGGAGGACGACCATGGACTATTTCAAATAGGGATTTGTAATTCAAGACACGCTTAAGGAGGCGATTTATGCTATATGCGGTGGTAAGAAAGACATCCTCCTTATATTGCAAGGATATTAGAATGAGAAACGAAGGCAAGACCAACTTCAACTATTTTCCTTTGAGAACGCTCGATGGCACTCATTTGTTATTATGTGTTGGGATCCCTACAGACAATGCAATGTTGAATCCCACTAGAGGATAAATAGTGAGTTAAACTATGGTATTCCCCACCTCAGTCACATTGGAATGGTATAATCATGGTATTAAATTGTCGTTCAACAGAGATTGAAAATTAACAAAACATGCTCCATATCATATTTGATTTTCTAAGGACAAAGCTGATGAGAGTCAACTTTGCTATAGCGTGTGTATTTTACCCCATATTTGTAGCCTATTCGATGTAATTTTGGGGTAGTTAAGTGGTTTTTATAGGCACATTTCACCACGAGTTGAATCACGAGACGATATGGTGTTTACGTCCTAAATCTCCATATTTTTTGATGAATTGTATGCGTTTTATTGGCATTTGTCACGCTGGGGTTTTCTTTTTTGTTTTTTGTTTTTTTATAGGTGCGGCGTGATAGATGCATGACAAGGATCACAATGATACAAAAATCGTCCAAAACGGAGTTCGTATGAGAAATGGCACGAGCCTCAAATTCA
Source organism: Gentiana dahurica var. dahurica (assembly GCA_024500145.1). Lineage (NCBI taxonomy): Eukaryota > Viridiplantae > Streptophyta > Magnoliopsida > Gentianales > Gentianaceae > Gentiana > Gentiana dahurica. Next base: position 15,134,828 of record CM044907.1, on the reverse strand, counting down.
AACGTTCAGAAAAACTATTATTATTCAACTTTATCGGGATCCCGACATTGATGTTGATCGGAAAAGGAGCTCTCTATACCTTTCCGTTCGAAAGCACATAGTTTGTATCAAAATCAAACCAAAAAAAATTAAAATAGAAATATTATTTGTGTATGGGGCCCACCGCATTGAACGAAGCAGGAAAAGGACGGGACAAAAAGCAGAAAAGATGAGGACGCATCACGCATGGCCTTTTATTTGTTTTTGGGAGAATTTCCGGAAAAATAACATCTAGGTCGGTTTTGACCTATAAAATGTCTCCTAGTTCAAATTTCAACACAGTTTTTATACCACAATTTATTTTTTCACAGCAGCTACCTTTTCTCCTGAATTAGAACATATTTATTTTGCTTTTCTCTTCTGCAAATTTTCATACAACAACAGTTTTATTTATTTTATTTCGCTATTACAACACAATGAATTGACGATTTGAGTGGTGGATTGCTTCAATTTTTTTGTGGAAATTTTGTTCAGTTTTTTTTTTTAATTTTTTTTTTATCATGTTGTTAACCATTGTATTTATGGTTTCTTGCGTTCTTGATTTTATTATGAGTAGCTAAATTTTTATAGCTAAATTATGTGATGGAACTACGAAATTGATGCCTAAACGATGATCTAGGGATGAGTAGGACTTAGAAGTTGAATCTTTTGAATGGTTTGTGTCCTAAAACTTGAACCTAATGCTATTAGTGGATTAGCTAACCATTAATTGATCACACACATAACCTTTATAAATATATTTTGCAAGGGAGTATGCGAAATAGGGTTTTAGGATAGCAATGCACGAACTAGTCGAATTATTTGCAGCATGTTCCTTGGTAAGTTTTTTCTAGCTAAACCGTGAATTCGGTGGATGCGGAGCGTCTCATAGTTTTTAAACATATTAGGTCAATTAAATCGCTTAGAGGGGACCGTTGAACCGGATATAGGGTAACTAGGTTGTGGTATTAGCGCCTAGGGACCAGTTTAGGAGATTGCACCCACAACACATTCATTAGAAGCTATTGGTTGGTCGGTAGGTTAAGGCTCATCCTTAGTGATTCGGTAAGGGTATTGAGAGTAGTGCTCTTGACAATAATTTAGCTATTTCTTCTATCATACTTTTAAAGTTAGTATTTTATTTTTTTCTAGTTATAAATACCTTCACCAATATTTGTGAGCCTGAACTAGATACAAAAGTGATTGTAATACTTGATTGATTCCTCGTGAGATACGACCTTGCTCGCCGTTGTAGTACAACCGACCCGGTTCTCTGCCGGTTAAAGTTGGTTTGCTATAATTTGGCCATCAAAAGCCATAAACTTTCGGTGTAATCATCGAAAAAACTAACATAATAACAAGAGCCATAGATAGATAACTCAGCACATGGGCCCCAAACATTTATATAAATCATTTTTGACGGAGTAAAAGAAGTAAATTCAGAAATATATAAAGTTTGATGGTGACTCTTTGCTAACTGACATGGTGTACATAAAATATCCAGGGACTTATATGGTATGGAAGTAGACATATGACGAAGATCCTCGCAGAGAATATGATATAAGAAATGACCGAGAAAATGATGCCACTTTGGTGATGACTGAAAGGGGCTGACATGGGCTTCACCTGGAAACCGGTTGAAGGAGTACGCGAAGTGGTATGAGCCATGTTGGACAAAGCCTTTATGAAGGACGTGGACTGAATAGTCTTTCGTAAGATAATAAGAATCATGAAATTCCAAATAGAATGGACTATCAGTAGCAAACCGGTGGACATCTAAGAGATGAGTGGTAAGAGCATGAGCAACAATAACAATAGATAATTTATACGTACGAGAAGGCGTAGTACTAAAAGTGGAACCAAGATGAGTGATATCCAAACCTGAACCGTCACATATATTGAATTTTGGGGCAGTGGTTTAAAAGGACAAAAAAGAGGGGAAAAATAGAAATCAGGACAGTGGAAATATAAAATGGGTGATAAAAAAAATCCACTGTTCATAACCCCAAATCCACTATTTTCTGGACATGTCATTTTCACCCCAAAAAAAATTCCAATGTCTACAAAATAAACTCCCCATAACTCTTAGGAGTTGTCAGAAGTTCAAGGTTCTAGTTCAAACTTTGGCATCAAAGAAAAGAAAAGAAGACAGAAAAGCGAACATAAGAGTTTTCAAAGGATCTTGATCATCGTTTGTCGGATTTCAGAATCGTTTGAAGGCTCAGAATCAGCGGAAGAAGGGTTTCCTTTTGACATCAAGATCATCAAGTTTGGATTAAGGTTAGTTTTGCCTCAGTTTTGGATTCATCAAGAGATGATCAAGTTTTTATGGTTTCATTTGGTTGATTCGTAGTTCTTGTTGTTTAGAAGCTCTTGATCATAATTGTTTCTTGTTCAATTGGTTGAGCAAACTAGGTTTGGGTTGAAGTCCTAGATGTGCTGCAGTCTTTCTGGATGTTTTTCTTTGCTTTTGGCTAGCTAGAAGGTAAGGGGCTCTTCCTAATGTTTAATTAAGATCTTATGTTGTTAAGGTTGTGTTTTGGGTATAATTTATGGTGTTTTAATGATTGAAATC
>CM044907.1:14942693-15131735 GCA_024500145.1 Gentiana dahurica var. dahurica | reverse complement strand
GGATAGGCATTGGTTCCACTTGTTTTACGTGAACAAAGTTTCCCTATTTTAGTAAATTAAATTGTGGTTCCTACTCAAAGTTAAATTGTGGTTTATGTCCCTATTTTAGTAAAGTGCCTATTTATTATTTATTTTTTATGATCTTTAATTTATTTTGTATCGTTCTATGATTTTGATGCTATGATGTGAATTAGATCGAGAGATCAGTTTGCTATTGATACGTTTACAACATACGAAAGTTGCGTAAACTAGATCACCATAAAAAGATAGGATTTTTAATCATTAATGATGACAAGTTAATCGGTTAATTATCTAGGTTGTTAGGTTCTAAAATACGAGAGTTAACTTGAATCTACACCTTCGTTTTATATGGAATATCGGTCTCAACATTCGAGAGAGGAGAGATTGATAAATTGAATTCACTACGAGAGTAGGATTTCATAGCTTGAGAATACAGATTCACTAAGAGATTAGGGTTTGTATCTCGTGTAAAGGTGAAACCACAATTTGAATTAAAATCATGAGATGAACTAGGATTGAAATCACTTGGTTTGTGTACTGTTTGATCCCATGTATCTTTAGTTTAGTTTAGGTTGTGTTATTTTATTTCGTAGGTTAGATTTATTTTAATTCTTCAATTTGTTCTTTTTATTCGTCAGTAACAATTGAAAAATTAGTGAAATTAGATTCAACATAATTCTGTATGTTACATATCAATTATTTCAGTTATTTTTGCATTAGTTTTATAAATTTTCTTTTGTTTAATGATGCAAAATCCCTCCAACAAAAGTGGCGCCGTTGCCGGGGATTTTGCATCATTAAACAAAAACTTCCTGATTCATTAAAGGATTCATTAAACAAACGATATAATCCTTTGTTGGAGGGATTTTGCATCATTAAACAAAAGAAAATTTATAAACCCTAACTACCATGCAAAACTAACTCCTAACCGGCCGAATACCGGGTAATTGATAGTAAAGCGAATAAGTAAGGGTTCGATCCTCAGGGAATTGGGATGTTGAATCTAATTTAATTAATCCTTTCAATTGTTACTTAGGAAAACAAATAAACGAAGAACAAATAAATAAACGAAAGAGCAATTAAAATAAATCTAACCTAGAAAAAATAATAAAAAACTAAACTAAAGATACATGGGATCAAACATTATACAAACCAAGTGATTTCAATCCTAGTTCATCTCATGATTTTAATTCAAATTGTGGTTTCACCTTTACACGAGATACAAATCCCTAATTCCTTAGTGAATTTGTATTCTCAAGCTATGAAATCCTACTCTCGTAGTGAATTCAATTTATCAATCTCTCCTCTCTCGAATGTTGAGACCGATATTCCATACAAAACGAAGGTGTAGATTCAAGTTAACTCTCGTATTTTAGAACCTAACAACCTAGATAATTAACCGATTAACTTGTCATCATTAATGATTAAAAATCCTATCTTTTTATGGTGATCTAGTTTACGCAACTTTCGTATGTTGTAAACATCAATAGCAAACTGATCTCTCGATCTAATTCACATCATAGCATCAAAATCATAGAACGATACAAAATAAATTAAAGATCATAAAAAATAATAAGGATTGAATAAATTAAATAAATAAACTCACGTAGTTTGGTACATGGTTGAATTCATGAATCGAAAACGGAAGAAAAAACTACATCTAATCTAACCCGGATCACCCGAGCACAAGGCTCGGGTGACCGGCCTTGAAAGCTTAGAAGCTGCGGCTGATGTGCTGTCTTTGAGTATGAGAATTGTATATATTTAGGGTTTAACTGTGGATGTTTTTATAGATTTTAAGGTCGGCTGCTTAAGTAGGCGGATTGGAAGGTCGTTTGGATTATTGGATTGAATTAAAGTTTTTAAAATTCATATCTTGAGTTGTAGACCTCCAAAAATTATGATCCAAATGTCATAATTAAGCTCTCGGAAAACTCTACAACTTTCATTAAGGACTCTTTTTCAGAAAACGCCTTTTTGATTAGCCCGTCGTATCCCGAGTATATTTCGGGATTTTCCACTCGAATTCAGCAACAACATCCAAACTTGTAACGCTCATATCTCGGGCCTCGTAAGTCGGAATGAAGTGATTCAAAATCCTGTAGAATCCTCTCTTCAAGCCCTACAAATCTTCTCTTGAGGTCGAGAGTCAAATCAGTGTATATCATATCAAGAACTGCATCGGAAGTTTGGCTGCTTGAAAGCTTCATTCCAAGCTTTATCTCCATCTTTATCCTCTTCCAAGTCAAAAACATGTATCTACATTGCATCCAAACACCACAAAAACGTAACAATATCCAAAACCATATAAAACAATCAAATAATCGTATAAATTGATACGTTTTCATATTTAACTCTTTAAATCACCATTCACTCAATATTTCACTATAAACCTCGAATTCTATGAAAATCATACGTATATGGGGGAAATTGAGGTGAAATATATCCTTAAAAACACTACAATTTGACCCTTAACAACACCCCCACACTTAAACTTTTGCTCGTCCCGAGCAAAACAAAACAACAACAAACCATCAAGAATCCACATAACCTGACACGAGATATAGTCAAAATCATGACAAGCTAGTATTCAGCAAATCGACCTCATCGGTGATGTGTGTGCAGAACCTACTAAACTTCCACCGATCCTCTCTTGATATAATACATCAAGCACTAACAGTTATCCGGTCAACTAAACGAAAACTTCATTCTATCTACAGCACTTACCTAACAAAAACTAATTACCAAGAACATAGTAACTAACTCACAACTAAATTCCTTTACTTAGTACCAAGAAAATACCTTTCGGGTCTCTACTGGGTTTAGATCAACTTGACTTAGAATTCCACAAAAAATGTATATTTTATATTTCCTATCGTCGCGTCTCAAAAGTATAACACACTCCCCTACATTAGAGGCAGTCACCCTGAGATCACTCAATCCCTTACTGTCCAAGGTAAACCACACTCCTTAATTGGGGCAGTATCCAAATGGACTCGAGGTGATAGTTACAAACAAAATTCCCGCAAAGAAATTCTATTCATTTATTATTTATAGATATATATATTTTTATATTTTTCAAACTCTTTGGAAACTCTCGGTCAAATATATTTCTAACACATTCAAGACTCTTAAAGTTCTCAAGAACACTAAGGTACTGAGATTCTAACTGTGAGTATAGCACTAGTTCTTAACTTTCATTAATGCTAAATAAGTGTTATCTGTATCAAGAATTAACTTTCCTTTAACTAACCGGAAACTATTCTATATTTGGCTCTTCATCTAATAGGTTCGTGAAATGAAGTTCAAGTGAGTATCGACTTTTACTAAACCTATTCTCAGAACATGATATGACTACTAATAACAACTAAAGGGTGCCAGATTATAAAACTAGCATGCAATTGAAATGTTACTCGGGACGAAACAAAATTTTGAAAATTTTGCACTTTTCATAGAAATATTATAGATTAAGCAAATGTATAAATACATAAACCCTCCCCCACACTTAGATTACAACATGTCCTCAAGTTGTACAGAAATAAAAGAAAAGAGAACTTAGCTGATTGTATGCCGAAAGGGAGCTATTCTGGAAGTGTTTCGAACCAAATCCAAAAATTCCCGACGAACTCAGTAGACTGTGGACCATCCACCGGAAAACTGATATCATCTGAAAACTCACAATAGCTAATGCAAATACCCTGCACACTTGACAAACATGAAATACCTCGGGGATAGGGGGAAGATAACATATAAAGCACAGGAAAGGAAGTCTAGAGAATTTTTAGATTAAGCTCATATAAAGATGGACATATACATGGAATATTACAAAATAGTAGGGCTAGGTGCAACTATATGAAAATGCATTACAATGCAATCTACGTGAAAAATCCTAAAAATAAAATAAAAACGAGGTAGTATTACGGAAACCGACAGTTAACTACACTCAAAAAGAAAAATAAACTAGGTGGTATTACGAAAACCGACAGTGACCACACTTAAGAAAAAAATAAAAGGAAAAATAGAAAAACAATGCAACTATATGAAATGCAACTAAATGAAATGCATTTAAATGATATGCAAAAAGAAAATAAAATAAAAGAAAGAAAACTAGCCCACTATATGCAACACGACATATATATAAACGTCTACCACATAATGACAGGTTACGATAAACGACAGTGCTGTCACTAGTGCCGACGCGCCTTAAGACTTATCGAAAGTGATAGACTTATGGAAACCAACAGTCATCTATCTAAACAGGTATAACTCATATGGAGAAAGGACGTAGCATACGGAAAACCGACAGTAGCTACCCATATGAACTATAAAAACAAAGGAAGCACGTAAGTATTAAAAGCTTAAAAGATTCATCGGAGCGGTATGTAGCATACGGGAACCGACATTAGCTACTAATTAACCATAAGAACAGTTATAGCTTACGAGAACCGACATTCACTATAACATGCCTAGATGAATCATATATAAGGAATTGATCAATTATCTAACATGGATTCATAGATGGAAAGGTAAAAACTTATAAGTTCAGGACATCTATGTAAACATCAATTAGCCACAGAAGCTCATATGAAAAATCCACATCAAATAAAAGCATTGAAAATAAAATCAAGAAATTTAGAACCTGGACTGAACCCCGGACGAACGTTCACTTAGCGTTCAGAACTGGACGGGCGTTCCACCTTGCAGACGCTCGTCTGCCTTGAAAACCGACCGGACGGGCGTTCAGAAAGTATAGACGCTCGTCTGGTCCTCTAAATCAGAACAGGATTGAAAATATTTGAACGGACGAGCGTCCAATACTTCCCAACGCTCGTTCACCTGCAGATGAAGAACTGGACGGGCGTCCAACAGAACAGACGCTCGTCCATACAACAAGAATGCACAGACAGCAGGAAAAACACAGCAAAACCCTAAATACTTATGAACACAACACGGCAACACAGATCACAACACAGCAGCCTCATCAAATTAAGCACATGGGTTAGACTAGGTAACACATAAACATATAAACTTCACGTAAAACAAGTTGAGTAAAGTTTGGATAAGGGAAACTTTGAGTAGGAACCAATGGCGATTCTCTTAATTAAATTGTGGTTCTCTCGTAAACCTAGATATTTAACCTACAAACTTCCGTTATGTATAGATTAAAAATCCAAACTTTCCTACGGTGATCTAAACTACACCGACTTCCGTCATACGGTAGCATCAAATCATGCAATCATCTTCCGATTTATATTGCAAGATACAATTGAACATAGAAAAAGAAACAATTATAAATAAAACTTACAAAATCATCCATGAAAAAGAAATCAAGTTGCAGCTGGAAAAGAAGCTTCACAACGCTGTGTTCATGGCTGCTCAACCGTGTTCATCAATGGAGAAACGAAAAGAAAAGAAAACGAAAAAGAAAACCTAATCTAACCACCGGCCGGCCAAGCATGGAGCTCAGCCGGCCGGCTGCTACTCTCAAAACTCGACTTTAGGGTTCAAGTGGAACCAATGCCTATCCAAACTTTACTCAACTTGGCGCCAAAAACTATCCCTATTATTAAACAAATAAATAATCCTTGAACCAATGGCGCCAAAAACTATCCCTATTTTCATTGTTCAAGTGGAACCAATGGCGCCAAAAACAAGTTGTTTAGGGTATATTTTACTATATTTTCGGGCTTAATCCCTAAACAATCTACCTTATTTTTAAGGGAAATAAATGAGAAAAGCGTGTTTTAACCGTTAAATTCCTATAATGGTTATTGAGGAATTATAATTTAATTATGAGGAAATTATGGGTTTAATTGTTATTTTTTACACATTATTATTATTATTATTATTCGATGACTTGGTGTAACAACATTTTGCAGAAAATAAAGAAATGCAGGGGGTGATATTATTTAATCAAGAGGATCAATTTCATTCAATCATTTGGATTTTATTTTGGGAAGATAAATATTATTCAATCAAAAGAATCTCAAGAAATAAAGAAGATATTCGGAGCAATTAAAGAAGGATAAATCAAATCTGATCGAGAGAGTGGAGTGAGGAACACGTTATACGAAGCACAATGTGAACACGGGCATTTGGTAGGCTCGGTCGACCGAGCCATGACACTCGGTCGACCGAACGTGTCGGCTCGGTAGGTCGGTGGATTTTCGCATCGTTATCTTCTAGATCTTCCTATGTCGGCCACGATCCCTATAAAAGGAGCATCCATGCGGAGAGAAAGAACACAGAATTTTACACACAGAAAAAAGCACCACATCAAATAAAAATATGAGTTTCCTTCTTTCAATCTTGCTTGGGAGTTCGAAGATGATTGAAGGCTAAGCATCTTGCGGTGGGACAACGGAGGAAACCAATCAACAACCACACCAACTAGAGGATTTTTAGCTACATCTTTAGTGAGTTAATTTATGATTTTTCATCAATTAGATATTGCTATATTGTTTATGTTTTATTGAATCGAGAGATCGATGAAACTATCGTTTGATTTGAATTTATATGAGAATATTGTTCAAGTTGTGATCTTTTAATTGATGCGATTAATTATAATTCGAGAGATCGTTTATAGTTAATTGAGTAAGAGTATTAGAAATAATCTCGTGATCTTGTTTTGCATGTCGTTTTGTTTTATTTGAAGAAGAAAACGAAACCCTAGAATTCGTTTAGAGAAATTTAATCGAATTCGTGATAGATCATTACTAAAAATCATATCTTTAACTTGCCGTCTAGTTGGGGTTGGGTTGATTGATCGGTGGATTCCCGTTGCCTTGCCGTTGTTTTAATTACTTGATAAATCGAATCATTAGTATAAATCGTTGATTGCTAAGTTAGTTGTTTTAAATTCTAGTTGTTAATTGTTAATTGTTAATTTTCTGCAAATTTACTATTCATCGTTACTGTTCATCGTTACTGTTCATTGCCTTTTAGATCATAATTAGTATAAAATTTAATTTTAGTTAATAAGTTGTGACATTATTTACAACAGCTATATTTTAATCCGATAATTGTACGATTCCCTTAGGACGACTCGGTAACACCCTATACTACGAACCTTATACTTGGGGTGTTCCGGTAAAATAAATTTAAAACAAGTTTTATTGAACAGGCATCCTGCGTTGAAAGCTTCTTCGTTGCGTCGTTCCTCATCTTTTTTTTTTTTCTTTTCAGAATTGTATCGTGTGTGTATTATGAGAAATTAGGGAATTATTTTCTTAAATACTAGTTGTCAAAATCTATTTAATGCGATCCCTTTATTCCATAACTAATTACTTTCCAAATCCTTTTAATTAATTCCTTTTTAATTAAATAAAAGACAAATAATAATTAGGTCGTAATAAATACACCCAATTACTATATTACCCTTTTATAAAAAGTCGGGATGTTACAGCTATTGTCAGTCGTTACCTTCTTTTAGTATGTTTTGAAGAAGATGCAACTTCTTTCCATTGTTACAGAATTGTTTGAACTTCATCTAATGAATTACGGGTGGTTTTTGTGTTACTTTTTGAACACTACTACAATTTTGTAAAGGTCATTGACGTATTATTAAGAAAAGCCTTATAAAAGTAGACATCGCATCCCTCCAGTGCACTATCCGTCATGGGCATGTTTGAACACAAAAAAAATGTTGTTTTATGATTTATTTTTTATTACAGAAACACAAAACGATATTATATTGTGTTCAAACATACACGGGACGGATCAGTGTAGAGGGAACATGTCTCTATAAAAGTAACGATGTATTAGTTTCCTCATTACCTATAACTAGCTATAGTGGCGGTAGTGGCTTAATTATCATGATTAAAATTAAAAAGAAATAACGTTTTTCATTGACTAGTAAGGTGATATACTATGATATTTAGAGGTACATATATAACGGAGGACAAAAGGACACAATTAACCTTGACATTTACTGTCCTATTTCCATAATAGTCTAGATTATTCTAATTCCATAGTATTGTCTTCAACACGATCCTTCAATCTAATGAGAATGGAATTCACATTCATGGAGATTGGACTTGAGAAGAGCAAAGCGTGGAATGCCAAGAGGTTTGGTAAGCAGGTCTGCTAGTTGATCTTCGGAGCTAATGAAGGAGATTTCGAGTTTCTTGGCTGCAACGAGTTCCCGAACATGATAGAAATCGATCTCAATATGTTTGATGCGAGAATGAAAAACTAGGTTGGCTGCAAGGTAAGTAGAACAAATATTAACACACCATAGCCACGGAGTGACGAGGGAGAAACATACATTTCTTTGAGTAAGGAACATATCCATTGAAGTTCAGCAGCGGTGCTAGAGTGGAACTAGTACTCTGCTTTAGTACTGCTTTTGGAAATGGTTTGTTGTTGTTTTGTGCGCCAACTATTTAAGTTGCTGCCAAGGAAAACGCAATAAGCTCCAACAGAGTGACGATTATCAGGATCAGTATCCCAATCAACATTGGAATAAGCCTGTAAAGTAATATAGGAAGAATTGGATATGAATAGGACTTCAGAGATGTTGTGTTTGAGATACCATAGTATGCACGTGACCGCCTGCCAATGATCTTTAGTAGGTGAATGCATAAACTTGCTAACTTTGTGGACAACGAAAGCAATAATAGGCCAAGTGAATTGGAGATATTCAACGCCACCAACAATAGTGTAATAGAGAAAGACATCAAGGAAAGGTGAACTACCCGATTGCTGAAGACGGGTACTAATTTCGATGGACATTTGACGGGGCTTGGACTTGTCTATACCTGATTTTCATAATAGCTGGAGAATATACTTGATTTGGCTGAGATATAGACCATTAGAAGTAGAAAGAGCCTCAGTGCCAAGGAAATAGAAAAGAACGCCATGGTCCTTGACAAAAAAGTGCAAGCCAAGATAATCAATAACCTATTGTATTATAGGAGCTGAGGTACCTGCAATAACAACACCATCAACATAAATGAGAATGTAAATATGATCAGTGCCGTGAGAGAAAATATAAAGATAGGTGTCCGCCTCAGAGATGCTAAATCCAATTTGAGCAAAGATATAATAGAACGTGAAAACCAGGGACGTGGATTTGACGTAAACCATATAGACTTCGCTTGAGGTAGCACACGTGATGAAGGAAATGTGGATGAATAAAACCTTGAGGTTGCTGTATATATACTGTTTCTTATAAGTGGTGGCTGGGGAGAAAGGCATTTTTGATGTCCACATGTCTAATAGGCCACAGTTGGGAGGTGGCAAGAGAAGCAGAATTCGCACAGTGATGGGTTTGACCATCGGACCGAAGGTCTAATGAAAGTCAGTCCCTTTAGCCTGATGGTAACCCTTGGCGACTAGACGAGCTTTGTAGCGTTCAATCTATCCATATGCATGATGTCTAACCCTGAAGACCTATTAGTTACCTACAACATTCACAATGGAATAGAAAGGAACAAGTTCCCGTGCGTCATTACACAGTAGAGCATTGGTCTATTGTCTCATAGCATCATGCCAAAATTGGTGTTTGGAAGCTTCAGTATAGAAAGTAGGTTAAGAGGTGGTAGTAGAGGCCAAGAGAGCCTTTGGAACATGTTAGAGGAAGAAGTCATGCATGTGTATTGGTTTGAGAGTATTTGGTTGGAGTTAGCAACCATGCGATGCGGGGGAATAGATGGCGACTAATCAGACGAATCGGAGGAGGATGAGAAATGAGTGGGATCTGGAGATGACGGGGAAGTGAAGTGAACCGGGAATGGTCGACTTGATTTAAGTTTGGATCGTGGATTTGAAGGTATTTGGAAGGGGTCCTTGACACAACCACAACCTGTGTGGGAGCACCTTGGAATCAATAAACTCATCGACACAGTCACAACTTATGTGAAAGCACCTTGGAATTACCTCATCACTTAGAAAACTTGTTTCTAAGCTCCTTGGTATTTTGGGATATCCACAAGGATTGCTTAAGTCATTGATAAATCCTAAACCTTAGAATTCTCTTTCTAGAGTAACTCAACACAACACTTTGAAAGTGAAATATAATTGTATATCAAAATTTGAATTTCATGTTACAATAGTCTTGGCTATTTATAGGACAAATAATGATAGAAAAATAAGATGAAAAGTCTTCCTAAAATAACTAAAAAAGTGGCGCCCCAATTTACTAAATTCATTTGCATCTTGAGTCAATGTATCTTGAATAAATGCTTGGACTCTTGAGATCTTGATTCATGCATCTTGGTTCAATGTATCTTGCTTATCAAAACTTGATTTCTTCACCTTCCATGAACCAAAAAATGGTGCACAAAATATCAGATAATTCAGCCAATATATTTGACATTTATTTAACCAATATTGCATATTATAATATATATTAAAATACTATAATAAAGGCCTTAATGTTGGACAATTATTCAGGCAGCCCACAAGCATAGATAATGGACTTAGTTTTTCCACAATCTTCACCATTGGACTTAGACTCTTGCATTAATAATTGGGCTAATTTTTACAAAGCTTGGAGTCTCTTTTTGCGTTGGAACCGAGTTTCAGGTCCAACCCAATATGCTAATGGATCAGGTGTAGGTAAGGGGTCCAGATTCACATCAGACCCTTCTGGTTGCGAAGGATCTGTCCTCAGATCATCAGGGTTGTCGAATGGGTGCAAATCAACCACATTAAAATAATTTGAAACGCCCCAGTCGGGTGGAATGTCAAGCTTGTATGAGTTATTGTTGATTCTCTCCAAAACTTGGAACGGGCCATCTCCACGTGGGTGTAGCTTGGTCTTGTGTTTTGTGGGAAACCTTTCTTTGCGAAAATGCAACCATACCCAATCTCCGGGTTCAAAGATTATTTCTTTCCTGCCGTTGTTGGCTTGTTTTTCATAGCGAGCTGTTTGAGCTTCCACATTCAGCCTTGCCTTTGCATACAATTCTCGTACCATTTCAGCTTTCTTTTCTCCCTCGAGACTTGTGTGCATACCTGCCTAAAGAGGAACGAGATCAATAGGGGTGATAGGATTAAAACCATAAACAATTTCAAATGGTGAGTGTTTAGTAGCAGAATGAGTAGCACAGTTTTAAGAAAATTCAACATATGGAAAACAAGACTCCAAATTGTTTAAATTCTTTTGCACGACTGTGCGTAACAATGACCCAAAGTTCGGTTCACAACTTCCGTTTGACCATCAGTTTGTGGATGATAGGCGGTGGAATATAACAAAGTAGTGCCTAATCGCATCCATAGTACACGCCAGAAATGGCTTACAAACTTCACATCACGATAACTGACAATCGATTTAGGGACACCATGCAGACGCAAAATTTCTTTAAATAATAATTCAGCAATATGTGAAGCATCATTTGTTTTGTTACACTTGATAAAATGCGCCATTTAGAAAAACGATCGACTACCATAAAAGCAGAATCTTTACCCGTCCGAGAACACGGTAAACCCAACACAAAGTCCATAGACAAGTGAACCTAGGGGAATGAGAGAATAGGTAGGGGTGTACAAACCATGGGGATGTAACTTCGATTTCGCTTTACGACAAGTAATACAAGATTCACAAATACGATAAACATCATGCACCATCTTTGGCCAATAAAAATGTGAATGAAGTACGTCTAAGGTTTTAGCAATGCCAAAATGACCCATAAGACCTCCGCCATGTGCTTCTCTCACCAAATACTCACGTATGGACCCTCGGGGAATGCATAATTTATTTTCTTTGAATAGAAATCCCTCGTGTCTATAGAACTTCTCACATGCTGAAAACTCAGTAGCTTTATAAAACTCAGAAAAATCAATATCAGATGTGTACAACTGTTTACTGTGCTCAAAACCGAGTAGTTAGGTTTGCATGTGTGTGATTAGAGTGTAGCGTCTAGGTAATGCATCGGCAACGGTGTTCTCTTTTCCCTTTTTATACTTGATCACATACGGAAAGGATTCAATGAATTCCATCCATCTAATGTGGCGTAAGTGCAACTTAGATTTCCCTTTCAAGTATTTTAAGGACTCATGATCAAAATGAATGACAAATTCTTTAGGACGCAAACAATGTTGCCACACACGTAAACACTGAACAAATGCATATAATTCTTTATCATACGTGGCATAATTTAGATTTGCGCCTTTCAACTTCTCACTGAAATATGCAATATGACGTCCCTCTTGTATTAAAACACCACCAATACCCACCCCAGATGCATCGCACTCAATCTCAAACATTTTAGAAAAATCAGGTAAAGCAAGTATAGGTGCAGATATCAAACGAGATTTAAGAGTTTCGAATGCTTCCCTTTGAGCAGGACCCCAATGGAATGGTGTGTTCTTTTTGACCAAATCGTTCAAGGGGGCGGCTATGCTGCTGAAATTTTGGATAAAACGCCGGTAAAAACTTGCTAGGCCATGAAAACTTCAGACTTCCATTGCATTTGTGGGTGTAGGACATTCAGCCACTGCTTTTACTTTCTCCTCATCAACTTGGATACCTTGTCCACTCACAACAAAACCAAGGAAGACAACACTTTCCAAGCAAAAAGAACATTTCTTAAGATTAGCAAACATGTGTGCTTTTTGAAGTGTTTCCAAAACAGCCTTTAAGTGTGACACATGTGAAGTTAAATCATGGCTATAGATTAAAATATCATCAAAGTAGACCACGGAAAATTTACCAATAAATTCTCGAAGTACCTCATTCATTAACCTCATAAATGTGCTCGGGGCATTGGTAATTCCAAAAGGCATAACAAGCCATTCATACAACCCAAATTTTGTCTTAAATGCTGTTTTCCACTCATCTCCTTGACGAATTCGTACTTGGTGGTATCCACTCTTTAAATCAATTTTTGTAAACAATTTGGCACCATGCAATTCATCTAACATATCATCAAGATGGGGAATAGGATAACGATACTTTACCATGATTTGATTGATGGCACGGCAGTCGGTACACATTCTCCATTCACCATTCTTCTTGGGCACAACTATTACGGGAACTGCGCATGGACTCGTTGATTCTCAAATCATTCCTTTTTCCATCAACTCCTGAACTTGACACTGAATTTCCTTAGTTTCCTCAGGATTTTCCCTATAGGCTGGACGATTTGGTAGAACCGCTCACGGGATGAAATCAATGTGGTGCTCCACTCCTTGTAATGGTGGTAAGCCACTTGGTTCTTCTTCCGGAAATACGTCTTCAAATTCCTGCAAAAGGGATAAGACAACATTGGGAAGAGTTCTAGTAAGATCATATATAAGCATAAAACAAGGAAATGGAGTAGGAAAGTGCTCAGTAGAAACCGAATGGGGAAGCAATGGGGATGAATCCTTGTATATCAAAAGGAAAGGAAACTGAACAGTCATGTTACTTTCTTTTTTGTCATGAATGTGCGAATCCACCTTGAGAATCTAGGTGGGGGCTTTGCTTTTCATAGATTCAGAATCCGTGCGTGCCTGAGTATTATTGTGCCTCGCTTCTCTTTTCTTAGCAAACTTGACCTGATCGGAGTGAGCTTCGTGTGGTGTTAACGGGGCCAAGGTGATGCACTTACTCTTATGTGTCAGACAATATTTATTAGAGTAACCATCATAGGTGACACGTTTGTCAAACTGCCATGGACGGCCAAGCAATATATGTGCGGCATGCATAGGAACCACGTCACAAAGAACTTTATCTTCATACTTTGATAGACTAAAAGTCACATATGTCTGTTTAGTAACTTTAACAGAACCACAATCATTCAACCATTGCAATTTATAAGGTTGGGGATGTTTAATGGTGTGAATGCCCAGCTTTTCAACAACCTTATCACTGATTGCATTCGTACAGCTTCCCGGGTCAATAATCATCATGCATAACTTACCTCCAATAAGGCAACGAGTTTGAAAAATATTCTCACGCTAAAACTCATTATTGTCCAACTGTGTTACAACACTTAGGACCTTGTTTGCGACAAACATAGAACCTTCATCAAATTGAATTCCTTGATCATCCTCCTTATTATCCCCAACTGGTTCTTGTTCGTCATGTGATTGTTCATTCTCGTCTTCCAAAGCTGGATAATACATGCCATCTCCAGATGAAACATAAGCCCTTTTGTTAACACAATCGCTAGCCCTGTGTCCCAATCCTTGACACTTGTAACAATGCATGGTATTTTCAGAAGAAGCTACAGATTTACCCTTGTCAGATTCCTTAACCCTCGAGGCATGGTTAGAACGATCATTTGAAAATTGGGGAGGGGTATATTTAACAACAGAGTTTTTAGAAGGAAACTTACCTCCGTCGCCTTTGGATTGGAAATATGTGGACTTAGATGATGTGGTACCTGAATAGTTCTTAAAAAATTGTGCCTTCCTCTTCTTGAGCTGCTTCTCCTTAGTTAAGGCTGCATGTACCATCTCATCGTAGGTTTTTCAATTCATCATCTCAACGGGATCAGCTATCTCAGCTCGTAATCCTCCTAAGAATCTGGCCATGGAATGTTCCTCGGACTCTTTGGTATCCGTTCGGATTAAGGCCATTTCCAATTCATCTTGATATGCTTGTACAGATTTTTCTCCTTGCTGTAAGGTTTCCAAATGCCTTACTTGATCTCGCCGATATGATTCAGGAACCTACTTATGGTGCATTTCATCCTTAAGGACCTCCCAAGTAGAAATCACCTGTTGCCTCATTTTCTTGCGCTTTTCATTAGTATTGTGGAACCAAAGAAGAGGTCGTTCCTCAAATTCACTAGTCGCAAGTTTAACTTTGGTACGTTCAGAATAATTATGACAACTAAAGATTTGTTCAACTTTACTACCCAAGCAAAATATTCATCGGGATAGAGTTACCTTTAAATGTCGGAATTTTTTGTTTAATACCTCTCAGAATTTCCCATGGTTCTTCAATAGTCTCTTCTTCATCATCTTCGACTTCGCCATTTTGTTCGGAGTTTTCTTCAGGTGTATGTTCAGCCCTCGGAGGTTGGCCTCATGGTCGTCTAAGTCCAACTCCTAGTTGAATTTGTAACCGCCTCATTTGTTCAGCCATCTCATCGGCCACAACTTGTTGTATGCGTTCAACTTATTGTTCATACGTGATTTTGAGAGCTTGTGCTTGAGCTTGGAACCTTTTTTTTTCTAACTCTTCCATTAGATTTCCAGACATTTTTTTCTTTCCAAGAGTGTGTTTGTATTGCTCAAAGTCAGAGAATTAAAGTAGGACAAGATCAAAGTGTTCAACAGTCCTCGCGTTATTCCAAATTACAAGAACTTAGATACAGCAATCCAAGAGTCTTGGAAACCAATGGTGCAAACACAAAGTCGTGAAGTGTATTGAAGAAAATGGGGGGGGGGGGGAAGAGTTTTGGGATGCTCGTGCGGAACAGATTGTTCTTCAAATACACACGATTTGCTTGTGCACCCTTTTTTTTTGAACTTGTTGCTCGTACAAAACACTTTTTATTTTTATTTTTTAATGTTCTTCAAATACGTACGATTTATGCAACTAGGATTAAGTACATAGGCTGAAAATTTGGATGAGAATTCTTTCTTTTCTTTTTGGTGTTTTTTTTTACTATGGAGAAAAAAAAGAAAAGTAGGACATAATACTGTCAATCCGCTGCTCTCTGATACCAACTGAAGTGAACCGGGAATGGTCGACTTGATTTAAGTTTGGATCGTGGATTTGAAGGTATTTGGAAGGGGTCCTTGACACAACCACAACCTGTGTGGGAGCACCTTGGAATCAATAAACTCCTCGGTACAGTCACAACTTGTGTGAAAGCACCTTGGAATTACCTCAACACTTAGAAAATCTGTTTCTAAGCACCTTGGTATTTTGGGATATCCACAAGGATTGCTTAAGTCCTTGATAAATCCTAAACCTTAGAATTCTCTTTCCAGAGTAACTCAACACAACACTTTGAAAGTGAAATATAATTGTATATCAAAATATGAATTTCAAGTTATAATAGTCTTGGCTATTTATAGGACAAATAATGATAGAAAAATAAGATGAAAAGTCTTCCTAAAATAACTAAAAAAAAGTGGCGCCCCAATTTACTAAATTCATTTGCATCTTGAGTCAATGTATCTTGAATAAATGCTTGGACTCTTGAGATCTTGATTCATGCATCTTGGATCAATGTATCTTGCTTATCAAAACTTGATTTCTTCACATTCCATGAACCAAAAAGTGGCGCCCAAAATATCAGATAATTCAGCCAATATATTTGACATTTATTTAACTAATATTGCATATTATAATATATATTAAAATACTATAATAAGGGCCTTAATGTTGGACCATTATTCAGGCAGCCCACAAGCATAGATAATGGACTTAGTTTTTCACAATCTTCATAATTGGACTTGGACTCTTGCATTAATAATTGGGCTAATTTTTCCAAAGCTTGGAGTCTCTTTTTGCGTTGGAGCCAAGTTTCAGGTCCAACCCGAAATGGTAATGGTTCAAGTGTAGGTAAAGGATCCGGATTCACACCAGGAAGAGAGTAGAGAATCATTAATATTGGAGTATGACTGGGAGATGGTGGGTGTGGGTATTGGCTGAGGATGTCAGGTAGTAAGAGTATTGGGAGAAGGAACAATAATATTGGAAGGTGTGAAAGGCGTGGAGAAAGTTTTTTACGGGAAAAAAATTCATCAAACACTACATGAATAAAGATATGATGTCGGCTAGTGGATAAATCAAAGCATTCGCAACAATGGTGAGAAGGACTGTAACCAAGAAAGATACACGTCTTGGAACGAAAAATTGTTTTGTACCTGTTTTAAGGACGGAAGTTGAGGCCAACATGCACAACTATAAAGACACGAAGGAATGAATGATCGGGAGGATGACCATGGACTATTTCAAATGGGGATTTATAATTCAAGACTAGCGTAATGAGACGGTTTATGCTATATGCGGCGGTAAGAAAGGCATCCTCCTTATATTGCAAGGGGAGATTAGAATGGAAAAGAAGGCAAGACCAACTACAACTATTTTCCTTTGAGAACGCTCGATGGCACTCATTTGTTCTTGTGTGTAGGGACAGACAATGCAATGTTGAATCCCAATAGAGGATAAATAGTGAGTTAAACTATGGTATTCCCCACCTTAGTCACATTGGAAAGATATAATCTTGGTATTAAATTGTCGTTCAACAGAGATTGAAAATTAACAAAACATGTTCCATATCATATTTGATTTTTGAAGGACAAAGCCATTAACTTTCGGTGTAATCATCGAAACAACTAACATAATAACAAGAGTCATAGATAGATAACTCAGGACATGGGCCCCAAAAATTTATATAAATCATTTTTGACGGTGTACAAGAAGGAAATTCAGAAATATATAAAGTTTGATGGTGACTCTTTGCTAACTGACATGGTGTACATAAAATATTCGGGGACTTATATGGTATGGAAGCAGACATATGACGAAGATCCTGACAGAGAATATGATATGAGAAATGGCCGAGAAATTGATGCCACTTTGGTGATGACTGAAGGGGGTGACATGGGCTTCACCTGGAAACCGGTTGAAGGAGTAGGCGAAGTGGTATGAGCCATAATTGGGCAAAGCCTTTATGAAGGACGTGGACCAAGTAGTCTTTCGTAAGATAATTAGAATCATGAAATTCCAAATAGAATGGATTATCAGTAGCAAACCGGTGGACATATAAGAGATGAGTGGTAAGAGCATGAGCAACAATAACATTAGATAATTTATACGTACGAGAGTACTAAAAGAGGAACCAAGATGACTGATATCCAACCTGAACCGTCACATATATTGAATTTTTTGGGTCCATCATGTGGTTCTAATGAGAGGTTGAGATTGCGGAAGAATTTGGTGAGATTGTGGGTTGCTCTATTATCCGGTATCCAGTCAGAGGAGGAGGTCAATTGAGCTTGGGTCGCATAGGCTTAGGGCGGACGAGTGGGCTATGGTGTTGGAGGAAGAGATGCTTCATACCACCACCAGCAAATTTGGGCTGTGTGGCCCACTTTCTCACAGATCTAGCACGTTGTGGGAGTGGAGCTAGAGTAGAAGGGAGGTCAGGGGAATGTGGGCACAACCCCTATTTTTATTGAACCGGACCTGCCCCTATTAGGGTTGAAGCAACGACCACGTCCGGTATTTTCATGCATGGGAGAAGTGTGAAGGTTGGCGGCAATGGGGCTAGAAAGGGGCGGCGCCGGCAGTGCTGAAACAATGATAGGCTAGTGATGTAGAATGCGTGATTCAGTCATAATAAACTTCTTTCAACATGATGGCGGTACTGGTAGAAACCACTATTATAGGAGAGTCATTGTTGAGGATACATTATCTACGGATTAATATTTGCAATTGTATTTTATTATTACTTATTTATTGTCTTGGAGCCCAAGCCGTTGTACCACTATATAATCACCTTGTACTCAAACATTACCAATACAGTGAAATACCACAAATTACCATTGCTCATATTATGTTATGGTAGCAGAGCAATAACAATCCTCTCCTGTGCTAATACCGAAATACCTTTTTTTTTTTCAAAACACAAAAAAAACCTGCGCAGCAAACCAAAACCCTATTCTTCAAAAAAAAACCCTAGCTGTCGTCTTTCTCAAACATGTCGTCCACCACTGCAACTTCCGGCGTCACTGCTGCTGCTCCTCGGCTGCCGTCTTTCACCCCTTCTTCTGCTGTTCAGATCACTAAATTGAACCGCAATAACTACAACCTTTGGCGAGCACAAATTGTGCCCTATCTACGCGGTCAAGGTGTTTATGGATTTGTTGATGGCACAACTCCGGCACCTTCCAAAACCATCACCGATGCCGATGGCACCTCTTCTGCAAACCCCGATTATGCTGACAGGATCAAAACGGATAACTTAATTCTGAGTACCATCACATCCTCCTTGACCGAAAAGATGTTGATGCAAGTTTACACCGCAACTACCGCTGCCGGAATATGGTCAGCCCTGCGAAATTCGTTTGCATCTCAAAGTCGAGCCCGCTTGGTCCAATTACATGCTGACCTTGCTGCCACTCGCAAATATGATCTCACTACTATTTCCTATTACTTTAAACTCAAGAACATAGCAGATGAATTGAGTTTGGCAGGTCACCCGATCGGAGATGACGACTTCATTGCCTATCTGTTGGCTGGTCTCAGTTCTGAATACGACGCACTAGTTACCATAATTGCTGCTCGCGATTCGATCTCCATTGATGAAGTTTATGCTCTCTTGCTCACGTCCGAGTCCAGGCTGAACCGTCACAAACCCACGGCCATCACCTCCGGTTCATCTACTCCGGTGGCTGCCTCATAGGTCAATCTTGCGCGTGGAAACAATGCCTCCAACTATCAGCAACAGCAGCACCGTGGCCAGCAGCCCTCCAACCGTGGCTCTACCAGTGGTGGACGCGGTGGTCGTGGACGAGGCCATCCTCAGTCAGACCCATCTACTATTTGTCAAATTTGCGCAAAGACAGGTCATTCTGCAAAGGAGTGCTACTATCACTATGAGCAATCTAATGATCCCGTCGCCATCCAGCCGCCTTCGAGGTCTCCTCACCCTCCTCAAGCTTATGCCACTCACCCGTATCCCCAACCCGCCACTGATTGGATTGCAGACACTGGAGCTACCCATCATCTCTCTCAAGACTTTCGTAATCTTAATCTCTCTTCTAAGGCCTGTGACGGTCCCGACAAGGTCCGTATAGGTGATGGTTCAGGTTTGTCTATATCTCATTACGGTTCCTCCTCACTCCCTACGCCTACCCGTACCTTTCACTTACGTAACATACTTGTCTCCCCTTCCCTCACCAAGAATCTACTTTCGGTAAGTAAATTTTGTGCTGATAACTCCGTTTATTTCGAATTTCATGCTACTTACTTTCTTGTGAAAGATCATTTGGGTCACGTCCATCTTAGAGGCTCAGTTTGGGACGGTCTTTACCATCATTCTCTCAACCCTGGTTGCTCTCCAGTTCAATCCCATGTCGTCACCTTTGGTCCCTCCAATAAATGGCATCTGCGTCTAGGCCACTGCTCTCATCAAGTGTTCCGTCAAGCTTTATGTCGTGTTTCAATTCCTGTTCCAAATAAAGCACCCACCCACGTGTGTGCACCTTGTCACTTAGCTAAAATTTGTCGACAACCACTTTATACTTCTGAATTTACATCTTTTGCACCTTTGGATTTTATTTTTTCCGATGTATGGGGACCGTGTACTGAACCCTCTCTTTATGGCAATTATTATTATGTTAGTTTTTTTTGGACGATTTTACAAAATTCTTGTGGTTATTTCCGATCAAAGTCAAGTCTGACGTCGAAAGAATATTTCCTAATTTTCTTGCCCAAATTGAACGCCTGTTTAACACCAAATTAAAATCTATTCAAACTGATTGGGGGCGAGTATCGTCATGTCTCTCAATACTTTGCCCGCTTAGGCATCCAACACCGTCTCTCATGTCCTCATACCCACGAACAAGTCGGCGCCATCGAAAGGCGTCACCGCCAAATTGTAGAAATGGGTCTGTCCTTCCTTGCCCACTCTAACCTACCACTAACATACTGGGAAGATGCTTTCGTTACCGCTACCTATATTATTAACCGCCTCCCTACCCTTGTACTAGATGGTAAGTCTCCCTATGAGGTCGTTTATGGACGTGTCCCGGACTACTCCTTCCTCCGTGTCTTCGTTTGTGCTTGCTGGCCTTACTTCCGTCCCTACAATCGCAACAAAATGGACTTTCGCTCCAAATCCTATCTCTTTCTGGGTTTACAGCCCATCCCACCATGGATATAAGTGTCTTGATTTGTCGACGGGTCATGTTTACATTGCCCGGCATGTTATCTTTGACGAGAACCTGTTTCCCTACTCTCCGAGCCCTACTCCTCTCTCTTCTATCCCTACTACTGTAACCTTCCCTGCTTCCCTTCCTCCACTGGACTCCACACCTTCGGCCTCCACCACCCAACCCACCCCACCTTCGGACTCCACTAACCAACCTACACCCCCTCCGTCACCTCCCCCTTCCCCACCCTCCTCCCTGTCCGAGTCACCCTCTCCCCAAACCGCCCCTACTCCACCTGCCCCCGACCCTCCTCAACGGCCACACCATAATGTCACCCGCACCAAAACTAACACTCTTAAACCCAAAGACCATCCGGACTTTATACGCTATCCATTACCTAAATCCCTCCTAAGCTCGGCCACCACTGACCCCACCTCCTACACCGAGGCCTCAAAATCTGCTGTTTGGCGTGATGCTATGCGAGAGGAAATTAATGCTCTCTTACGTACCAACACTTGGGATTTGGTTCCTCCTCGCCCTCACATGAACATTATTGGTAATAAGTGGGTGTTTCGTACCAAGCACCATGCAGATGGTCATGTTGAGCGCCACAAAGCACGTCTGGTGGCCAAAGGTTTTCACCAAACTGAGGGCGTTGATTTTTCTGAGACATTCAGGCCGGTTGTCAAACCGGTCACTATTCGGATCCTTTTATCATTTGCAGTCTCTCAGGGGTGGTCCCTTCGACAGGTTGACATCCAGAATGCCTTCTTACGTGGAAACCTTGTTGAGCCGGTCTATATGCAGCAGCCTCCGGGCTTTGTCCACCCTGACTACCCGAGTTATGTGTGCCGCCTTAAGCGCAGTCTATATGGTTTACGCCAGGCTCCTCGGGCTTGGTTTTCTAGATTTACCGCTGCTCTTTCTGGCTTTGGATTTGTGGGATCCACCGCTGACACCTCGTTATATATATATTCTTCTACAGGGCATCGGATTTTTGTCCTTATTTACGTTGATGATATCATTATTACTGGCACTTCTTCATCTCTTATTGAGCATGTTATTCAATATCTTGGCCGCCAATTTCCTGTCAAGGACCCTGGGACTCTCAATTATTTCTTAGGGGTTGAGGTGTTATCTTCCCCGGAAGGCCTCTATCTAACTCAGAGGAAGTACATTGTTGAGCTCTTACAGCGTGCGGCTATGACAAAGGCCAAACCTTGCCTAACACCTATGTCTGCATCCACTCGGTTGTATCAGGATGCCTGCCCGTTGTTCTCTGATCTGGCACTATATCGCGCTATTATTGGGGGTCTTCAATATCTCAGTTTTACGAGACCTGACATTGCCTTTGATGTTCACCATGCCAGTAAATTCATGCAACGCCCTACGGAGGCTCACTGGATGGCAGTGAAGCGTATCCTGCGTTACCTGAAGCACACAGTTTCGGGGTTCTCGACCTATCCTTCATGCATACTCAGATTCGGATTGGGCTGCTGATCCGGATGATCGTCGCTCTGTGGGGGCGTATTGTGTTTTCTTTGGCTCTCACCTGGTCAGTTGGCGTGCTAAACAACACTTGACAGTTTCCAAAAGTAGTACTGAGGCTGAGTATAAGACGTTGGGGAGCTTTGCCGATCTACCACTAATTTGGGAGCCTATTTGTGCGACTACCACTGTGTTGTCGATCTACCACTCCCATTTTCGCGTTTTAGGTGTTTTTGGAACCAAACTAAACCCTAATTGGGAAGGGGGAACCCAATAGGGGAAGGGTGTACCTTAAGATCGTGCACAAAGGTGGAAAAAACGGGAGAAAATCGCGAATCAAAATCAGTTTTTTTTGCCTTGGGTGGTATTCTCACAAATACCACCCAGAAGCAGTGGTAAACTGCTAAAAATCCCTAAGACGTTGTCCAATACCGCTGCTGAACTTCAGTGGCTCTGCAGCCTCTTGGTTGATATGGGTGTCTCTCTTCCATCTCCACCCGTTTTGTGGTGTGATAATATCGGTGCAACGTATCTTGCTCACAACCCTGTGTTCCATGCTCGCACCAAACATATTGAGATCGATTTCCACCACGTTCGGGAGTTAATTGCTTCCAAAAAGCTTTCGGTCTCCTTTTTAAGCTCCAAGGACCAAATTGCTGATGTTATGACAAAACCCTTGGGCAATCCGCGGTTTTCCGCATTAAAGACCAATCTCCGTGTTCACTAGTTACCCATGGGATTGCGGGGACGTGTTGAGGATATATTATCTACGGATTAATATTTGTAATTGTATTTTATTATTACTTATTTATTGTCTTGGAGCCCAAGCCGTTGTACCACTATATAATCACCTTGTATTCAAACATTACCAATACAGTGAAATACCACAAATTACCATTACTCATTTATGTTAGTCATATTGCGGTCCCAACCTTTGCTAGAAGATAGGCAATTATATTGTCAGTAGAAAGAGGATAGTCGGCCATATCTAATTCATTTAAGACGTCTAGAGGTGCTTTTTTTTGAGTGGAGGTGAGTTCCGTGCGTAGATGCATTAAATTTCAACGTGGCTTCGAGACGCAAAACAGGTTTGGAGAGCCAACCAAATTCCACCGTACGTGGTGGCTCTATATACTTGCATCAACCCCTCATCTGATCGAAAGGAAGTAATGGTACTCAAAATGAGATTATCTTGTCTTAATTACCAGACATTGTATGCCGGATTTAGCTAGGTTTGGCAGATTCATTATGTAGCGTAGGGTGGTGGTGGTGGAATTGAGTCATCAACATAGCCATAAATGCCTTGGTCTTGATGATATATAAGGAAGTACTTGGGGTCTAGATAGATGATTGTTTTGACGGGTAAGTTTAGTAATATGGATGTTTTATGAATGTTGGGATGAGAGATAGGAGATAAGGGAGGTTGTGCCGGTGGACTCATGAGAGGCCAACATGGTTATTGTCCTAATTCCATAATATTCAAGATTATTCTAATTCCATAATACTCCATCCGTCCTTTTTTATTAGTCCAGTTAAGAAAAATGAAGTTAACGCTTTAAATCTCATTAAATGATATAATATTTTACACATATGCCATTTAAGAAGTCGGTGGATCATTCAATTCAACACATATTTTATTGTATATAATATAAGTAGGGAAGGGTAATTAAAGAAATTTAGTAATTAATGCATAAAATGGATACTTTTTTTTAAGACAAACCAAAAAATAAACGTGAACAAATAAAATAACACGGGGGAGATTAAGATATAGTGTCTTCAACATTAATTTATATATAAATTGAACTTGTACAGAAGTTTTATTCGATATAATTTGGGATCCCACTACACAGAAAAAACGGAATTATTCTTAGTTAATCAAAACAGCCTTTACCTTTGAAACATGAAATATCATAAACACACCAAAACTTCACATGCAGGCCATGATCAATAACGTTTTGGTAATGGCGGACGTAGCAAAACCAACCACTCCTCTCGTGTAATGGGAGAGGGAGCCCACCGGGGAGGTGGCGGCGGAGGCGCTACACGTAATATTGCCATGTAGAAGGTTGCCAGTGGCCGGCCTGCTCCGGCAACGGAACCCTTGTCTGGGCATTCAAGTTGGTGAAGCAAAAGTAAAGTTAAGATGATAATCAATGCTTTCATTTTGGAGAAAGTTAGAACATATAACTTATAGTTAATTAGCATATATAATAGCATAGCGCATGTTGGCAGGGTATTTATAGAACATGATGAATAACAAAGACTTTTTTTTTAAGGGGAAAACAAAGCAAATTAGTTAACAAATAGGTTGCACGGATACGTATACATGAGTACGAATACATGCATACGAGATACGGGATATATGCATGATTTTCAAAACATTGGATCAGTGGCGGAACCAGGAAAAATTTTCGGGGTGGTCTTGGTATATAAACTGTAAAGCTAAAAAAAATCCGGGAAAAAAATAAAAAATGTTGGTAGTGGGATTTGAGCTTACAACCTAGAATTATGGAGACTGAAAAAGCTTTGTTCTTAAACCACTAGGATATAAGATATTTTGTTCAAAAAAAAGACACATAACATACTAATATTAACACTACTACTAATACAATAATAAAAATTTGAGGGGGGCTTGGGACCATATGGAGGGGGCTTGTGACCATTTGGGGGGGGGGGGCTTGAGACCACCCAGGGCTAAGGGTGGTTCCGCCCCTGCATTGGATTTAGATACGGAGGGCATATATGTAAATACAAAAATAATATACATGTTTCTTTATTTCACATATCCTAGTTATGAATATGCGTTTACAAATCTCGTATCAAATTTTTGAAAATTACAAATACGCCTTCAGACGTGTATATAAGTATTTCATACGTCTGTGTGTCATAATACATAAGTCTCCGTGCATCACAAGCAGTGGCAGAGGTAAGTATAACTAAATGGAGTTCGCAGACCCCGCTAAAAAAATTAAAACTCTGTATTTTAATTATATAAACTTTTTTTCAGACCCTGTGAAAAAGATATTTTACTTTAAAAAAATTTACGGAACCCACCGAAAAGTATTTCTTGATCTGCCACTAATCACATGTAAACGGGACTTTTTGTATCGTACAAATTTTCAGACTAGCTAGTCTTTCTATTCTTCTGGTCGTTTCCCGTGTATTTGATTTCTGTTCTTTGAATAGGTATTGTATCATAACCAAAATCTACTGGTCAGATTAATTGACCAATGAAAAATAAAAGATTGAATAAGTCCGGTTTATATTTTATATATATTAAATGTAAAGAATATTTCCCTCAAAAAACAAATGTAAAGAATATGAGTATCTCATGAAAAGACTTATTGGCCGATTAGAATTTGTTTTTTAATAGAAACATCGTGCATGCATATGTGAATGAATCGATCTCTTAGTGAGTTTCATGTCATCACATGCATGATGTATAAGAGGAGTAATGTCTTAAGAGTGATGTTCACTTTATACACATAAGTGGTTTTATGGTGGTCCAGGATCACCATATCATACTTGTCCACCAATGAAAATCCTTATAAGAAGGGCAAAAATATAAATTAATGATATTTATGTTTTGTTGTTTTCTTATTGCTCCTGGATCACCAAGTCATACTTGGTCCAGGACCATAATAAAATTTCCTTATACACATATAAGAGTCTTATAATTCTGAAGGCAATTTTTTTTTAGACTTCTTGCATTTCACTACTACAAAAAAGCATAAAGATCACAGTTTTTAAATGTGATATATTTACATTAGTCACGGCTTTCAAAGTGTGGCATATTGAGGTGTGACATAAAGTACTTTAACTCAATCACAGTTACAAAATGTGATCTATTATAATAATTATCACACTTAAAACCCGTGATCTATTATAGTTGGTATCACACTTAAAAACCGTAATCTATTATAATTTCATCACATTTAAAAACTGTGATCTATTATAGTTGTTATCATAGTTAAAAACCGTGATCTATTATAGTTGTTATCACACATAAAAACCGAGATCTATTACAATTAAGACACATTTAAAAACCGTGATCTATTTTAGTTGTTATCACACTTAAAAACCGTGATCTATTATAATTTAAATCACACCAATAAAAGTGTTTTTTTTTCAAAAACAAAATATAAGCACACGATTTTTTGTCTTTGTTGGGACTCGAATCCGGATACTCCGGATTAACGAGCCACACTTATTCCACTAGGCCGATGTTTTCTTTCTTCTAATTTTCGACCACATTAAATTAAAATCTCATTATAAAATACCATATTATTTTAATCATAGTCAAAAACTGTGATTGATTGATTTTTTGTCTCATTTTTCCTAAAAACCGTGATAATAAAAATTGTGATATATTTTAGTTGTTATCACACTTAAAAACTGAGATCTACTATAATTTCAACACATTTAAAAACTGTGATCTATTTTAGTTGTTATCACACTTAAAAATTGTGATCTATTATAGTTGTTATCACACTTAAAAACCGAGATCTATTATAATTTCAACACATTTAAAAACTGTGATCTATTTTAGTAGTTGTTATCACACTTAAAAACCGAGATATATTATTTTTGTCTCATTTTTCCTAAGAACCGTGATAGTAAAAATTGTGATATATTTTAGTTGTTATCACACTTAAAAACCGAGATCTACTATAATTTCAACACATTTAAAAACTGTGATCTATTTTAGTTGTTATCACACTTAAAAATTGTGATATATTATAGTTGTTATCACACTTAAAAACCGAGATCTATTATAATTTCAACACATTTAAAAACTGTGATCTATTTTAGTAGTTGTTATCAAACTTAAAAACCGAGATATATTATAATTTCAATCACACCTAAAAAAAGTGTGATCATTCTTTTTTTTTTTAAAACGAAATAAACGCACACATATCTTTTGTTGCCACTGGGACTCGAACCCGGATACTCTGGATTAAGGAACCACACTAATTACCACTGGGCTGATGAGTACTATATTATCATTTCGATCACACTAATCTAAGATATTATTATAAAATATCATATTATTTTAATCACAGTTAAAAACCGTGATTGATTGTTGTTCTTGTCGCAGTTTTCTTAAAAACCGTGATAATAAAAACTATGATCTATTTTAGTTGTTATCACACTTAAAAACCGAGATCTATTATAATTCAACACATTTAAAAACTGTGATTTATTTTAGTTGTTATCACACTTAAAAATCGTGATCTATTATAGTTGTTATCACACTTAAAAACCGAGATCGATTATAATTTCAACACATTTAAAAACTGTGATCTATATTAGTAGTTGTTATCACACTTAAAATCCGAGATCTATTATTATTTCAATCACACCTAAAAAAGTGTGATCATTCTTTTTTCACACCTAATAACTATGATAAAAAATTTAAGTGTGATATATATACATTTTACTTGTCTCGGTTCTTTTAAAAGTGTGATCCTTATCTTTAGATAAGTGTGATCTATATCTCTTTTCTTATTAGTGGATATAATTTGCCTCACTTTTTCTATAATTGTGACAAAAATATCATGAATTCAGTCTTAGTTTAAAAATGAGATTAATTGATATAATTTATCTCGCTTTCTCAATAACCGTGACAAAAATATCATACCAATTTAGTCACAGATTAAAAATGTGATAGTTTGGTATAATTTATCTCATTTTTTCAATAACTGTGATAAAAATATCATATCACTTTTGTCACTGTTTTAGATGTAAGATTGATATATATAATTTATCTCGCTTTTTTAGAAACCGTGACAAAAATATCATATCAATTCAGTCACAGTTTAATAATGAGATTGATTGATATAATTTATCTCGGTTTTTCAATAACTGTGACAGAAAAATCATATCAATTAAGTCACACTTTAAAAATGAGATTGATTAATATAACTTATCTCAGTTTTTCAATAAGTGTGATAGAAAGCTGTAAGTGTGATATATATTTTTTCGTTGTCTCGGTTTTATTGAAACTGTGATTGTTTTCATATCTTAAGTGTGAACTATGTCCTATTTTGTAGTAGTGTTTGATCTGTGCTTTAAGTGTCTTATTTAATTTGTAGACTAATAAATTAAGGGAAATGATATGTGCCGCACTATACATTTGTGTAGTGTCACTTCCACAACATGCTTTATCCCCTTAATTGAAATGATGAATCATTTATTAATATGGGTCGTGGATAGTGTTGATAGTGTTGTGGAAGATATCATGGATAAAAATATAGTGGATGTATCATCATCCGATAATTAAAGACAGTTGAGATGATAATGAGTACTAGTTATTTGGAGATCTTAGAGCTGCTGGAATTGATGTTTACTGAAGATAAAGTGCTTAAAAATGAATAAAACATCTTTGCAAATGCAACAGAAGGTGATCGATCTACTACATCATAAAGCCTATCATAAAGTTCTCAATGCTGAATCCTTGAAGAAGTCTTATATGATATGAAACTTGAATGAACATGTCTTTTACTCGATATATGCATGTGTGTGTCTTTCTTGTTCAGTTTCAGTGAACCACCTTAAATTGGAGTTTAAGACACATCATCAAGTTCAAGCTCATCAAGTGTGTACACTATTCAAAAGTTAGTTAGGAGGTTGTTAAAGGTTGTTATTGACGGTTACCACCAAGAGGCCAGATACTGAGGTTCTATATAAGCCTCACTAGGCATAGAATTAAGTTAAGAGTTCAGTTTTCAGTTTTACTAAAATCAGCAATGTACTTCTTCTCTTCTTCTTTAGTTTTTTCTTCGGATAAAAGATGTTCTATTGTAATTTTCGATGATCAATAAAAGTTTATTGAATTCTTCATAAATTCTTCATGGTATCGGAGCGATTTCTAATTCATCCGCTGTGATCTTGTCAAGATTATCGAAGTTTTTGGTTCCGGTTTGTTGATTCTTGAGAGGGAT
The DNA here is from genome assembly GCA_024500145.1 of Gentiana dahurica var. dahurica. Lineage (NCBI taxonomy): Eukaryota > Viridiplantae > Streptophyta > Magnoliopsida > Gentianales > Gentianaceae > Gentiana > Gentiana dahurica. The sequence continues at coordinate 15,102,513 of CM044907.1, read as the reverse complement.
GTTTCTGTTGTTTGCTTGTTCCTGATTCATTGACTACACTGTGATCTTTTCAAGATTATCGGAAGTTTTTGGTTCTGTTTTGTTGATTCTTGAGGGGGACGTTTCTGCTGTTTGCTTGTTCCTGATTCACTGACTAGTTCCGGTTTGATTTCCATGGATTCTTTAGTTCAAAATCAAGGCATTTTGCCAGGTGATCCGCTCTATTTGCATCCTAATGAGAATCCAACTTTGATCTTGGTTCAGCCATTGTTGAATAACAAGAATTATCATCCATGGAGTCATTCCATGAAAATGACCTTAATAACCAAGAAGATTGGTTTCATAGATGGAACTATCGATACTCCTGTTATATATTCACCGGAGTTTCAAATTTGGTTACAATGCAATACTTTTGTAAAGACCTGGATACTAAATTCAGTCATGCCCTCTATAGCCCAAGGTGTAATGTATAGAGAGACATCAAGGCAAATTGGTTAGATTTACTATCAAGATTTTCTAGGCTGGATGTATTTCGTTTGGGAGACTTATTGGAGCAAGTTCATGCTCTTAGACAAGGAGATTCAGATGTTACAACTTATTTTACCAGGCTTAAGACTCTGTGGGACGGAATAGCTATCATGAAACCCAATCATGTATGTTCTTGTGTTCCTAGGTGCCACTGTGATGGTATTAAGGTGTTTACTGGTTATGTTGAGATAGAAAAAGTAGTCAAATTCTTGAGAGGCCTCAATTCTGAGTTTTCACAAGTATTGACACAAGCATAATTAATGGTACATGTCCCAGATTTGGATACAGTTTTTGCCATGGCCTTGAAATTAGAAGATCGGAAAGAGTCTGATAGTAGATTTCGAGAGCCAACAGCTTTATATAACAAGGCTTTTAATCCTAATCCAAGTGCTGGTTTGCCAGTAAGTACACAAAACTCTAGTTATCAGCAGAATTCAAGTAAAGCATCGGTTAGTGGAGTGTCCAATTTCAAGAAGAGTAATGGTGCTTCAACTGGTAAGAAGGTTCAGTGTACCTTTTGTGGTTATACTGGACACACTGTAGACAAATGCTACAAGAAACATGGATTTCCACCTGGTTGGAAACCTAAGAACAGAGTAAATATGGCGGAATTTGTTTCAGAAGATCGGGTTGTGAACCCTGGCAACCCCTTGTCCAATACACAGGATTCAGAGGGTTATAAGTAAATATCGGTTTCAACAAATAATGAGGCTTTTGGATGTCCAAAAGGAAAATTCCTATAAGCATGTAGCCAATCAAGCCATTGTACTGACCACAAATTTTATTCCAACTGCTGGCACATCAGGTCTGTCTAAATCCTCTAGTTCCTTGACTTGGATCATAGATAGTGGTGCTACAGACAACATAGTTAGTAGCATTCACAATTTGCAATCTTCAAGACCTGTTCACAATATGTATGTTGGTTTACCAAATGGTGCCAGTGTAAGAGTCACACATATAGGCACAGTACATATAAATGATCAACTAATACTTGCAGATGTCCTTTGTTTACCAGTGTTCAATTTCAATTTAATATCTCTTGGCCAAACTAAATGCTAACCCTGATTTGACTATTATATTTGGTCTTGATTCTTGTCTGATCCAGGACAAGAGGCTTAGGAATCAGATTGGATCAGCTAGAAAGTGTCAAGGCCTTTATGTTTTGCATAGTGGACATCACACTGTCAACCAACATGCAGTTGTTAATTATGTTTCTTTGGATGATCACTCATGTATTATAGATGAACAAGTCCGGCATTACAGACTTGGTCATCTGTCAAATAAAAGGCTTTCTGATTTACTTCATATTGATTCCTCTTATGCATCATCGGAAACCTTGTCACATTTGTCATTTTGCAAAACAAAAGAGAAACTCTTTTCCTTTAAGTACATCCTCTGTAAATGATGTTTTTGATCTTGTGCATTTTGATATACTGGGCCCCTATAAACAAAAAATTGTACATGGCCATGCTTACTTTCTTAATGTTGTTGATGATTACTCCAGATTTACGTGGATATATTTGTTAAAAGAAAAGTATGAAGTTAGACAGTTAGTCCAGTCCTTCATTCAATATGCTTTAGTTCAATTTAACGAACATGTTAAAGTAGTGAGGTCAGACAATGGTGCTGAGTTTGATATGCACGACTACTATGCAGAGAGAGGTATTATACACCAGTCATCATGTGTATATACCCCACAACAAAATGGCATAGTAGAAAGAAAACATCAACACATTTTAAATGTTGCAAGGGATTTGAAATTTCATTCTAACTTACCTCTAACCTATTGGGGTTATTGTGTTTCACATGCAATGCTTTTGATTAACCTAACTCCTTCACCAGTGATCAACCTTCAGACACCATATTATCTGCTGTATAATAAGCAATTTGACTATAATGAACTGAAAGTTTTTGGTTCTTTTGTATATGCTTGTACACAGTCACACAATAGGACAAAATTTGATCCTAGGTCAAGATAGTGTATATATCTTGGAATGCCTAAGTTCACAAAAGGTCATATTTTGCTTGACAGACAAACTAGAGACATTTTTATATCTAGGGATGTACAATTCTATGAAAAAATATTTCCCTTACTTATCAAATCTACAGATATTCAACAGGTCACTGTGCCCTTGCCTGTGCCATATGAGATTACTACCGATTAGGTGGTCCAGCGTCATTATACAAATGAAGATGCAACTCAAGATTCTCCACAGATTGAAGATCCTCCCACACAAGCTGTTCAACATGAAACCATAAGGTCCAGCAGATAGAGACATACCCCTACATACCTTTAAGAGTATGTAGTGCCTACAAAGAAATCACCACATTCAATCAATAATGTGATGACTTATGATAAGTTGCCGGTCCGAGCGTGGTTCGGTTTGGTCGGTTTCGGTTCGGGTTTTACACATAGTTATTCGGTTTGATTGACATATTTTACCACCCAAACCAAACCCAAACTATGTCGAACCCAATGGTTTGGTTTGGGTTGGTTTCAGTTTGGATCCGGTTTGGTTTTGGTTTCACAAGTCTGAACTACACATTATTATAAATCACAATTTTCACCAAGTATTCAAATATAAAGTAAAAACATATTAAAGGTACATCATGGCTAATTACTAAATAACATTAGTGCACACAACATATTCAAAAGCCACTTAATAACAAATAGCAAATGTACATCAAGGCTAATTACTAGTTAGTTGTTATTACATATATTACAATAGCAAACGTACATCATCAATTCATTCATGGCCCTAATTAATACAACAAAATGTACAAAAGTGGCAACTCATGTGCCTAATTAGTACAACATCTAATGTACTACTACTATGATTTATTTGGGTTGAGTAATATTGGGTCTATATATATATGGTTGGGAATTTGGTTCGGTTTCGGTTTGGGTGGTTTCTAATTAGGGTAATCCGAAACCAGACCATTTAAATTCGGTTCGGTTTCAATCCAAACCGATTTGATCGGTTTTCTCTTGGTTTGGTTTATTTCGGTTCGGTTCGGATTGGTTTTTCGGTTTTTTTGCTCAAGCCTATAAGCTGGTTAACAACTATCAGAAGTTTGTCTGTGCAGTAAACAATATTCAAGAACCTAAGACCTATAATCGGGCAATAAGACAAGAATGTTGGAGGAGGCTATGCAAAAGGAACTTGATGCCTTACAAGCAACAAAGACTTGGGAAATTGTAACCCCGCCACCTGGAAAATCTACAATAGGATGTAAATGGGTGTACAAGGTTAAATACCATGTTGATGGTGTTGAAATAGTGTCCTAAATCCAATCGGGTTGGACCGGATCCGACCGGGTTGGATCATTTCTACTATTTCTTTGTGTTTATACATATATTAAATAGCTAACTGTTGTCATATATTAGTTCTTTTAAAGAACCAATTGTGAATTATTATATGATAACGTTTGGTATTAAACTGTGATAGAGAAACCATGATAGGCGATTATGGTTGATGAGATCTCTAATCACTTTAATAAGTTTGATGCTTAAATGTCTCTAGGCTGATGTGCTATTAAATAGGGCATTGATAGTACGAACATGCTAGCACGTATTAGATGTATTTTGTCTTTAAGGGCAGGGATAGATCTCGCCTATCAAAGTGTAGTTACACTTGGACTGTACGTGGACGTGTATTAGTGAATGCGTACATTAGACTGATCCACTTACGCTGTTAAGTGTCACACTATGTGACGGTTGTGTAATTATCCTTATGACCGGAGCCTTCATGGCATCACGGTGTGGATTGTCATGCTTTGACACTATTGAGGTTTCCCCTAGCCATGGGGTGATCATGTGGTAGTGATTGTGTGTGTTACTGAAGCATGTGGAGTATACATGTTTGGTCGTCTAGAAATCACGTACCCTATTAGTAGGGTGAATATCCGAAAGGGCCTTCTTATAAGGAATGTCTTACTCTCATGAATCTTTGCAAAGTGGAAGTAAATGAGTTACTTCGAGAGAGCATGATATCCAGATTATAGGATACGATCGTTAATGTTTGACACTCGACGTACGACCGTATGGATATTATTACAGCGATAGGATTCTATTTACACGGTAACTGTTTCACATGAAAAGTAGTAGTCATTGCATTTGACTCTTCCGATGATTGGGGGTCACGGTGTGTTCCTAGACGCTATCCCGTGATCGTTAGGTATGAAGGGCATTTTCGTAATTTGCACTTTGTACCTACGGCCAACATATTCGGAAGCCTATCGGGTCACACACATATGAACATCTAGCCGGATTAAAATGTGGTTATAGTTGATAACCAAATAAGGAAAGAATTTATCTCATACTATAAAGGTTATATTGGTAAATTAATATGGTGGTATTTATTTATTATGAATAAATATAATACAAGATATTAATTATATTGATTAATTGAATATACACATAATGTATGTGTGGTGAAATTTATTGTGTATATTGATACACATGGATTTTGCAAATTAATTAATCATAGTATTATATTAATTAAAGAATATTCCGGATGCCAAATCTTTGGCTAAAGGTCGCGCCATTTTGCAAGTGTATAGGATACATTTGAGTTGTGCAATTTAATTAATAAGATTACCATAATATTAATATTAGATATTAATTGATTTTGGAAAATAGATTTATGCTAATAAGATAAATATAGTCAATATAAGATATTGACAATATCTTGGAAATATTTAATATATGATATTAAATTAAATGAGATAAATCAATCAATTATATTTTCCTTATTTTATTAGGAAAATGTTTTCTTTCTCCCCAATCTACTAGGAAGCTTCTCCCAATCAGGTTGGGATCACATAGGGGCGCAGGTCATCCTATAAATAGGAGGGCTTGGCTAGCTCTTTTGTACATCACAATTCCAAGAGCTAATAGTTCTTGTGAAAATAGAGAGCTTTCTAAAGAGAGATTTATGAGTGAGAAAAGGTCTGTCTAGCAGCCGAGTTTTTCCGGTAGCAATCCATGATGGGATTCCGGTGAGGTGTTCGTGTGGATCACCGGTAGATGCCGAATGCTTGGGCGGCTTCGTGCAGAAACTACAATCGTAGACAAAGCGTCGATCCAATTGGATCAACCAAGGTATTCTTTTTTCTACTTCTTTTATGCTTGTTGCTTAAACGAAGTCGATCTTGGGTAAAAGAAAATCAAAATTTTGAATTCAGCTGCGTTCAAGCGTAGATTTCCTAACAGATGGATCCATAGAGAGACACAAGGCTAGGTTAGTAGCCAAAGGCTACACTCAGACTTATGGTATTAATACCAAGAGATCTTTTCACCGGTTGCAAAGGTCACCACAATAAGGGCTCTGTTGGCACTTGCAGCTTCTAAAGGTTGGCACATACACTAGATGGATGTCAACAATGCTTTCCTACATGGTGAGCTAGATGAAGAAGTTTATATGGATTTGCCACTGGGATTTCGGACAAACAAGCCTAATCAAGTTTGCAGGCTCACAAAATCCTTGTATGGACTTAAACAAGCTAGCAGACAGTGGAATTCAAAACTAACAGAAGCATTGAAAGGGATAGGTTCATCCAATCACCACATGATCACAGTCTGTTTACAAAGGGCACATACAAAGACTTCATAGCTCTACTTGTTTATGTAGATGATATAATAGCCACAAGCTCCTCTATGGCACCAATTGATGAGGTTAAGCAAGTCCTTCATAACAAGTTTCAAATTAAAGACATTGGGATTTGAGATATTTTCTAGGAGTTGAAGTGACCAGATCGGATAAAGGAATATACATCAACCAGTACTTTGAACCTGTTGGAAGAATATGGATTTATGGAGGCTAAACCTATAAGCACACCACTACATTCCAAACAGAAACTAACAGCTGGAGATTTTGAGTTATTAGTAGACAATACCCTATATAGAACAATTGTTGGAAAGTTGATATATTTGTCATTCACAAGACCTGACATAGCATATGTTGTGCAACAACTGAGTCAATTTCTATCCCATCCTACAATAAACCACATGCTAACTGCACAAAGGGTTCTAAGATACCTAAAAGGTAATCTAGGCCAAGGAATACTCTTTGAAGCAGACAATGATCTAACCCTCAAAGGATACACAGACTCAGATTGGGCAAGGTGTGAAGGTTCCAGAAAGTCTATTTCAGGTTACATAATCTTTCTTGGCACAACACCAATTTCATGGAAGTCCGCTAAAAGTTCCTTTGAGGCAGAATATAGTGCAATGGCCAATGCTACATGTGAACTTCAGTGGCTTGTCTACATTATGAAAGACCTACATATACCTGTTTCATTACCTATACTGCTGTTCTATGACAATGTAGGTGCAATTCACATAGCAAAGAACTCCATATTTCATGAGAGGACCAAACACATTGAACTTGATTGCCACACCACTAGGGCAAAAGTACAAGTAGGATTCTTAAGGCTAATGGCTGTCAGAACTACCAATCAACTGGCGGACATTATGACAAAACCCCTAGATGCACCTCGATCTGTTCACATACTTTCTATCCAAATTGGGAACCTACTCTATCTTCTTACCATCACAATCCCGAAAACATATCCAAATCTACTCAACAGTCTGCTGATGCTTCACTTATCACCTGACAATATCGGCAGCAGCATCAACAGCCTAATGATAGCAGCAACAACATCAGCAGCCTAACAATAGCAGCAGCAGCATCAACAACCTAGCAACATCAGCAGCCCAGCAGAATCATCAAGTTTAAGACACATCATCAAGTTCAAGCTTTACATCACTCTTCACCTTGAGGGGGGGTATTGGAGTTTAAGTCACATCATCAAGTTCAAGCACATCAAGTGTGTACACTATTCAAAAGTTAGTTAGGAGGTTGTTATTGGCGGTTACCACCAAGAGGCTAGATACTGAGGTTCTATATAAGCCTCACTAGGCATATAATTAAGTTAAGAGTTCAATTTTCAGTTTTACTAAAATCAGGAATGTACTTCTTCTCTTCTTCTTTAGTTTTTTCTTCGGATAAAAGATGTTCTATTGTAATTTTCGATGATCAATAAAAGTTTATTGAATTCTTCCTAAATTCTTCACCTTATACTATATATATCATTAGTTCTTCTTGTTGGTTTGGTCATGTTAATGCTTACACCTATGGTTGGTGGTTTGATTTAGATACTTTTTACTTGATTAAATGTCCATATACATTTGATATACCTAAGCAAGTAAATTAGTTAGACATACTTTTGCTTCTTACAGTTGACCTGGGATTGTTACAATACTTCACAATATAACGTCGGTGGAAAGATTTTAATTTTTAGACTTTATACATTGGGTCATATTCATAAGTATATAAACACTTTCTTAATTTTATATATGGAATGTTGTCATCATTTGGTAAAACTTGTTGGAACTTTATGACGTTTTAGCTCCGAATGAGTTTAAGTGTAAGCAGTGGCGAAGCTACATACAATCAAGGAGGGGCCAACTGACCCCCCTTGATCCGGAAAAATTACACTAATATATGTACAAAGAATATCTTTTGCCCCCCCTAAAATTTATTATTGCCTTTAAAAATTTTATTGCCCCCCCTTATTCGAGATCCTGCGTCCGCCCCTGAGTGTAAGTGACGAACAATCAACTTTAGGCATGGATTTCGATGAGTTTCGGAATGAATTTCCGGGAGCTAAAACCATTTTTGGAAACTACTAAGATAGTGGTTGATATTAGGCTTTTGAATTACTTGATTCCGACATCGGGTTAATGAGAAATTAATGCCTAAAGGTAGAGTGATATATGTGAGCCGAAGCGGACATCAGTTCAGATCGAACTTGTTGAATCAATCATCTGTTCGAATTATGTTCATGAACAGAATGACATCCGTTCAAAATTCGGTTATTTCCAACTAATAACTTCCACTTTTGAACAACTGTTTCCTCGACCAAAGGTTGTCATAATGCCTATATAATCCCATTGTCACGAATGAAAACTTAGATAGAAAATTCATTTGCATACTTCTAGAAAATCTGCACAAACAATTTTCTGCATTCTTAACTTCTGAATAAGGCAAACAAACATTTCCGCAAAAACTCATTTTGCATAGTCAGAGATATTCAATGCCGGATCGGTCGCCGCTTGTTCGCATTGAAGTGCCGCAACCAGAACAAGGAAAAGAATGTTGTATCTTGTGAGACTTCTTGCCATAACCGTGGGCATTTAATCGGGGCAATAAAGTCTTAAGGACATCGCTCTACGCGCCTCAATCTAACGAATAAGTTTTCGTATTTACTTATGCTTTGTGTCGTTCAATTTGTTGTGCACATTGTTGTGTTGTGTGTATAAATGTGAAATATGTGTTCATAAATTTGTTTCTTCATCTCTGTTGTTCAACATTGATTTTTCTATTTGGAAAGTTTCTATAAGCGATAAAAACAGTTACTATAAACGAAATCAGACACTTAATTTTTCCGACAATCTTAAGACTTTGTCTTGCTTCCCGTGTTAATAATCTGATTCGTGTGTAATCTGTTTGATGTGCATATAGTATTGTAAATCTTTGAACACTGAATTGCATCTGCAATTCTGAAAAAATAACATAGGAAAGGTTGTAGCAATAGAAACAATTTTTACACATTTTTTTAGAAAATTGGCACGACTAACTGATTGTCTTCAAGGCCAAAATACCTTGTAATTACTACGTTTTTTCGAAAACTCGAAGAATAAAAGTTGTTTCTAAGGTGTGATAGATTACAAATCCATTTGTATTATTTGTTAAAAGTGTCCGTGAATTTTTAAAACAACTTTAAAAAAAGTTGAAGCAGAATATTCATGTTTAACCGGATGCTTATTAATTAAATATGGCACAACAGCATGCTTATGTGCGAATCTTTCGATAAATTTATTTTACATGATGTGTGCGATCTTAAACATCTTCTAAAATATGTTGGTATCAATTCGGAGATGTGAAATGACTATTAGGAAAATCTGCAACATGAAATTGTGGAAAAATAGGATGCATTTGTGTAAAAATGCACTTGTTGTTTTGTATACCTTTTGAAAAATTATGTTAACAACATGATTTCCTGTTAATATTATTCTACAAGTATGTTAGTATAGTTTACTTGTAACAAAAAAAATCTGCATTTTGGTTGAAAATTTTGTTGTGCCGAAAAATATAAATATAGTCACGACTTTTTAAAAAATTGGAAAAATTGTCTACCTTGTGTTGTAGTCAAAATACATTGTAAAAACTCGTTCATTTCTGAAAAGTTAAAGAATGAAAATTGTTTAGTTGGTGTTGTAGATTACAAAAATGTTCATGTTATGTGTTTAAAAAGCGAATTTTTAAAATTACGATATACCAATATCGGAAAAAGTGTGCATAACATAGTCTGTTTTGCAACTTTGATTGTTGATCTTCTGTTTATGAACATAAATGGAAGGAACATTGGAAACAACTCCTTTGTCGTTTGTGCAACCTGTTGCTGTGCAAGGAACGAGTTCGTCTCACCATGAAAAACCGGAGAAGTTCAACGGGCGGAACTTCAAGAGATGACATTAAAAATGCTATTCTATTTGACAACTTTGAGTTTGGCAAAATGGCTAACCGAGGATCCTCCTGCGTTGCAAAAGGGTAAAAATATATTGTTGGCGGTTTATGGAATACAAGATGGTGGAATCCAAAACCGTTGTTAGCCAAATGGAAGAGTTACAGATAATTATCTCCGAGTGTCTCGAGGAAGGTTTGGTTATTAATGAACCATTCCAAGTTCCGGCAATAATTGGGAAACTTCCACCTTCGTGGAGAGATTTCAAAAATTATTTGAAGCATAAAACCAAGGAGATAACCATGAATAAGTTGATAGTGAAAATAAGGGTTGAAGAGAACAACCAGCAACTTGTCAAATGAGGAAACTTTGAACAATCCCAGGAAAATTTGTGGAATCCAGTTCCGGTGAAAATAATGGCAAATGCCAGAAAAAGAAAGTTCAAGGGTGAAAGTTCTAAGGGCAATCAAGAGGCTAAGCCATTTAATGGTAAATGCTTTAATTGCGGGAAACAAGGACACCGTAGGAATTAATGCCGAAAGCCTCGGAAAGTTGAACTAGCAAGCGTGGCGGAAATAGTCACAGAGACTATGGATGAATTGAATCAGTCCGCATAATGATTGCATGAACTTGGTGACTGAACTTCTTTTGTTGAATTTAAAATTCAAGTTATGGTTTGTATTAAACAATTTAATTTATACATTATTATAGATGTATAATATTTGTATAAATTTGTATGCATTGTATGTAGGTGTTTAAGTAAACACCTTAATGTTGTATATATGTTATTGTGACATGTTAATACTATGAATATATGTACATATCTTTGTAGTCATATTCATATTATTTATAGATTTGCTTTCGGTTGTGTGTTGTATATTTCAAGATGTGGAGATGAAGTTGTTTATGCGTTTGTTGAGACGCTTAACTCGAAATAATAAGTAAGTTAATCAATTCGTGGTGATCAAGGTGGAAAAGTGTGATTCAAGGTTTAATGAATTTTGTTTGGGTACCAACAACATTCATCAAATCGTTGAACTATACTTACCTTAGTCAATTAATGTTGCGAAATGATGATGATTAACTTGAGGTTTACCCAAAACCTGTGAGGGAAGAATATCCTCTTGACTTTTTTTTTGTTCAAAAAGCTGTAATTTTCATTAATGAAAAAGTGAAAGATTACAAATTTTGATGCCAACCATGGCCACCTCACACCAGTATGTCATCAATGTGCCACCCCACCTCCTCAAAACCCTAGTCCGCAATACCCGGGGTGGGGAAAAAGCGGGTGCTAAGGAAAGAGTATGGGCATGAACACATTGGCAAATATAATCCCCAAACTTCAAGCAAAAAGACTATGCCAAAACTCCTAACATCAACAGCCAAACTATAATAAAAACTAACAGCATATCAAAAAACTATGGAAAAACCAAAAGAGAACATCATCAATCTTGATCTTCTTAGCATAAAAGCAACAATCTCAAAAGTGCCTCTAACCCAGGGAGAGAACCTTTTCATGTCTAACATCAACTCAATGTAGACCCCGTCCAATCTTAGTTTTATGCAGGTTACAAGCAGCAGCTATATCTCCTGGCATTTACATGAACAGTACACAACAGTAGTTCTAAAAAAAACTGAAGAACACAGGTTAAATATGATGAGAAAAACACCTGTTTGCACTCTTCATATCGATGAAGAGTGCATTCCAAAGTGTAAGGCCGGTGTTTAAGATCCCATCTTAGATTCAAATCCATCTGTTTTGACTTCAAACCGTGCTGACCCTTGTAGCCGATTAAGAATTGATGGCCCGCAATTGGCCAAGGTTTGTAGTGTTAGAACAATCCTTATGTGATTGAATCACATTATTCCCGGATCGATTATGCTAAATTATTGAGAAATAGAGAACGATATTAATCTACAAACATACCCGAATCCATAGCAGCGGAAGACTCTGTAGATGTTGTAGGATCGATCTTCCAGATCTATACACCTCCCGTTTCTTGTCGGAAGAACCCTTTGTGTTCTCTGTATTATTCTCTTGTGATAATGGGGGTCAAAATAGAGTGGGAAAAAGTGTATGACCTAAGGACCATAACCCACCCTTATATGATCAAATATTCATTAGGTCTTTTCAATTTTACCCATCATAAAATTAGAAATTACCTCCAAGTTTCTACACATTAAAGGTCCACACCCTAGCGATACGTTACCGTCCAATAATTATAACCGTAGTAGATCACTTTAAAACGGACTAACATTTATTGACAGTCTACGACATAACAATTATTTCACATGTAAGCCCAACGTTGGATATATGATCCGACAATCTCCCACTTGGGCTATATGTGTAACTTTATAATTGTATGTCATAAGATAACCGAATGAGTGCTCAACTTGGTTTTCATTACAAACGTATCAAATAACAATCCCGTCCATCAAAGTCACCAACATAGGACCAAAGCCGCCTTCGTCACATCTATCGTAACGGGACCCATCAATGATCACGTATGCTAGTAAAGTTGAATGACATGGATCATGATGTGGATGCGTAGCATGGAAAATAACATGACATGTGATCTTAACATGTATATTTCCAACTGGTCCACCTTAAACTTAATGAGATCAAAACCATATATCGAGATCAAAGTGTGAAACATCAAAACTTAAATTTCTGCAGAAACAACTGTAACTTTAACTTTAACCTTAACTTTAAACTGAATAACCGAAAAATGTGTCTATATTGAAACAAACATTATCAACTACAAACTCCCACTAAACCTAAGCATCCTTAATCGACATGACACCCATATGAGCAATATGCTCAAGAACATCTTGGGTGGTTGTCCCTTAGTGAGTGGGTCCACAATAATGAAGTTTGTCATGACAATTTCAATAGACACCCTTCCACTTCGAACTCTATCTTTAACAACTAGGAACCTTATGTCAATGTTCTTAGACATCGATGAACTCCTATTGCTGTTGGGATAAAACACTGCAGAATTATTATCACAAGAATCCTTAATGGTCCTTATATAACCAAATAAAACTTCACAGCCTGAAATAATATTTCCGCATCCATATCCTATCACTAGTGGCTTCAAAAGCCTTGAATTTTGTCTCCAAAGTCAAATAAGTCATAAGTGTCTGCTTAGCACTTTTCAGATAAACAACTTCTTTTGACAAAATGAAGACATATCCTTATGTGGATTTAAATGTATCTTTACATCCACCAATATCTAAGTCAGTATACCGAATGATCTCTAACTTTTCCGACTCTAGATATGTGAGCATCCTATATTTTGTTTTCTGTAAGTACTTTATAACCTAATAGGCTGCAACCAAATGACCCTTTCCAGGATCTTTTAAGAATCTACTCAACCTAACTGAAATGTACACAATAACCAGACATGTACAAACCTAAGCACACATTAGACTCCCAATAAATGAATCGGAGGGAATCTTATGAATTTCTTCCTACTTTGAATCATTAGAAAATGGCACTATTTGAGACTAGCCTTGTCTCCCTTAGACACATGGGTACCATGTTGTTTACAATACATCATGTCGAGTCTCATATGAAAACTTTATCGATATAGTCTGTTTGTAATGATCCAATAATACCTCAATAATAACCCTAATATACATGGATCCCGAAAAAACTAAAAATAGCGTCTCCTAAATCTTTCAACTCAAAACCGAACGAGATAAATGATTTAGTTTCACGCCCAAAATCTATATCATTCTTGAATATCATCGACATACAAAACCAGAGTATGAACCTACTCCCACTAAACTTATGTTAGATACATTCATCAACCGAATTTAACTCGAAAAACCAAACGAGACAACAATGTGATGAATCTAACATACCATTGACAGGAAAACCGTTTGAGTCCAAAGATGGATTTCTTTAGTATGCAAACCATATTCTTTGCGTCACCAAATGCAAAGTTTTATGGCAGCACCAAATCAATGTCACCGCTGATAAATATTGTCTTTACATCCATCTAATGTAACTCATAATCCATATGAGCAAGTAGAGCCATAATTATCCGGAAAAGGCCTTTCAATGAAACCAGAGAGAAAGCCTTTTATAACACTCATTTTGCATAACCTTAATCCACCTACGAGAGTATGAGCTTTCCAAGGCTTGAGGAACGGTAAACGGATCGTTCTCTATGATGCCATGATCCTTATGCTCAATGAGGTAAATAATATTATCTTGAATTGTTGACCTCATCTCTCTAGTAGAGTGCCTAAGTTGTGGTGCCAATGATTTCTCATGTGGTACCTCATGTGCTCATGTTGTTCCTATATTGGTTCTTGAGGATGTTGAGGTTGCCAAATTGGAAGTTCAAGAATATTGTCATAAACCGTATCTGGCAATAGTATACATCCCATTTGGGAAAAAACAAATTGTTACCAACCGCCACAGTAGGGAGAGTCATGGTAGGCTCTTCTTTAAAGACAATATTTCATACCTTATCTTCCCCCCAAACTCAATATACTCAAGGAACCTTGCAGATCCCGTCTAATAAAAACAAAAAATTGGAAGTACGACCATAGAACTTAAAACCCATGGATCTCTTAAAACACCACACATAACAGTTGACCATTCTTAAGTCCAATTTTCATTCCTTTGGTTTATAAGGCCTAACCTTAGTTGGACAACCTCCAATATGATTACACCGAATACTAGGTTTTCCTAGTCCATATTTCATATTGGGTTTTGGTTACTGTTGTAGTGGTATTTATTTAGTATGAAAGTCGCCAACTTTAATTTCCGTGGTGACTACCATTAGATATAGGTAATTAAAAGCGAATAATCGTCTATGAAGGTGATACTTTATTTCCGACCATTCCAACATACCGTAAGGAATAGACATCAAGTGACCATATGTATCAATTCTAAGACGTACTTAGAGCAATCAAATATCTAATCTCCTATGTTGGTTTGTTACCCCTTAATACAACCCGCTCAGACAAAATCCATCCGACATATCAAGGGAACCAAATGTTCCATCCGACATAAGCCTTTATATTCTCTTTCGAGAAATTTTACAAAAATGCTAATGCCAAACTATATAGGAACCATCATTAGTTAAATTTGATTTGTGCCATGAAAACTAAATGCAGAGTGTATCAAGATTATCACTGAAAGCCAAATGATTAGAACATATTTGATTTGAATCCTAGAAAGACTAAGGTATCATCCTTAATTGAACAAGAATGTCCTAATTTGTCCAAAGTCTTTTCCAAGTCTAGAAAATGTTTAATCTTGAGTAACAATCTAGTTTCTGAATAGCCTTAAACTTTATTGCATCACCATCACCCACAAAGATGTATCTTTCAACATCAACTGGTGATCGATAATGCTATCTACTCTGCATATTCACGCTCAAATGAATAGGTGCATCAGAATCTATCCACTATATGTTCAGGAACATAAATCAACTCAACCCCTAAACAAACCAAAAAAAAGAAAAGAAAAGAAAAACTTAACTTTATTTGCTCCGTAAGCATGACACTACAAGCAATCTTTCATTGTGTACCTACCTATTGGCTTAATAAACAACCAATATCCTCATGTTGTCACTTTTACCCCTATTGTTGAATACCAACAGCTTCCTTAATCTTAAACTTTATTGTGCCCTTGCCTTTAATGGTGACCATACTTAGCATTTTTTGGTTGCCCGAATTTCAATCATTCGACTTCTTGCACTCAGTGGGAAATAATTTTCTTCAACTCCCACAATTCCTTATGTCAATTATAACCGACATTTAATTTATCATATTGTACATGAAGAGAATGAATGATAAATTGCACCGGAAGGCCATCACAGATATCCAAATCAAATATGAAGTTGGAAATCATATGAGCCAATTCCAAAATGTGCCCATAATGTTGCATTAGCCTTAGTACCTTATAGAGATTGGCTAAGACATGACAAGTTGCCTTGCCTTTCTCTTCATGGCATTGTGCAACTCTATTAAACACACAAAATATTTCCTTATTGGTCACCATAGTATTTATGTCACTTCTAAGAGGGATTGGCTTCCCTATTGATCAAAGACTCAACCTATTTGATCACTCACATTTCTCAAGGTACAATCTATGACTGCTTGCACTATCCTGATTGAGAGGTTTAAGAGGATCATACCTAAATGTCAAGTCTAGATCCTTAATGCCAATGACAAGAACAAACTTGTTCTTTCTAACTCTTGAAATCATAGAAAATTAATGGAGGAATATAATGCTTCAATGAGCAGATATACTTTAAAGCAAAACTTAAAAGTAAATAGATAACAACTTAATTAACCTTAAGCTCACATATATAAGATCCGAAGAATATCCAAAATCAAACAAATTTATGATATATTTTCCTATCACAAAATGCCGGCACGACACTCGTAATTGACATCTTGGCGTAGTAATCAAATACTGACAATAAGTCATGTCAAATAATAGACCAATCTTTGGATCGCATCTATTATCCACATGGAAACCGAAAAATTGTCACGTATTTATCACCACAGGTGTATTTATAATTCTGCCAAACAATATCCTTCTTTTGGACCGAATACAATCCGCATGAATTTATAAAAACACAAACTATTTTACATCCCACCGTAAATAAATTTCCACGTAGAGGTCACTTTGACGACATATCGTTTCAAAATCCACTTAGAGACATAATAGATGCAAAACCGCAATATATCAATGTTTGGTTTTTAACGTAATAACCTTTTAAAGAAAAGGTCTACCGAAATAGGGTTTGCTTTATCTATTTATTTATTTTTTCTCGGATCACACCATATTACCTTAATATATGGATCAATTATATTGTAAATAAAAGATCCAATTTAATTGAAGCCCGTCTGACAAAAATTTAATTGAAGCCCATAAAAAAGTATGGGAAATTAGGGATAAGGACACAATCTGGAATATTTTTAAATAACAGGACAACTACATATTTTTTATAGGGAGAAGGACAACTGCATAATTTTTATAGCGAGAAGGACAAACAGTGAATCTAGAAAATCAGTGAATCTCCCCAGTGAATCCCGAAATCAGTGAATTTCGACAGTGAATTTTGACAGTGAATCCCGAAAATCAGTGAATTTCGACAATGATTTTTGGAAATTAGTGAATTTCGACAGTGAATTTCGGCAGTGAATTTAAACAGTGAATTTCGTACACAAGTGAATTTCGACAGTGAATAAATAGTTTTGTCCTTTATGCAAAAGTTTCAAAAGACTGTCCTTCTACTCAATTGATCAAATATTTCTGTCATTCTCCCTTATTCTCCCAAAAAAGTAACATGCGTACATCCTTATCATCAATATATTACTAATAATAATATAATTGATGTATCCTAAAGAATAAACTGAATCCTTTATTAAAGTCCGAATTTTGCAAAACAACTGCAATATCTAATATGTATATGCATGCCAGCAAGATATACACATCTTACCCTAAACACTATTTGTCTCTTTTGTGTATATATATTAGCAGTCAATTTCTTCGACCTGTCCTCCTTATTTTTTTTTTTTTTTTGATTTAAGGACAAAATATTTTCCTTCGGACTATTTTGCCCATTCTTTTAATATTAGCTTAATAAACCCTTTCCGGATCCTAACGCGTCCCAGAAAGATGAAAAACCCACATCGGAAAACCAATCATCGTCGTTGTCGTCATCTTCATCATCGACATCTTCCTGGGAATCATAAGGTGAAAGCGAGCTGCCCATACCTTGATTTGCGATTATTCTTGAGAATTTTGGGATTGGTATGCGCTCCTACAACCAAAATTCTGCAAAGTTTGGCCCTTTTACTTGTCTGTCGGAAATCTGCTCTTAATCCATCCATTTATGTTGTCTCAGCTGCCATGGCCATTCCTCCGGTCTTTCGATTGGAGAATTTAAGCATGAGCTCCTCCAATGCTAGAATTGGAGCTTCATCAATCGGCTCCGATGAATGTGCCTATCTGGTCGAAGAAGAAAGCTGGACATTTCGATGATTTAGACCGATTGGATGAGCTGGATCAGGATGAACTATTTTGCCCTTTTCATTCTTTGAGAACAATGTTGTGCAAGGAGAAAATGGGTCGAGATCGGATTACTTAAGAAATTGATCTGATTTTTCTTGCCGGCGAAAATGGGTGGGACCAAGATATCAATCCTGTGAGTTTTCTGGGCATTTTCAACATCAAAAGGAAAGTATCCTTATCTTTGTTTTTTTTTTTTTTGCTGGAAATTGATTAATTTGATGTTTGAAGTATTCTACAACCTTGCAAGGTTCATCCGTGTTGCAACTGAATCTAGTGGGAATAATAAATCAGTATGGTTTGAGTGTTTTTTTTTTTTTTTTGGTTCAGTTTTGTTCCTTTGGGATTTGAAATAGTGATATATTCTTTAGCACAGAGCTTGAAACAATTTGTTATGCAAAGTCATGGTATTTGTTTTGCAAAGTCATGGTATTTGTTTTTCAAAGGCCATTTTAGAGATCTGTTTTGCTAGCAACTATTTGTTCATGCAGGTCTCTCATTCTTCTTTGAAATTTGCCCACAATAAATCTTTTCCTAATAATTCCCATGATTTGTCTTGTAGGCAAATGACCCCTTATTAATTAGTTTTTTAAATTACTTAGAATCCAATTTCTTTTGTTAGCAAAAGAAGAAGCAGAAAAGAAAGCCAAAATTGATTCTTGGCTATACTTGTAACCAAGAACAATATTATATATATCTTTGATGCATTTACAATATATCATTAAACTCAGGAAAATCCATCTGGAATTCTGGACCGTTACTGTGTTACTGTGTTACTGTGTTGCTGTGTTGCTGTGTTGTTGTGTTGCTGTAAACGCTGCGATAAAATTCGGCTTTCAAATACTATGTTGAAAGTGTATCAAATGCGGTCTCAAAATGAAGATAAAAATAAAAAAAGAACTTTGGTGAAACAATTTTGATAATCGGTGTTCTAAATCAAAAGTTATGTTCGTTTATAAGAAAAAAACGCTCCGGTTAATACAAATATTTTTTCGGTTTTCAAAATATACATCGGAAGGGTATCGTGTTTGGGCTCAAATTAAAGAGCAAAAAAAAAAAGAATTTTGGTGAAAATTTTTTGACGATCGAAGTTGTAAATCAAAAGCTACGGACGTTTGAAAACAAAAACAACAAAACAAAACAACAACAAAGCTGGATGACCCGGATCAAACGGACCTGATGCACTCCTACCTGAGGACGCGCGGCGCTGTGTGTAGGGTTAATTTTGTCCGTGTCAAATTTTTTTGTCATTTTTGTAACTAAAAAAATAAATGAGTCCTGTTTATTCATTTTGTAAATATTTTTATCCTTTTCCCTCAATCCCCCATAAAAAAAATAAAAAAATATTGCCCATGTTCCTTAAAAAAGACATAATAACAATAATAATACATGGACCAGGATTTACCATCCAGTTTTTTTAATATTATTATTTATTAATGAGCAAATAAAATAAAATAAAAGAAAAGGAATACTGTAACCCTAATATGCGTATTCTGAATTCTACCTAAAGCAAGCGCCGCCGCCGTTCTGTTACCATGGATTCACGTGGAACATGGCAAAGGCCAATGCATTATGCATATATGTAAATGCAAACAAAACTTGCTTCTGAATGTTAATTTAAAAGAAAATAATGCCGGCGACGTAGAAAAGAACCGGAAAGCAACGAGCATGTAAAAGGGGAAAATTGGAAAATCAGGCACTTTTAACCTCTCATAATTTTTTTTTAGGTCGGACAGATTCTGATATTTTTTTTCAGGTTCCACGTCCAAATTTGAAGGAAATGGTCCAAATACAGTCAAAACCCTCCAAATTTGGAAGCATTTCGTCCAAATAAATTGAATGGACAAAATAGACGAAAACCGTCCGAATGTTGGATGCACCGTCCATCTTGGGACGAATTCCGTCCATTTTTGGACTGTGCGTCCAACATCTGGACGGTTTCGGTCCATTTTGTCCAAAGATCTAAAACCGTCCCAATTTGGACGGTCTAACTTAGTCTCTCCGTCCAAACAGAGGACGCACCGTCCAAATTTGGACGGATACATCCCTTTTGGACGGAAACGTCCATTTTCAAACCCTAATCAGCCTTCTTCCTCATTCAAACTATTTCACAGTCGTTTCAAACCGTTTCAAACCATTTCACAGGCGAATTTGGACGATTTACAGAGCATTGCAATCCTTCCATTTTTCAGAGAAAATTTGGACGATTTCAATGGCTAATCCTTCGTCTTCTCAGAGTTTAGAAGCACCTAATGTGAGTGTTTATGGTTTTTTATTTTTTACAGTCTTTTCCAATTCCGTTTTTGATTTCGTTATTTGTTTTTGTTATTTGATTTTGTTGGGTAATCATACATACGATTTGAATTCATATCCTATTTGATTTTGTTATTTGATTCGAATTAATCCTATTAAATATTGTTATTTGATTGTGACAAGATTTTTACGGTTTATGTCACCATGAATATAATGTTATTTGTTCGATTGGGATTCAACGGTGTTATAGGGTTTAGGGTTTAGATTCAAATTCATATATTGTATGATTATATGTATATATGATGAAGTGCTTTTAGAAATCGAAATGATATGTATGAATCTTATAATTCGAATGGATATGTATGAAAATTAGTAATATGTAATTAATAGCTTAGGGTTTATGGTTAATTGATGTTCATGTAAAATTCGAAAATTCATGTATAATTTAGAGATCGTCATGTTTCATGTTCAATAGTGTGTTATTTTATTGTTGAGTTTGAATTCAATTCATGTATGGTATGATTAAATGTATGATGGGGCATTTAGAAGTAATTTTTGATAGTGTAAGAATATGTACGATAGTGTTATAATTTTTTATTTGATATTCTAGTGTAATTTTTGATAGTATAATGTAAGATTCTATGACAATAAGTAGAACAGATCACAGGGAGTATAAATGCCTATAGTATAAATGCCTTTGAAATTATCGGTAACAAGAATGTGATTTAAAAAATTGAAACAAACGACAAATTAATGTCGTTTGAAAACACAAGAACGAATATTTCGAACTGAATTCCATGGTACGCCTCGGCCTGATGAGGTTCTTAGAATTGCATGCTTTCCCTAGGGTGTTTTCGATTCCTTCCGATCCGCTGTGTCATGGTAGGTAGCTCCAGACTTAGTATTGGGGCTCCTGGTAGGTAGCTCGTAGAAAATTTCATTAGGTCTGCTCAACGAGCATCTTTTCCTGTCTCCATCAGCCTGGTTAATCATCAGCCGGAAGTGAGGCACCCCTTAGATTGAAAATATAAGTTCCGTTCTGCCGGCTCCGTCCGGCATCCGTTCTCCTCGTCATCATCAAGTACTCTATGACGTTGGTAAAAACACTACTCTTTTCTTCTCTTACCCCCCCTATAACGTTACAACACAACACAACACAAAACAACGATGTTCAGAAAAACAAAAAAAAGATGATAAGACATTTTTGTTTTATATATATATATATATATATATATATATATATATATGTGTGTGTGTGTATATATAAATATATAAATATATATAAATACTCACACATACAAATCCTATATACTATTTTTTGGAAATAATAATTTACTTCATATAGATATATGTATATAAAGTGAATAAATACAAATCCTATCTACTATTTTTCTGAAAACAATCTTATCGGCAATGATCGTACCTTGTTAACTAGAGTGGAAGAATCAGTGTTTGGTCAATTTATTACTTGGTATCGTGAAAACTGGGCGTTCATAGGGCGGCTAATAGCATTCTTGTATTTCCAAATGGTTTATCCCGACCGCGACGATGAACTTCATTTTAAGATTGGCGAGAATAGAGTGAAGCTCGGCAAAAGAGAGTTTGCAATGACAATGGGGTATAGATTTGGAGATGCAAACCTTCAGATTCAGGGGTATCAAGGTGTTTTGAGGAGCCTTGTGACCTAAGAAAGTGCACCGAGATTGTAACTATGGCAAAAATCTTAGCAGCGATGAGGACAAGGCAATGCGACACTAAAACCGTATATCGGATGGCTTTAGTGTATGTTATTTATGGCTTATTAATCGGACAAGACCCCGGAACTGTAATACCGAATCATATATTTTATATCGTCGAGGACCTAGAACGGGTTAGAACTTATCTGTGGGGGGAGTATCTGTTTAACAACTTCATGTGGAACTGGCGTAAACAAGTACAACACCTACGGTTACTTGAGCCGAAAAGTGATGAGAAGGCCTGTCAGCCAACGATATCCGGTTGTCTATATGCCTTGAATGTGTGGGATTTTCATGCCATTCCAGCCATCGCTCTGAAGGGGAAATTCACAATTGTGAGAGAGGGACATGAGAACGATCGTCCTACCATGCTGAGGTGGAAGTTTTTGAACGGCGGGGTGTATTCCAGTAGATTGGCATCCCCACAGTTTGCTGTATGGGTAAGTATCGTATTTTCATTTTTATCAATCCACATTTTAAATATATTGTATCTAAAATCATGTTTTTTTCATGTATTCAGGACAGAATGCCCGGTGATGTTCTGAGAATCCCCGAAGATAGGGATTACGTAATTTCACTAGGGTTGCCGGCGGCGGATGTTATGGCTGTACCTCGTCAATTACCGGTCCCTCCCGTCAGAAACACACCATCGGTCCTTCCCGTCGGAAACACACCGTCCCGTGCCTCTGGTCAACGCATAGAACGTGAGCGTCCCGAAATTGATGAAGAGGACGCTCGACGTAGCCAGTCGAGGCGTACACATTATGCATCTACCTCCGCGAACCTGCAAGGCGATGACACTATATCCCTAAATGTGCAGGCTGAAGAACTGAGGCCAGTAATTACTCAAATCATCCAACAAGAGCTGGATAAAACTAACTCGGAGTTGAGTGTTGCGAAGACTGAGTTGGAAAAAACCAACTCCGAGTTAAGAAATGCAAATACCGAGCTTCAAAAGACTAACTCCGAGCTAAGAGCTGTGAAGGCTCAGTTAAGTGAAACGATGCGTGGGTTAGCTGAAGTTAAGGCTGAGTTGGGATTTTTTAAATATCAGCATTCAAAATTTGTCAAATGGGTGGAACTGCAGGCAGCTAGACATGTATGAATTATCTTGCACATACGAATTTTTGACAACCGTATTTATATTGTTAACACATGAATCTGAATTATTAATAGGGTGGTAATCAGTCACCCTAGTCCCAGCCTCCGCAACACTTCGACCCCGACGAGCTAATAGGTAATTTGTATTATTAACATAGGTATTTTATTGTTTGTTATCGTTAATTGATGATCTCGATTATATTTGGTATAGATACTCCTGAGGGTATGACAGGGGCCGCTACTGACACCAGTCAGGCCGCTGCATTTGGTAAGTTATTAGATTTTTCATTTTGAACCTAGAAATTACATTGTGAAAAACTATATAACTCGAATCCCATTTTGTTTATAGGAAGTTAATGTATATTGATTTTTGTATTATTAACATTAAAAATCTTATTTTATTGTTGTCGTTAATTGATTATCTCGATTATATTTGGTATAGACACTCACGAGCCTACGACAAGGTCCGCTACTGCCACCAGCCAGGCATCGGTTGTGGAGCGTAGGATCGATTTTAGTAAGTTTGTAGATTTTTAATTTTGAAACAATAAATTACATTGTGAGAAACTATCTAACTCGAATCCCATATTGTTTATAGAGAGTTAATGTATATTGATTTTTGTATTATTAACATTAAAAATCTTTTTTTATTGCTGTCGTTAATTGATTATCTTGATTATATTTGGTATAGGCGCTCCCGAGCCTACGACAAGGGCCGCTACTGACACCATTCAGGAATCGGTTGTGGAGCCAGAGATAGATTTTAGTAAGTTTGTAGATATTTAATTTTGAACTAGAAATTACATTGTGAAAAACTATCTAACTCGAATTCCATATTGTTTATACAGAGTTAATGTATATTGATTTTTGTATTATTAACATTAAAAATCTTATTTTATTGCTGTCGTTAATTGATTATCTCGATTATATAAGGTATAGACACTCCCGAGCCTACGACAAGGGCCGCTACTGACACCATTCAGGAATCGGTTGAGGAGCCTGAGATCGATTTTAGTAAGTTTGTAGATTTTTAGTTTTGAAACTAGAAATTACATTGTGAAAAACCCTCTATCTCGATAATGTATTGAATATTGTTTAGCTGCTGATCCAACTGATATTCAATTGAGGAAACGAAAGTCGGATTATGCAACTGACAGAAGATTGACAACCCGTCAGACTATTAACCAACCACGATATTTAACTGATGGGTCGCACGTAGTCAGTCTGCCAAGTGCTACTAGATGGACAGCGTTGATAAAATTTCCGCAAGAGTTGGAAAACAAATTTTTGTCCTGGTACGAACAAAAAGATCCACCCCCAATAGAGATCCCCATGGGCCTCGCATTTGGATGCCTAATGGCAGATCGGGTGGGCAAGGCGTGGTTCGAACGTCTCCATGAGAAGTATAGAGATTTAGATCGAGAGGTATATTCTTGTGACTTACATTTTCATATATCTGAAATTTTCATATGTCTGATTTCATTATCTCTAACTTCTTTTTGCATGCGTACAACATATCGATGGGTTCCTGGACCTTATACGACGCCAAATGGAAGTATATCCAGAATGCTTTGAACCGTATACGGCCATTGCCTTCTCTGAAATCTCCTCATCTTGCGGCCAGGGTCATAT
This sequence comes from Gentiana dahurica var. dahurica, assembly GCA_024500145.1. Taxonomy (NCBI): domain Eukaryota; kingdom Viridiplantae; phylum Streptophyta; class Magnoliopsida; order Gentianales; family Gentianaceae; genus Gentiana; species Gentiana dahurica. Next base: position 15,077,706 of record CM044907.1, on the reverse strand, counting down.
AGATCAGGGAAAGACGCCTGACACAACGCATATTCCAGATCATGTGATTCAGTGCGTCAAGCAATGGGATGAAAACACAGTGGCGTACATGCCTTGGGCTATATATCCTGGTCACTGGGCTGCTGTCGAAGTGTCTATTCCTCACTGGAGGATTATAGTGTATGATTGTCTGGTGGGGGATAAATATAAGGAGAGGGAATATATGAAGGATTATATAAGAGCATTCGGTGTTTCGTTGAGGAGAGTGTTTGAGATGGATGCTCGTCTACGTAACCTCCCACAAATGCTTGATCCAACGAAGCCTCCTATTGCGGTCAAAGTAGTTACGGCTAAATACGTACCACAAATGCCAATCCCGTAAGTGTTATAGATTTCAAACTATTTATAATAATATACAGTATACATTATTTTCTTATCATTTGATTAATCAAAATTTACATTCTGTACAGGGGTGACTGTGGGGTATACACGGTCAAGTTCATTGAGCATTTGATGCACAAAGAAGATTTTTCATTGATCAAAGCTGATAATATGTTGTTATTAAAACATAAAATGTGTGTGCAGTTGTTTCATCAGTACATAGATCTTTAGATATTTAGGTATTTTTGGTGAATGTATAAGCACTTGTTGGTGTATAGTCACTTGACATTTTGTTTGTTTTATCTCAACTTATGGCATTGTAATATTTATATTATAAATTTTGTTAGCTTTTTATATTATCAATTTTTATTCCTGTTGTTTAAGTGGTGGACAAGATTGTATAATTTTTTCTCCCACCATAAAACAAAATAATAATAATTGAAATGGCTTTTATTCACTCAGGTAATGGTGGAGTACATCCTCCTTCTCCTCACATGTGATCAGGACACCACCAGCTACAGACTAGCGACAAAGCATTAATTTATATTGTTTTAATAAAACATCTTCTTAATGAAAGGAAACATACATATTATCATAATACGGTTTGGTAAAAACGAACACACAATTTAAGAAAAGACGAACTCAATTTAATTTAATTTAATAATAACAAAAAAACAAATAAGATGAAAAATATATGTATAGCAAACGTATTTTAATTTTTATAATTAAAATTAATTTCATTTTTTTTTTTGAAGAAATTAAAATTAATTTTTAGATAAAGATAATGACCTATATAGTTAGTTGGTGATAAAGTTAATTTGATTTTTTTATTCAAATAATAGTTTAATTTTTAGGAGAAAATTTAAGAAAAACCCAAAAATATTGGTTTAATTTTCTTTCTTTATTCTCGCAATTGTAATGGATGATTTCGACGATCACATGTGGTGGTTCTTCCATCTATAGTAGAGATGACTATCACATTGTTTTCTAAAGAAAGAAATCATGAACCTTCAAATCAAGAAGTGGAATAATCTTCAAAATAATTTGAACAACTGACAAATACGTTTTGTTCGAAGTAAGAAGTAAAAACAAAAAATTATTTTATAAAAAGAAGATTGATGGTACTTTGGCTTACACACGGGGCTTACAGACATAAGAAGAAAGAGTAATGATACATTGAGATAACATTAAGATGAGGTTTAAATAAACCATGTTGAAATGTTTGCTCATAAACAAACCAAGGGTGGTCACAAAAGATGATAGGGACGGTTTCCTGATCAATGTCATCATTGTCATACTCTGGTACGTGAAAATCTCTTGCGAGAGCCGTGATAAGAAATGGATAATAGAGATAACCATCACCAATTATGCTAAGGGATATTTTACCAATCCTATCAACGATGTCACGTCCAAAATCAACTTCACGTTTCAAAACTGCGTATACAAACGATTTCAGCTCATTGCTCGGTTGAACAGTGTGTACGGTACCAAACACGCTACTAGCAATCCATTCGAAAATAACACGAATCCATTCGTTAGGAAATTGACGCCTTTCAATCAGACGTTGGAATGCCTGAATGTTTGAATTGGTAAAATATAAGTGATTGTATGCTTCGACTCCAGATACACTATAGTAGCGATTGATCCAATCCGGAATAAAGCAAACATCTACTCCACGTAATTTGTACACCCCTGATGTTGGTATTATATCATCTGATGAATTAATTTTTGACCTGACAAGTGTGTAGAATTCATGAACAATTGATCGATTCATAGTTGAGGTCGGTGTGGGACTAGTTGCGTGGCGCTCCGATGAAATTCTGCGTAAGAGACTCTTCATCTTGGTAGGTAGACTCTCCCATTCAATTCTCCTCTCTCCGACAACACTTATATCTTGAAAGTGCCAAATCCATTTGCGACGCTCATGGTCTGTTGTGAACCGATTTAGCAGTGTATCCTCGTCGTAGATGTGAGGTATACGGTGCTGTCTCACAGGCCGATGAGGATGCCATTCCGGGAGAATTTCATTTTCGGGATTAAAAATCTGAATGTTAGTATGAGGGGAATCCGAGTTAGACATTATGGCTAAGGTAGAGTAAAAGTGAGGGTTATGCATGGGTAGTGTAAAATTCATAGTATATATAGAGGTATCGATGTAAGAGGTCATTGTCAGGTCTTGTCAATCAATCAATGTTCCTGTTGAATTTTGGACAGATTCCATCATTTTTGGTCAGTGAGTGAATTCGGGCGGTTTCTATACTTTCAATCAATCAATGTTCCTATTGAATTGTCATGGTTCGACAAATATTTGAAAAAAGTGAAATGAAGGTGTAGTCAACATCGATTGATTGAAAGTACAGAAACCGTCCGAATTCACTCACTGACCAAAAATGATGGATCCAATTAGACGGATCCATCTAAATTTAGACAGAATCCCACCTAATTTAGACGGAATCCAATTAATGCTTCTTTGGACTAGCCATGTTGTCCAGTCTGAAGACAAGACTTGACATTGTACATATATGTCATATGTGCTCACTATCGGTGGGTCCCACACTTCAAGTGGTTGTGAGTTATAAATTTAGGCAGGCCATATAGGTACAGTGTTACTATAGACGTGAGGTAATATCTGCAGAATTAAACAAGAACATTGATTGATATATTTTTGAAAAAAAGTGAAATCAAAGTGTAGTCAATGTCAAAACATAACCACTATTCCTTCTAAATAAGGACAACAAGGTTTCCAATTAGACGTAATCCCTCTTAATTTAGACGGAATCCAATTGATGTCAAAACATAACTAGCCATGTTCTCCAGTCTGAAGACAAGACTTGACACTGTACCTATGTGTCCTACCTATATGTCTTGTGTGGTCACTATCGGTGGGTCCCACACTTCAAGTGGTTGTGAGTTATGCATTTAGGCATGCCACATAAGTACAGTGTCACTATAGACGGGCCCCACACGTCAAATGGTGGTGAGTTATGACCATCCAAATTGGATGATTCCGTCCAAATATTGGACGCTCCCGTGCAAATGTACACGAGTCATAATTCCCACCGACCTTCTCAATCAATGTTTCTTTTGGGAAAAAATCTATATAGTGACAAATCCTTTAACAACCATTCATCCCTCTCATTTCTCGTTTATTTTACTCATATAATCTCTTCTAGTGTTCCTTTCAATGGCTAACCCACATGCTCTTGTGTTCATTTCCAATGACGAAATTGATTTGTCATTGGACAAGCAGTATCTCATAAGCCGTTTCACAACAGAAGAGAAGAGGCGTGAGTACGTGACTAACTGGATGGCAAGAGCTGTCGTTACAGAGAGGCGATTGAACATGGAGATTCTTCCTAGTTTGATCGGGAACTTGTTCCGAGATAACGGTTGGCATGGTGTCCCCCAAAGGCCATTAAACTTTCATCACATGAATCGGTCTATTGTGCGTGAATTCTACGCTTGTGTAGCTACGACAGAGCTCAATGAACGGTGCGTTAGAGTGCGAGGCGTTCCTGTCATTTTGAATAATACATGGATCAACGACGAGTATGCCATTCCAAAATATCCTCAGGGTTTGGATTTCTTTCTATTTCCGGATGTTCATGAATTACTACAGCGTGACATGGCTGTTTTGTTTGGGGAGACGCATCTTTGGGAAAGTGTGAGGCGTACCCGCCCTTCACCCTGGTCCTGGTGCGGTCCATTCCTTCCTTTCTTGATTATGTTCCTTGCCACCATTATGTATGGCATGGTGAACTACACCGCACCGACATTTTATTTGTATGCACTTGCGTACGCATCTATTACATCATAATTTGACGTCGGAGAGTATATTCTCTCCAGGATTCGACAGATAGCAAAGGGCAACGCAGGTGATGGATATATATTTTTCCCGTATCTCATCACAGCTATGTGTGTGAGGTCTGCCGGGGTGCCGGAATATGATGAAGATGATGTGACATACGGTCATGATGACGTTATCACCTACGAAACTTTTAATCAAGATGACTTTTAAGGTTTATTTTTCACATGCAAGTTATTTTCTTTTAACAATGACGAAAGTTGTAGACTTTGTTGAAGTTGCATATGTTGCTTTATGATTTCAGTTTATCTTATTAGTCTCTAGACTCCATGATCACATTATTTTTCTTTCTCCTCGTAATTAAGATAATGGATTTAGCTTTATGATTTCATCTCTAGGCTTCTACAGTTCTACTGCTATATAGTTATACTGTGTTAAAACAAAAGACTTTGTTAAAGTTGATGATTTTTGTTGTGTGATTTCTTGTCTTGACAATCACATGAGGTGGTTCTTCCATCTCTAGTAGAGAGGACTATCACATTCATTTGCAAAGAGCGAAAGCAGGAAACTCTAAATCAAGAAGTGGAATGCTCTTGGATATCTGTCTCCTAATTTGGATGAGGCGGAGTCATTGGACTTTTTATTGCACATAGTCATATTATATTATTATTCTCGGTGTAAAAGCAGTCATCAGATTTTCTCTAAAACTATGTTTCTCCCATGATGGGTTCAAGTTTGGTGGGCATGATTACAGGAGAGAATCTGAAAGCTACAATGATGATGACTATATCATCTTCCATAAATTAAGTCGTTTAGTGTAACAAGTATCTATTTCGACTGTCTGTTGGTAATTCTTTGGAAATCAATGTGATATAACTTTCAACCCAACGGAATAATAAATATATCTATTACAATCGTGATGGCTTACAAAATTAACATCAACACATGCTGAAGTAGAGATTTATTCAATTAGGAACAACTACACGAGTCGGACATCTATTCCTTCTGTGTCCGGGGTTACCGCAATTCGAGCAATTCCTACCGAAACCTGGGTTTGTCCTCTCAGTAGGCATCCTGCTAGTCCTAGCACCGGGAGGCTCACCTTGAGAAGGAATCCTCAGGGTCCTGGGTTGGCCCCGCCTAGCTCCCGTACTATGTGTTTCTCCTTCTTCCCTCACTCTAGGCTCAGGCGGATTGAGGGAAGGTTTAGTTCTAATCCATTCGGGAAGAATCCAATCATCCTCGACTAGAACAGGGAAAACGCGCCCTTCATATATAAGTTGGAAACATGCAGCTTTGTAGTAATGAGAACAATAAGTGTACGGACTCTCGCAGCGGTGACTTATAGCAACGCAAGCATGTACACAAGGTAACTGAAGTCCCTGAAACTGCCCGCAATAACATTTCTTCGTAAGCATATTTATTTTCTCACTAGTATCGATGTCCCTAACTTGAAACTGGTCCCGGTCGATCCTGAGCAGTGTGAAACTCCTTCTGGCACGTGAAACACCATTCAAGAACTCTTCAGGTACAGGTGCTAACACGGTGCGACACGAGTCCGCAAGTTCTCTCCTCTCACAATGCCAACGCTGCAACACTCATTTGATGTGGTCAAAGAGATTCACCATACTCATCTTACGCGCATCCCTGATGACGTTGTTAAAGCTTTCAACATGGTTGCTTGTCATTATTGCGTAACGTGTACTCGGAAATTGTGATCATGCCCATTTGTCGATTCCAATCTCCTGTAGGTAACGCGAAACTGGTTTGGTTGGGTCTCTATCCATCTCTATTATCTTCTGAAATAATATTTTGAATCGCGTTTGATGTAAGTCAATTTTATGATGCATTTCACTATGTTTTTAGCCCCGTTTTCCCTTGATTTTAATCGTAATTTTGCACCTTTCGGGCATCGATTTGCATATTTTCATAAGGATACAATAAGTAGTAAGTAGTAATAAATAAAGTAGTTTTTATAGTATTTTTGGGTCATTAAGACCAATCTTTTGTAGGCGGGTTTACGCTTGGTATTTTTGGCGTGTCATTGCAGGATCTTAGGCTGACCAAGCCTCGGGAGAGATGCTTTTGATGTTGATAAGACGCGTTTGTACGGTGCGAAGTGTGTATCCGAAGCCACGGAGTTGTTACGGGTCAATTGTCTCGAGCATACTTACTCACAGCTGACTTAAATCGACTTTTGACCCATCTTAGAGACAGATTTCTGTTTTGACATCTTCACAAGAGTTGTAGATCTTTGAACAAGCTTTCCAACGCATCTTAAATCACTCAAATCGGAGGTCTACACGCAAAGTTATGATCAATTTACTGTAGACAATCTAGTATCGAACCATCTGTCGGGCCGAACTTCGGGCAGCTCGGCTCGTTACGCGTTTTACACCATAAAAACGCGATTTTGCAGCTGGAAAGTCATCTCCCCCTTCCCCCAAACCCTTAGAGCCGAAATTCTTCCATTAGAGACATTGGGGGAGGTCACTCTAACACAAAAACAATGTAATTAACGGATTGATAGCTAGATAGTTGAAATCTCATGTTGTTCTTCTTCAAGCTTCTTCTTTTCTTCATGGGTGTAAGAAGATTGCTTGTACTTGAAGGAGATGGAGTCAATGAAGTTGGATTTTTATGGGTAATCTTTTATTTAGCTTATTGTTCCTTAATTTCATCTTGATTTGTGTTAGTTTTAGTTAGATTTTTAATTGGATTCTTCATCTTCTTGGAATGGTGTAAAAGCCAATTTGGAGAACATGAAGATGAAATGTAGAGATCTAACCCATTAAATGTGAATTGTGATACTGTAGTTTCTCGTGATTTGTGAGAATGATTGTTTAGATTTCAAGCACTTTGTGGAATTATTTCTCATTACTCGGCCTTAATGCTTGTGTTAGATTAATCACTTAATATATGATTTAGCACACTTTGTTGAGATCGAGAGAAGATACTTAGTGTGGGAAAATGGATAATGAGACCACTTAGTAAAATCGACTAGAGATAAATTCGGTTTCTAGAGTGGGGTTCACTAATCGTGGTTAGGCAACCCAATGAGTGTAATGCATATCGACTCTTCTAGACCTAATTTAGTCAATTAGGCCGTTGACGAGATATAGAGTGGTTGTTTCACGCGAGAGCGGGCAATCACTAAAGAAGGGGTTCGCACCAAAAATTTATCACAAATTCACAAATGGATGGTGGTTAGGCTGAATCATTTCTCAATGAATCATAAGTGCTATTTTATCACTTTGACCATTATCTGGGCTAACCGTAGATTTTATTTCTTTTCTTTTCTCTTTTTGTGACATTTAGGTGGTGAGTTGTGGAGTGACACCATGCATGGTTCACCTTTGTTTTAAAACTCATCTTTTATGTTTTGCCTAAACCAAACGTGCTAGTGATTTTGGTACTTAACCGGCATCCTCGTGGGAAACGACCTTGCTCACCTCTCTAGACCACAATTGACCCGGTACGTGCACTTGCTGGTAATATTGGACACTTAGAAAAAGTCGATCAGCGTTTCTGAAAATGTATAAGCGGCTTCCCAGAAAGTGTACGGACAATATCCCGTGCACCCGAATTTTTTATTGAGGTTCATAACAATGTGGTGGTAGCAGTAACCATGGTAAGCGTCTGGAAATACATTTCTAACGGCTCCAATGATGCCTGGCCCTCTGTCTGATATGAAAACCAAGTCACTACGTTCCCCGATTATCGACTTCACGTTTTCCATCAAATACGTCCACGCAAAAGGAGATGATTATCCAAATCAAACAAAAAACCGCAAAGAATCCTTCGCACCAAATACTGTATTCAACCATATATATACAAAACAAAATGATTCTCGATAATTCAACATAACCTGGCTCTGATACCACTTGTTAGAACAATCCTTATGTGATTGAATCACATTATTCACGGATCGATTATGCTAAATTATTGAGACAGAGAACGATATTAATCTACAAACATACCCGAATCCATAGCAGCGGAAGACTCTGTAGATGTTGTAGGATCGATCTTCCAGATCTATACACCTCCCGTTTCTTGTCAGAAGAACCCTTTGTGTTCTCTGTATTATTCTCTTGTGATAATGGGGGTCAAAAGAGAGTGGGAAAAAGAGTATGACCTAGGGACCATAACCCACCCTTATATAATCAAATATTCATTAGGTCTTTTCAATTTTACCCATCATAAAATTAGAAATTACCTCCGAGTTTCTACACATTAAAGGTCCACACCCTAACGATACGATACAGTCCAATAATTATAACCGTAGTAGATCACTTTAAAACGGACTAACATTTATTGACAGTCTACGACATAACAATTATTTCACATATAAGCCCAACGTTGGATGTATGATCCAACATGCAGCTCTCAATTAAGTTTACCAAAAAAAGGTAAAAAGAAATAACTGAAATATAGAAAGAATACAACATGTTTGCACTCCTCATTATTAAATGAAGAGTGCTTCCAGTTGTAAGTGTCATGTCTACTTGTTTCTTTTTTGAATCCTCAAAGCTGGTAGTTGTAAAGAGTCCCTTAAAATCAACAGACCAAGAGTTCCATTTAATTGCAAACAATTGAGAAGTTTTGATTCCTGTGTAGAGCTAGCAATATTTGCTAAATGATCACCACAGAATTTCCTTCCCTGTAAACATGGGAAATTTGCAAATGATACTGTTGAAATAACTGCTGCAAGTAATGAATCTTCATCAGGTACTTCTAAGGAATCTGTGTATGTTGAGTCAACATTTTAAAAAGAACTTCTGAATCTGTTTCTATCCATATATGGTGGTGTCCTTGTCTCACACATTCAGAATATCCTCTTGACTTAAACTTCATAATTTTCTTGGAAATGTGGGGGTGATTGGTAAAGTAAATTTACCTACATAAAATGATGTAATGAAAGCAATGAAACGGAAAGGAGTTGAATCCTTGGAAATATATTGCAATTCTTGGAAAGAAATTGTGTGTGGCTCATATTATCACTGTTATTAGCATGTAATAGTCGTTAAGTGATAGAACAAGCACAGATTAATATGGAAAATGGTAAGTCACGATAATACATCGTAGACAAAATAGAATTTATAAATGGATCTCTAATGGTTTGATTTCCACGATTGAATAAAGTCGAAGGAGAATCTTGCGGATCCGCTTATAAAAAGGTTTAGCTAGAGACCGGGTGTCAAATTTTTGACCAACGGAATGGGACTGAAGCCTATTACGCATGTTCCCTTATTATGGCAACCCAACCATAGTGACTAGAGATCCCAAGATCATGGTTCAAAAGGGACAACTAAGTTATGAGGGACAGTTAGCACTTACCCATTCTGTTAAAACAAAAGTGTTGTCTGCTGAAGTGTTTAGGTTATGCATAAAGCTTTTAATGATTCTTATATCTTGGTATAGCCAAGTGGGTATTGCTGAGTACTTTTTATAAGAGATCACCTATGTAAGTGGAAGTGGGGTCGCTTCTGTAAGAGTTTTTGGGCTGAATTCTCTAACACACTTTCTGAAACCAAGGTGTTCCAGGTCCCAAATGGACACAACCATGAGAACTTCGAGAAGGCCAAGGGGTCTATTGTGTGGGTATCATTGTCTAGGCATGAACCAAAGCCTGACCAGTTCAAAACCTAGTTCACTGCTTAGCCGAGTATGTCCGATAGTATTCTTCTAGGAAAGGTTCAAGGCAGCAAACCACCTCTCCCGATGCAATAGAACTCTGTTTGATATCTCTATAGAGTCTGCATAGAATATGCATTAATTTTCATTCATGTGGAGGATTCTTGGAACTGTATGACGTTCTAGCTCCGAAATGGGTTTAAGTGTAAGTGACGAATAGTCAACTTCAGGCCCGGATTTCGATGAGTTACGGAATGAATTTCCGGGAGCTAAAAATATTTTTGGAAACTACAAAGATAGTAGTTGATATTAGGCTTTTGAATCACTTGATTCTGATATCGGGTGAATGAGAAATTAAAGTCTAAATGTAGAGTGATATATGTGAGCCGAAGCAGACATCAGTTCAGATCGAACTTGTTGAATCAATGCATCTGTTCAATTATGTTCATGAACAGAATGACATCCATTCAAAATTCGGTTATTTCCAACTAATAACTTCCACTTCTGAACAGTTGCTTCCTCTACCAAAGTTTTTCATAATGCCTATATAATCTCATTGTCCTGAATGAAAACTTAGATAGAAAATTCATTTGCATACTTCTAGAAAATCTGCACAAACAATTTTCTGCATTCTTAACTTCTGAATAAGGCAAACAAACATTTATCAAAAACTCATTTTGCATAGTGAGAGATATTCAAAGCCGGATTAGTTCGTCGCTTGTTCGCATTGAAGTGCCGCAACTAGAACAGGGAAAAAAATGTTGTATCTTGGGAGACTTCTTGCCATAACCGTGGGCATTTAATCGGGGTAATAAAGTCTTAAGCACAGCGTTCTACGCGCCTCAATGTAACGAATAAATTTTCACATTTACTTATGCTTTGTGTCGTTCAATTTGCTGTGCATATTGTTGTACAGTTGTGTGTATAAATGTGAAATACATGTTCAGAAATTTGTTTCTTCATCTCTTTTGTTCAACATTGATTTTTTTATTTGGAAAGTTTCTATAAACGATAAAAACAGATTACTATAAACGAAATCAGACAACTAATTTTTCCTACAAAACTTCCACCAACACATTCTTGATTTTGTATAAAATGTCGATGTCATCACTCGTCATCATTTGGAACACCGTTCAGATAAATAAATAGTTGCGTGAAGTATACTATTTTGCACGGGTGAATAATTCTGAGAGGTGATAAAACACTCGTAATTCATTTGATGAAGTTTAAACAATAATGTAACAATGGAAAGAAGTAGCATCTTCTTTAAAACACCCTAAAATAATTAAGGTAACGCGTTACAAGTGACAATAGCATAATAAAGATTCAAATATACCTAAAATATACATTCAACCATGCTGTATTTGACATGTAACAATCATCTTATGGTGGTGACGGCGGTGACAGCGTCACAGCGGTAGTGGCGGTGGAGGCGGCGGTGGTGGGGGCAGGGGCATTTCTGGCGGGAAGGTGGGTTCGCCGGGTTGGTGATTAGGATTGTGAATGGGAGGTGACGGTGGAGGCAAGCCAACCCTCTTCGATTGTGCATAAAAGATCCCTGTGGAGAAAGTTGCCGGCCTGCCTGCCCCGGCAACAGAAACCTTGTCCGGCCATCGGAGATGGTGAAGCAAAAGAAAAGCTAACAAAATATTCAATGCTTTCATATCCGGAGAAAGTTAGAATACAAACATTTAGTTGTATAATAATTTTATATATATATATATATATATATATATATATATATATATATATAAGCAGACTGCTCATAACATTTGAATCTGGAGATAAAATTCAAACCCTGGTGTCACTTTTCCTTATAGTCTTCACCCCGACATGTCTAAAGTCTCAAGAACGCAATTAATGCTATTTGAATAAGAAGGTGAGCCCATACGGAGTATCCATAACTACCAAACTCCATCCACACACAACCACACAATAAAATTAAATTAAAAAAACAAAAACTCTAACCAGAAAATGAAAAGATAAAGGACAATAAAATAAACCAAGAGGACGACAAGATTTACGTGTAAATTTTAACATGGCATCAGAGCCACATTATTGAAAAATAAAATAAACCAAGTGGACAAAATCAAAAGGACGAAATATAGTACTTCATCCGTTTCAAATATAAGTCATCCTTTTGTCATATAATATAAGTTATTCATAATATTTTGAGGAAAATTTTCTAAAATTTTTCTTCATCTTATCCTTAATTTATATCTATTTAACCACTTTTACTCACTTAGCATATATTTATTTATGATAGTCAAATGGTGTATTAGACATTTTTGTCATACATTAATGATACTAAACTATTTTCTTAATCTATATGAAATTCTATGATGACTTATATTTTACAACTGATGAAGTATTATGACACATGGGTGTAAAAATAATGCATGTATGATGGAACGTTGCGTAAATCTGTGTTCAGCCACAGCAGAGGGGTTTGGGGATCCTATCAGAACTAATCATGTTTTTCATTTAAGGAAGGACATGTATGGAATAAAACAAACACCATGAGCCTGGTTTGATGAACTCAAAATGCAGCTACTCGTGTGGGGATTCACTTAAGCCAAGTGTGATACATTCTTATTTGTGTATTCTTTAGGTTTTGCATTTATGTACATCTTAGTATGTGTAGATAACATTCTAATCACTTGTAATGACAATCAGTTGATTAAAAAATTTGTGTCATCCCTTAAATCCACATTCGTTTTAATGGACCTTGGACCACTCTATCATTTCCTTGGACTACAAGCTTACTAAAATCGAGTGGATTGTATCTTACTCAGCATTTATCAGCCAGTTACTTGATCAAAAAGTTGAATATACAACATCCAAACGAGTGCCTACACATATGACTACAAATCCTAATATCAATTATTTCTAATGAGAGTATACTAATAATCATAGTCAGTCTAGCAGTATTCTAGAGCTTTGCAGTATCTTACTTATACTAGACATGATCTTGCATTTGCTGTGAATCGATTGAGACGATATATGCAAGCACCCAAAATGATCTATTGGAATGCTCTCAAACATCTTTTACGCAATGTCAAAGGCACACTAAACTATGGCTTGCATTTTCAACCTAGGCATGCTCTCACAATTATAGGATTCAGTGATGCTGAGTAGGGATGTGACATTGTTGACGGACGGTCAATAGCTGTGTATTATGTATATCTAGAAGGATTCATTGTCTCGTGGAGTTCAAAGAAACATCGGTGGTGTCTAGATCAAGTACTGAATCAGAATATCGAGCATTGGCTAATGTGGCTGTGGAAATTCAATGGCTCAAGTCTCTCATGTTTGAATTTAAGGCTGGTGTTTCAACCAAAACAATCGCTCACATGGTGTGACAACATCATTGCTAACTCTTTAGCCTACAATCCAATGTTTCCTTCACAAACTGCAAGCATATACAAATTGATATTCATTATGTTAGAGATCAAGTGTTGTAGGGGACACCAGCAGTTCATCATGTTCCATCTTGTGATCAAATTAAAGACTGTTTTACCAAATCTCTTCCCAGTTCCAAATTCTTTCCCAACAAATTCAATGTGGTTGACACCTCATTAACTAAAGTCAAATCTGTTGCTAGATCTCACATAGTAAGATTCTGTTCTCTGCAATTTTTGTTATCAAAAAATCTATCCATTGTAATCATTTCTATATATCAATGAGTGCTTGCACCTGAGCTAATCAAGAGAAGGGGTTATCTTTGTTGGAAAAATTAATACTCAAAATAAGAATAGACAAATATGAATACTCCAAGGCACGCTGAATGCGTTTTCTTATAAGAGATGTTCCTCCCAATATTTAACGTCACTTGGAAATCACACGAAGATCTCTTTCAGGATACAATGGAGATGTTTGGTCGACGGTGACTCGTCTGATCGAACCAGAAGGCACTCAAAAAAATTCGATGATGCGTTTCAACAATAAAATGATTTTGATTGCAGTCTGGTGCCTTTAATAAGCCAAGGTACCCCATACATGAAGTGAGGTACTTCTACATGAAAGGGTAAAAGGTCATGCCCGTTCGTAGATGCTTGCATTCGTTTGAAGAGGTACACCACTTCATAGGTGCATGAATTTGATTGCATCATTTCACATGTGCATGCGTTTAGCTGGCGACGTTTAGCTTCGGGGGCTCCCCACGAGTTGACACTACCCCTTCAAACCCCGTTTTGTTACAGCAACCCGAGTGCAAACGATAACAAAATATTTAACTTATGATTTTTTTTAAACAATCTTTATCTTTATGCAAGTTTTCTAACAACTATCAAGTGGTATGGATCCAAAGATCGGAGTCACCAGGGGTAACATCATAAATTTAAAGAAATCATCGAGGTACAAAAAGAAATCATCGAGGTACAAAGTGTTTTTTTTAACAATAAAACAAAATCGTTTTAAAAAATATTATGTTTTCCTTCCAAAAAAAAATATTTTGTTTTCTTATCTGAAAATCCAGCGAAGGCAGCCACCGATCAAGACCCTCCCAACTCCAAAATAATGGATTAAGAATAGGCTGAATAAGAACACCGGTGAACCACTCCCCAGTATAACTTGAATCTCCATGGACATATCCTCAACCCCTATGCATTTGGTCTTGAAATCAAGTGTTCATATTTTTTTCTTTAGTTCTTCTTCAAGCATCTGTGTACAACTTAAATTGTCAAGAGGGGATACAATATTGTGGGATGAGATCACCTGTCCAATTTGTGTGTCTAATTTCGGTGTCTAAGTAAAAACGACGTCGTTTCATGTGTGTTTTATTTCTTGGTTTGTTTTTTATAAACTCAATCATAAGCCTATTTTATAAGTATTATAAAACTTGGGATGCAATATAATTATTTACGCATCTTGGTCGTATTTTTTTGTCCTTTCCGTCATGTTTTTTTGCAACGTTTCCTTTCCTTCTTTTTTCTTTTTTTTTTTGCATTTTTCCTTTCCTTTTCTGTTTCGCTTTATTTCTCATAAAACGTAAATTAGGTTGGCCCAATCCTTTTCATTCGTTTCCACTGACGTCAAATTCTTTGCTGCTACTGGTGGTTCGTGCCGGGAGATAACACTGCCCGGGGATTTGTGGGGGTATATATAGGAGGAAGCTCCATCCATGGGTTCTCTGTTGCAGAGTTTAAAATCTTCTTCTTCTTTCTTCGGTTTGGTTGTGCGTCAGATTGAATTTTGGGGTAATGTGGTTTCCTAAATTTTTTTTTTTCACTTTGGTTGTCCAGGTTTTATGACCATCTGATTTATCGGGTTTCCTAAGTTTGATTTTTTCATTGTTGATTGATTGCAGGGTTTGTGGTTGTCAGCTTGGAATTTTACTTCTTCTGCCTGTTTGTTACGGTTTCACATCGTAAGTGTCTTTTTGGCGATTCAGCTGCGTGGGCTTTGGTGCATGTGATATTTTAACCAATTGTGGGTGGTTCAAAGCATAATGCTTGGGTTTTTTCATGTCTAAGCTATCACTGTCTCTTTATTGAGTTGCTTTGATGTAGGGGGTTCAGTGCATGTCCAAAAGTGCTGATATTTGTGTGTTTGTTGGGTTTAGGGTAGGCTTTTCTTTGTTGTGTTGGGCCTCACTTGTGTTGATTGTGGTGCATGTCATGTTTGAAGCTTTTCTTGGTGTGTCAAAGCTTGAGTATCTGTTTTTTTTCCTTCTTTTATCTGTCTGTCTTCTTTTGTTTTACTCTTTTTCTGTATGTGGTGTGAGTACAGGTCCAAAAGTTGTCGTTTTTTCCTTTGTTTAAGGGTGAAGGTTGTGTTGGTTGACATTTGAATTTCACTCTGCATGAGTTTGGATTGTTGGGGTATTGAAACTGTTGTTGCTCTCGGTTTTTCTACCTGCTGTTTGTGGATATGATTTTGGTGGTGAAAGTGTGTTTGTAGGGAGGTTCACTGTTAATTGCATTTTTAAAAGAAATTACATTGATTTGTTGACATTTTAATTTCATCTTTTATGAATTTGGAGTGCCGGGGTATTGAAATTTCTGTTTCTATTGGTTTTTCTCCCTACTATATGTGTGTATTATTTTGGGGGTGAAGGCCTTGGCCATTTAAAGAACATGAAATGCCATTTTTTTTTGCTAATTTTTGGGGGTTTTAGGGGAGTTTTGATTGCCTGTTCATGATGGTTCTGTCACTGATTTTATACTGGTATTGAATTAAATGGTGGTGGTTGGATGTTTGCTGAATTTGTCTTTTTTTATTGGGTTCAGAAATTGCATTTGTTTTGAGGAAGTTTGGTTTGTCCTATGTGCTCAGCTTTGGTTATTTTTGTTCCTACTGACTTTTGGCTCCTTTCTTTTATAGCTTTGTTAACCTGATTTGGAGGACATAGCATTTATCGCTGTTATGCATTGATTTATGTGGCCTCTTTTTTTTCAGTTTACTGATTTTTTATATTTTTTTTGTGTTTTTGCCCTGCAGCCTGTGCCCGAGTTTTTCGGCCTAGGATACTTTAGGCTGGTTTTCTGCTGTCACCGAGTTCGAAGGTTAGTTGATTTGTTTAACTTGTGATTCATTGAAGAGAAATTTACTTTTCCTTTCTTGTTTATGCATGGTCGGCCTTTATTTGGGTTAGCCATTATTGTTGGTATACCTGTTTCGCTATTGTGTGTGTTATTTCTTGTGCGCTTTCTAGGAATGACTGTTATTAAAAACGCATTGTGAGCTGTGTTTATATTCGGGGAGGCGTTCTGGCCGATGCTCTAAAAAATATACGAATATGTGGCTTTTCACCGGTGTTGAGTTTAGTTGCCAATGGGAGTTTTCTTGTATTAGGATTCTCCGTTGTCTAGATTTATTGGGTACTACGGTTCGCTAGGAAGCCTCAGGACTTGTTCGGTAGTTAATGCTATGAGGTATTGTTTGTCCTGGGATTATTTATTAGTGATGATCGTTGCTTCGCTTCTGGGTTTCCACTCCTCTGATTTTCCCCGCCACAGTTATCTGCTGGATATTTTCTTGCCTTCGAATTGCTCCTTTTGAATCCTTTTTCTGAGTTGCAACCGTTGGATAGCCTTGTTGCTGTGCTATGAAGGCTTGAACATGCTTCAAATCTTTTGACCATTAGCGCACTTATGCTCATCTGGCTTTGGACATTGTGCTTTTAATCTATTCCAGCCTCTGATCTCTTGTGTGTGGCACTTTTCACGGATAGGTGTGTGGTTAAATGGATGATGATTCTCGGTCTAGGGTTAATGAGAAGCGGAGGCGCTCATATGCGGAGATGCCTGCCGACAAGAAGGCCGAATTGCTTAAGCAACGGCGAATACGGTATGCAATGTCGCGGGCCTCTAGAGCTGCCGCTGCTGGTCCATCCTTGCTCCAGTCGCAGGGCGCCACTGAAGGTTCTGGTCCTTCGTTTAGTGCATCTACTGTAGGCGTCCCAGCTGAGGAGTCTTCTTTGCACACTCCAGTGGGTGGGTCAGGTCTTCATAAAGCCAGGAGTATAAACAATAGTGCCCACGTGGACCATTCGGTGTATCCGCGCAGGCGAAATCAAGTGGTAGGTCCTTTGCCCCGAGCACGCAGCGGGGCAAATGTGCATACCGCTATGCCTCGTTCGATTTTGCCAGAGGTTCCTGACTGTGAGTACTGTGGTGCAAAGCGCTTCTTCCATGAACCTCCGTCCTTTTGCTGTTCTGAAGGAGAGGTAAGGATTGCGCCCACTCGGATGCCGCAGAACTCCTCAGGCTTTTCACTTCTTCAGACCCAGATTCTGTCCAGTTCCGACAATATGTGCGAACATACAACAATCATCCGGCATTTACTACGTTTGGGGCAAAGACGGATCCTGAACTATTGAAGAATAAACAAGGAATTTACACCTTTACTGTGCAAGGAAAGGTGTACCATAGCCTTCCTACATTGGAGCCAGGTTTGGACTCTCCGAAAAATTTGCAGCTATACCTGTATGATGGTGAAGCTGAGCTGGATCAAAGGATGCTTCTATCATCGCGGTTGGATCGAGGTTTGCTTAGAAGATTGCTAGATGTTTTACGGGGAAATCCCTACGTTGTCTTCCTTAAGCAGCTGAAGGACCTCGAGAATCTTGATGCACATCGAATCTGCTTGGTCAACACGCCAAAACTTGACCAACGGGTGTTCAATGAACCTACATGTAATGATGTTGCAGCTATACTGACTATAGACGATGGTTCGGAAGATTATTCTGAATGCCACATCCAAATTTATTCTAAGGATGCTTTGCCATATAAGATATCGCACAACTTTGGCTGCTACGATGCTTTGCAGTATCCGTTGTTCTTTGCAAACGGTGAGAGTGGATGGCACTTTGGCATTGAGAAACTCCCTCTGAATTTAAGAAAGCGCATATATAGGTTCAATGATGGCACCGGGATGGCTCCTCAAAGCGCAACTCATGCTCAGGAGCTTGTTGACTCGGAGACTTCAGGTAACCTTGCCTAATCGATTACTCTTACCCTTCTTTTTCCCTTTATACATGCAAAAAAAATAGGAATCACGTGTGCCTTCATTGTTTGTGACAGCAATGGCTCGGGGTGCGCGGAAGCGAAACATTGTTTCTTGTAGACAGTATTACTGCTACAAAATGCAGATTAGAGACTCTGATCAGTCTGGACTACTGCATGGTGGAAGGCTACTACAGCAATATGTGGTCGATATGTTTATCAAAGTTGAGTCGTGTAGATTGGACTACATTAGAAAGCAACAGAAGGAAGTTCGTACTGAGTACCTTCAGGGTCTAATAGATAGTATCGCCGGTGGTAATAGTCAAGCATCAGCTGTTGGCCGGAAGGCCATCCTGCCCCCGTCATTTATGGGTGGTCCAAGAGATATGAGAAGGAGATATCTTGACGCAATGGCACTTGTGCAGCAATTCGGGAAGCCTGATTTCTTCGTAACGATTACGTGCAACCCAGCATGGGAAGAAATCTCAAAGCATCTTCTCCCTGGTGAACTTCCACAGAATAGACCGGATCTACTTGCTAGGGTTTTCAATGCAAAGTTGGAGATGCTGAAGAAAGATCTCTTAACAGACAACATATTCGGAAACCCAAGCGCCTCGGTGTACTCGATCGAGTTTCAGAAGCGAGGTTTGCCTCATGCACACCTTCTGATGATACTGGATCACGACTCGAAACCTGTTAATCCTGAAGCATATGACCGCTATATTAGTGCTGAGCTACCAGATCCCGACAAGGACCCTGATCTTTTCAGATTAGTAACCAAACACATGCTCCATGGACCCTGTGGGACACTGAACAGGAAATGTCCATGTATGCGCAATGAAGTTTGCAAGAATAAATTCCCGAGAAACTACGTGGATCACACATCTCATGGGGAAGACTCTTATCCATCTTACAGGCGCCGTGACACCGGTATATCGGCTTTGGTTAGGGGCCATTGGCTAGACAATAGGTGGGTTGTTCCATACAACCCATACCTCCTCAAGAAATATGACTGTCATATTAATGTGGAGGTATGTTCCACGATTAAGCTTGTGAAATATTTGTACAAGCATATCTACAAGGGACCGGATAAGATAGCATTTCAATTGTCTGGAAGCCCTACGGAGGATGAAATTCATGAATACCAGAAAGGCCGTTGGGTCTCCCCACCGGAGGCAATGTGGCGGCTTTACTCTTTCCCTTTGTTTGAGATCCATCCAGCTGTTATTTCTTTACAGATTCACCTTCCTGATAATTACAGCTTATCGTTTCGTGCTGACGCTGACCTTAACTCTGTCGTGAACAACACGTTTCTTGGCCAGACGATGCTAACTGATGACGGAAAAATTCACCGTTATTTTTATAACTTTTCAACCCGTTTCTGATTTCATTTCGAGTATTTTTATATCAGTTCGAGTCATTAATTCCTATGTTTCATCTAAATATGTTAGTAGTAGTTATTATATAAAATATCGTATTTTTAGCGTGTTTTTATAGTTTTTGTACCGGTTTAGTAACCGGTGTGTCGTGTCGGATTTACGTTTGGTATTTTGGTGGTTTATTGCAGAATTATAGGTTAACCAAAATCCCGAGTAACGACACGTTTTGGGGCCTAAAAGAGGTGTTTATGGGGATATAAGAGTGTGCCACAAGCTTAAAAGGTCAAGTGGATCAGTGGTTCGTAGTGTCACTAACGATTTATATCTTCGACGAACCAATGGCCCATTAAAACGGCATTTTCTGAGGAGGTGGCCTTAATGAAAGTTGTAGATCTTTGATAGAGATTTCCAACGCATTTTGAATCACGTCAATTGGAGGTCTACAACTCAAGTTATGACCAAGTGGCTAATCGATTCGTAATAGTAAAAATCCCGAAAACGACACGACATACGAATGGCTCATCAAAATGGCGTTTTCTGAAGAAGAATCCTTCATGAAAGTTGTATATCTTCAAGAAAGATTTCCAATGGATTTTGAATCAAGTCAATCGGACTTCTACAACTCAAATGGTGGTCAAGTGGCTAATTGATTTGTATTAGGGAAAATGTCGCAAAACGACACGTAATGGGAATGGCCCATCAAAAAGGCGTTTTCTGAAGAAGTGTCCTTCATGAAAGTTGAAGAATTTTCCGAGAGCTTAATTTTGACGTTTGAATCATAATTTTTGGAGGTCTACAACTCAAGATATGAATTTTAGAAGTTTTATTACAATAAATGAACAATCGAAGGATCTAGAATTGATCACCACCGGATCGATCCGCACCAATCCGGATCGATCCGCCTCAACATTTTCTATATATATGGAGCCTCAGATACAGAGAGCTTCGCACCTCTCTTCTCCAACTTCTCTTCTCCAACCTCTCTTCTTTTTCTTCTTCCCCCTCCCCTCCTCTCCATCGTTCTTGATCTCCTCTTTTCTTTTTATTTTTATTTTTTGTTGTGATATATATATATATATATATATATATATATATATATATATATCTATCCTAGATCTTCTTCTCTTCATCTCCTTCATCTTCATTTTTTTTTCTTCAATTGATCTTCATCACTATCTTCATCTTCTTCTATCTTCTTTTAATCTCTTTTGGGGCTATATATATATATATATATATATATATACATGTCTATGTATGTATATATATATGTATATGTTTTTATATAAATTAGTTAAAATATCGTTGTAATGGGATAATTATCAATAGATTATTGTTTTCGAGCTTTTATTTACTTTTACGCACTTATAACTATATATATATATATATATTTACTTTTATGCACTTATAACTATATATATATATATATATATATATATATATATATATATATATATATATATATATATATATATATATATATATATATATATTACTTACATTTACTTATTATATATATATATATATATATATATATATATATATATATATATATATATATATATATATTTACTTTTATGCACTTATAACTATATATATATTTACTTACGATTTACTTACTTATATATATATATATATATATATATATATATATATATATATATATATATATATATATATATATATATATATATATATTATACTTATATATATATATATATATATATATATATATATATATATATATATATATATATATATATATATATATATATATATATATATATATATATATATATATATATATATATATATATATATATATATATATATATATACTTTTATGCACTTATATATACCTATGTATATGTATATATATAGTATATTTTCCTTTTCTGTTGTTATGAGTAGCTAAACTTATCATAGCCGAATCATGTAAAGTTTGGTGAAATCAACCTTTGGAAGATAAAATTGGGAGTGTGTAGTGCTTTTTATTGTTATATCTCACATATTTCACGTCTTAGAACTTGTTATAACGGATTTGGCTAGATTAGCTACCTAGGTCAAAAATCACACACATCATTCTTGAGAGTTGTTCAGAGAGAATGGTGTGGGAAAAAGGGTTCTAAGATCGGGAGGTAAAATATACCAGGGTTTTAGGTCGTGAATTCAAGCCCGCGCTCATCGGTGTTTTATTATCAACATAGTAACTTGAATGTGGTAGTCTAGATTAGTGTAGTTTAGTGTTAGACCCCGGGGTTGAACTATGAAGTGCCGGGTGGTTCTTGAGCCAACGATGACAAGTTGTTTCACGGAGTCTTTCGGGTAGACCATGGATTAGGTAAAGCTTCGGTTTACCGCTTTGACACATTCGCGTTAAGATGTTTGGTGTAGTACGTTGATGAGTATGAATCGGTAGTCACTTCGACCGAGTAATTTTGGACTTGTTTCCGTAACGAGGGTTATATCAAGCGTCTCACATCACTTAATCATGTTAGGATAATCGGTTTTCTAAAAAGAGAATTAATTAACCTCACATAGGATGTTAAAGGAGAGTTGTTCAGATCTTAACATCAGAATTAGGAGCACGCACCCGTGAGATTGAATGTGAGAGTTCGTTTGTTATAATGCACACTCCCGGTTTTGTCTATCCTTGGGGTTGAAATTAGCTATTTTGATCATGGTTCGCTATGTCTTTTAACCTATCTTTAAAACCTAGTAGTTTAACTTTCTTTCTCTCTTTTAGACTTGATTATTTTAGTGTCGTGTAGTAACAAACCTTCCAAAAACTTGATCGCCTAGACTAAGACACACGTTCACTTTGGTACTCACAACCACGTTTCCATTGGGATCGACCTCGTACTCCTGTAGCTATCCTAACAATCTGACCCGGTACTCTGCTGGTTAGAGAGTTGGTTTACCCACAGTTACGAGTCTTTATAAATATATTTTCGAGGGGTAAATTTAAGTTCATCACTAACGCAATTCTTCCGCATGAACAAATGCAATGATCGGCACGTTCACTCAACTGCTTGTACAGGGATTTTCCAAAATATTTCGTCTGGGATTCTGGAAAAAGAATCTGGAGTGAGCGTAAGAAAGGAAAAGTTGTAGGCCGGGTACTTTCAGTGCCCCCTTTGGAGGGTGAGAGGTACTACCTTCGACTTCTTCTGAACAATGTGAAAGGCCCTATATCTTTTGAGGACCTACTGACTGTAAATGGTCAGCAGACATTACGTTTAGAGAATCGGCTCTTCAGCGGGGATTGCTCGCAACAGATGGAGACTTGCACCGATGTCTAGATGAAGCTATGGCTTATCAAATGCCACGCCAGCTAAGGCACCTGTTCTCATCAATTTTGGTCCACTGCAGTCCAGATAATCCTAGAGAATTGTGGGAGAAATATTCCGAGTATATATGCGAGGACTACATGCGGCATTTGCCGTCCGGACAAGTAACTGCTTCCAATGCTCGTATAAAGGCGCTGACTGATATACTATACTTACTTGATGATATGGGTAAAAACCTCTGTCATTATTCTTTAGGACCTGAGGCAGACTATGTGTGCAAAAGCATGGATATGTCTAGAGAATTAGTTCACGAAAGAAGCATTCCAGTGTGTGAAAATGACCTGCTGAACGCTGACCGATTGAACGAACAACAACTTCAAGCCTTCAACTTGATAATGGAGAAGGCGATGTCCGGGGAGCCAGATGTCTTCTTCGTGGATGGGCCTGGAGGGACGGGCAAGACATTCTTGTACAAAACTATTCTCGCTAGACTAAGAGCTCTAAACTACATTGCTATTGCCACAACTACATCTGGGATAGCTGCGTCGGTCCTCCCTGGTGGGAGAACAGCACACTCTCGGTTTAAATTGCCACTACACACTGATGAAAATCAAGTTGCAGGCGTGAGTAAGCAGTCTTCGCTGGCTAGGCTTATACGAGAAGCAAGGGTTATCATATGGGACGAGGCGCCTATGGCGCACCGAAAGTCAATAGAGGTTTTCTCAGAGATGTTACGCGATATAACAGATGTGGATAGGCCGTTTGGAGACAAAGTTGTCGTATTTGGAGGAGATTTCCGGCAAGTTTTGCCGGTTGTCACAAACTCTACAAAGTTGCAGCAGATCGATTCATGCCTCATAAGTTCACCACTCTGGCCGTCTTTCCAGAGAATACAGCTAACCGAAAACATGAGAGCGTTGGAAGATCCTGAATTCACCGAATACCTCTTGAGGATAGGTAATGGAACAGAGTTAGAAGATGAGGATGGTTATATAACACTGCCGCAAAACATGCTCATACCGTTTACTAGCAGCGAAGAATCCATTCAGAAACTGATCAGATTTGTATACCCAGATATGGACATCTTCCGAGAAAACCCTTCCATGATAGTTAACCGCGCTCTTTTAGCACCGACAAACAGGTGCGTAGAAGACATCAATTCTGTCATGCTTGAAAAGATGCCCGGAGAAGTAACTACTTATTGCAGCATGGATATAGCCTTAGACGTCCAGCAGAAGGCGATTATCAGGATTTCTTGAATACTTTGAACCCTAGCAGCCTGCCACCGCACAAACTCGCACCGAAAGTTAACACCCCTGTTATGCTCTTGCGAAATCTGAATCCAAAGGGAGGCCTCTGCAATGGAACCAGGCTGATATGTAAAGAACTAAACGCCTATATGATCGTTGCCGAGATAGCAAGCGGACCAAACGCAGGAGAGGAAACTATACTCCACCGTATACCTCTGGAAGCGTCAAATGAAGAGAAGAAATCTGGAATCCCGTTCAAGAGATACCAATATCCAGTTCGTGTATGTTTTGCGATGACCATTAACAAATCGCAAGGACAAACACTAGATCGCGTTGGCGTGTACCTAAGGGAACCAGTTTTCTCACATGGTCAACTGTATGTCGCGTTGTCTAGGGCAAGGAAATCTACTTGTGTGAAAGTACTTATTGTCCCAACTGACATAGAAGAACCCTGCACCCCCAACAAAACAAGGAACATTGTCTTCGAAGAAATCGTCGCCAACAGACAGTGAGTGAAAACATTCAATAGTGACATCGTACAGACAAATTACGACCACACGATTGCGTACATTCTTTCTAAAGAATTTGTATAGAGTTCTCCCCCTTACCTCAAGAGTAGAAAACTGTTAAAGGAAAGCTTACATCATTATCGTTATGAACAGTTTCTAACCCTCCAACTATTGATGTACTATGAGTGATTTTTAAACTGATCATATCTCTCTTTTCAGGTAATAGCGCCAGAGCTTCTCATACCAGCCATCCACCCAGGGGACACCATTTGGAGGGCCAAAGTACTTGTGCTCGAGAAGGGAAGCATTGACAGTCCAAAACCAGGAAAGCGCATTCAGAAAATGGTGCTAATGGACAGAGAGGTTGGTTTTCTACACCCCCAACGTTATAATCCAGCAGGTCACTTTGACATTGAGGTTTACGGGTATATACGTATTTAACACACAAAAACAGTTATTTTATTTTGCACATTGGTATGAGTGCATGTCCAAAAGTAGTCATTTTCTTGTTTGCTTTAGAGTGAAGGTTGGATTGGTTGACATTTTAATTTCAATCTCCATGAGTTTGAATTGTTGGGGTATTGAAATTGTTGTTGCCCTTGTTTTTTCTATCTGCTATATGTGGATATGATTTTGGGGGGGGGGGGTGGAAATTGAATTTGTAAATGAGTTTTTTTTTGGGCTAAATATGGTATTATATGTCGGATCTTGATTCCCCAGTGTCTAAAAATGTACTGGTAACTAATTCAAACCCATGTTTTGCGTTTGTGGTGATACATGAGGGGGATGACGAAGTATATAAGTGTTCAGAGGAGGCAAATCATTCATGATCTTTTCTTGGTTTTAGCTTTATGGTGGCGTTTTATACTACTACTGAATTGAATGGTCTTTGGTTGGATGTTGGTTGAAATGGTCTTTTTTATTTGGTTCAGAAGATGTACTGGTTTTGACGAAGTTTGGTGTCTCCTGTGTGGTCAACTTTGTTTCTTTTTGTCCCTTCCGACTCTTGCATCCTTTCTTTTATAGCTTAGGCATCCTGATTTGGAGGACTTAGCATTTATCTTTGCTAATTCAGATCTGTTGTTAACGTGTACTTACTAATGACCTTCAATGGTTTCAAATACCAGGGGAACAAGGTGCAGGGAGTCCTTTGGGATGGAGCTGTAGATTTATTTCGCAACTCACTTGCGCTGTTCCAAACCTACTGTATCGGTGGAGCAAGTGTCAGCCTCATCCCAGAAAGATATTTGAAGAACACCCCAGGGATGACACGCCAATGGGGCATAAGCCGCTCAAACCTAATCAAACCTATCAGTGCACCAGAAGAGAGGATACCTTATCCCCATATCCCCTACATCAGTTGCACAGAAATGATTGCCTCCATTGGAACCGACACAAGAATTGGTAATTTTTCAGAAGAATCATGCCAAAACATTAAGGCATAAGCAAGGAAGAACAAATGACTTTAACAACTGTTATGTGACATGTGACAGATTTGTTTGCCGTTGTGCTGAACGTAACCCCTCCACAAGAGAAACCAGTTCGCGGGAAGATGATGCCACTGCAAGAATGTATAATTATGCAGCAAGAGTAAGATACATTCAAACGTTTATGTTTTCGCTTAACAGGATAATTTCATCCGTCCAAACCGAAAAAGAAAACTGACATTTCCAACGTACATTTAACCTCTTCTACATGATCTGAGTTAATTGCAGGCTACGCCCGATGGTCTTGACACTTTGGGGAAGCTTCATGCACGTTCAAGGTGTGGAACTCCTTCAGAAGAAAGACTCGTACTCAGTTCTTTTTGCCAAGGGCTTAATTGCCTCAGACTTCAAGGGTAAGCGTTATATTCGAGAAACATGTCTGAAATTGTGATACGTGTATCAAGATTTTAATACACAAGAATAATCTGATATACGAAACAGGTCTCGCTCTGGGAACAACTCCAGTAAGCACGATATTTGTCGACCCTGATATTCCACAAGCCTCTGATTTCCGGAAATGGTAAGGTAACTAATAACACAAACTTCGTTTAAAGTTAAATGTGCCATTTAGATAACCAAGGAACAAAATTTAAAAAAAAAAACAAACAGCTAATAACAATATATATACAAAAACTGACCGTTGCAAATACGCACAAATGTACTTCAGGGTGTCGGAGAACATGACAATCATCAAAAACATGGAAAGCACACCAACACCAGAAACATTCCAAGGTTTGCTGTGCTACACTCCAAGCCAACCGACGACCAAGCTGGCAGACATAACACCTGGAGGGAAGGTATATTTACAAACCCCAATAACTTGGCCAATATAAGTATGTATGCCATCATCATTTAACTTTGCTATGTTGTACATTTTTTAACGAATAAGCAGAACCCTTGGGTGAAAATAGAGATGACAATAGAGAAACTTCGCCAGCAACTTACATACATAGAGTGTCCGAAATGTATGTGCAGCATCACTGCGGACCCAGGGGAGAAATACTATTGCTTCAATTGCGGCTCCGACCAGATAGCTCAGCCAAGGTATGACATTTTCCAAAACCGATGTCGAACCAAAGCATCTAAAAATAAACCAGCTAACTTCATGAATTGTGTTCCCCAGGTGTAAATTAAATGCAACGATAACAGATATCTCGGACACCATCAAAGTCACCCTCTTTGACAAGGTCGCTGAAGAATTACTAGGGAAGAAAACAGAGGAACTCTACTCAATGGATTCAGAGGTAAGTAGCACCACACTACGCCGTCTCTGATGGCATAAAAGCACAGGAAAAATACACCGCTAACACACGTTATGTGCAGGAATCGCAGGAACTCCTGGCTGAGCTCAACAAACGATTACAAGACAACCCGTTCCATGTGCAGATACGGTCTCGGAAGAAAGGCACCGAGGACTCCTTCACCAGTCATACAGTGAAGCAGATACATTTTGACTCTGAACAGCCTCAAGGTAAAGGGATGAAACAATCCACGCAGTCTGAACTTCCTGGTCCATCAAACACAGGTAAAACTCCCCACTTTAGTCCACATAATACGTTTCTCCCTGTTGTTTCTACTAAAAAGGCGACATGGATAAATGTAAAGAAGCTAATTGAAAACTTGCTACATATTCTCGGGACTCATAGCGGAGGAAGCATCCAAGAACAAAGACGAAGAAACCTCCAAAGAGAGTATCTATGCAAAGGCCAACAAAACAGAATCGATACAGGGAGCACAACAAGAAAGTTCAACACCAATTAGCCCCCTAAAGAAGATGAAGGTCACAGACACTTCTCAGAAAGAAAAACTTCCAGTGATCAAAACCGGCGCACTGAGACTGAATGAAGACAATCCTCAGGTCACCAAAAGACTTTAGAAACATCTTCCGCCGGACATCGTGTAGATGAAACCAAAAAACAGTATTTTGTAGGGCACCTCCCTTGGAAAGGGCACATCTCACGATTTTTGGGAACCCGGGCTAGGTATGGCAGATACCGCATTTTGTACCGTTTCAGAAAGCCTGTACTTTGGAGAAAAAAAAATTCCAGACTTAATATGTATTTTGGAACTACTGTATCTGAAGACATAAGCATTTTCCGGATAGTTGAAACATGCTATGCAACTTGAAATTGTGTTTCTGTGTTCCTACTTTTGTTTTTCTTTTGTACTCTTCATTCTGGTTTGTTTCGGTCAGTACGTGAATGGAGTCTTGAAAGTAAAGGGATCGGTATGAAGTAGTGTGGTGGTATAAAGGGATCGCAAACTTTCGGAATTTTTACTACAACGGAGGGCAACGCCATGCGGAGCATGGCTACGGCTGCTAGTGTAGAAATTATTCACAAACAACAACATCGACGAAATAATAAAAAAAATTGATAAGGAATAAATACTGTCCTAAAAAAATAAAGGAATAAATGCTTACTATTATTGCGATGGAGAGGTTTTGATACAGTGTTTGGGAAATGGGAACACTAAATTTCCTATTATATTATAGGGGGAATTGAAAATATATACCTTTGGGTAAAAATAGTTTTTTTGTATACCTCTATTTTGAAGTCTTACAAACATAACCCTCAGTAGGACGGGCAATTTGACATTCAGGACGGGATATAATGTCATGAGGATAGATTATTTTTCATTGAGGTCAGACTAAAATAACACGTCCTCAATAAATTTTCTCACTCGGTTGTGCTAAAAAACCCGTCCTGAAATTTTATTTTTTTTTTTTAATTTTTACACTGGTACGACATTTTAATAAATAATTCCTCCGTGAATTACGATTTTAGATCGAACTGTTCATAACAAAGCAACAACAAAGCCCTTTGCCCTCATCATTTCCTGCGACGCCAAAATCAACAATTTCGTCTACCCCATCATCAAAATCAACATCGGTTTCGTAATCTGAATCAGAACCCACTTCGTAGAGCTCAAATTTCTCATTAACATCATCGTTTTCGGCCTGGAATTCGTATCCATTTCCAGTATTTTTATGGCCGTTTGGTGCGTTAATAGGATAGGACTCAGATAATTTGACTTCCCTGATGGAAGATCCTGAAAGGTGCATGTAAAAATCATCTCTAGGAGGCAAGCAGGTATAAGTGGTGGCTTCTCCACCACCAGAAGATCCTATAACAGGTTTTTCAAGCTTCAACTTGCTGCTTCGAGCAGAGGATTTCTTTGGTTTAGTAGAAAGATGCCTTATCGGGGTAGGTTTGCTTCCCGCAATGAAGTTTGGTGTGAAGCACAGCGGAGTCCTACTCTGTAATTCTGTAAAGCTGCCAAAACCATTTCCGATAAGGTGGTGGACAATCACCGATAACAAAGATGTTCGAAGTTCTAAAAAAAATCGTAATTCACAGAGGAATTATTTACTAAAATGTAGTACCATTGCAAAAAAAAAAAAAAAAAATTAGGACGGGTTTTTTAGCACGACCGAGTGAGAAAATTTACTGAGGGCGTGTTATTTTTGTCCGACCTCAATGAAAAATAACCCGTCCTCATGACATTATACCCCGTCCTGAATGCCAAATTGCCCGTCCTACTGAAGGTTATGCTTGTAAGACTTAAAAATATGGGGTATACAAAAAAAACTATTTTTAGCCAAAGGTATATATTTCGAATTTTCGTCTATATTATACATATAAGAAAGCCTCTTGGCCAACACAAAAAGCTACCATGAAGAAAATGACCCCGTAAAATTTATTTTTTTTAATAAACAAAACATTTTATTAATAAGACTGTAAAAGGTTTGTACAATGTGGTATCATGGCTCTTCTCCTATACCAAAAGACGTTGACGAACCGTAGTCCTGCCTCCTTAAAACCTATGAGTGACAAACTAGGTATGGAAAAATCCTGCTCATAGGAAAGAATATAGCACCCTACGCTTCCAAGATATAAAACCCCAAAGAAAAAATTACAATGTGGAATAGTATTGAAGCAAATACACCAAAGCAGAATTCGCACGAGCAAGTCTTTAGAATCATTGCTTTGATCTTTAACATCTTCAACCATAATACGATTGTGAATCTTGTTACTCATGTCCTTCGGATTTAACCAGCTAGTGGTATCTTCCATGGTGTTAGCTGCGTCTCGATTTAAGGGGAAAAAGTAACAAAAATCATCAGCTCCAAGAAAATTAGTATCTAAAAATGGAATTGAAAAAATAGCACCGGGTTTGCACCCTTCGAAAAATTGAAGGTGCGTCCAAAGATCCACGCCATGACTTGTACCAATTCCATAAAAAGATTTACAATTGCTTAATGATGCTTATAAACATGAAGCCGGCTGCCACAATGGGGAGGTTTGTGGTGGCGGTGGTGGTGGCAGCGCGGTGGCATAGGTCGACCAATAGGAGGTGGCGACGGTGGAGCATTCAAAGTCGGATTGTTATGCATAGTTCTATCTGGCAGTGGCGACGGCGGTGGTTTCACCACTCGCCTATTTAGTACAATAAATGGCGGCGATGATGACGACGACGACGAATGTTTCTAGTGGCGGTGTTCACAATGACCTCCAGATGTTTGAGAAGAAATCACCGGTATGAAAACAAGAAAACTTGAATATAGTAACATTCT
Organism: Gentiana dahurica var. dahurica; assembly: GCA_024500145.1. Taxonomy (NCBI): domain Eukaryota; kingdom Viridiplantae; phylum Streptophyta; class Magnoliopsida; order Gentianales; family Gentianaceae; genus Gentiana; species Gentiana dahurica. The sequence goes on along the minus strand of CM044907.1, from coordinate 15,046,972 downwards.
CCGGCACATTTATTCTGAGTTATTGCTGTTTGATTTAATTTTTTTTGTCAACATATATAAAGCAAATTAAGAATATGCATGTGACGCCCCGTTCCGGATACCGAGTCCTTATCCGGAAAGAACGCCCGGCATGCATATATTAACTTCTTAAATCGTCAAAAGTAATATATACATAAGCCTCGTAACAATCAATCAGAGTAAAAGCGGAATAAATTAAAACTAAAGATAACTCGGAAAAAGAATGTCAAACGACAAACAACGGATCACCAAGTCCCAAAATCTACGTCTAAGAAAACTGAAAAGACAAAACAACGGAATAAATGTTGTTTAACTTATTACTTCCAAAATTTGAAACTAAAAAGGTACTAAAGTCTATCTCTCAAAAACTAAATAATAAAAATCGCATAAAATAAAAGTCCATAACATCATAATCTCTTGAGCTCAAACTTCAGCTCCGTCATCGTAACCGTATTCATCATCATCCTGACAACCACCTTCTCGGGGTGGGGACAATAAAAAAGAAGGGGTAAGTACTTACGTACTTAGTAAGGGGTAGAAGAAACGGTTACACACAATATATAACATATCATACATAACAAGTAAATTCTACAATCTCTACCACATATGTTGCATTAAAATACACTCCCCTCTGCTAATACTGTTAGCACCATCACGAGCAATTATCTATGTTACATTGTAATTCAAGGACACAATGCCCGAATGATGGGTATGCACCGGGACATATTCAGCACCTCATATGGCACGGATGGTTCCGTGTGGAACATTTCCCAAAACCCGAATATTGTCCGTTACGTATGAGAAATGATTCCATGCTGCGAATCATAAATGTGCCTCACCAAAAATTACAACGTTTTAGCTTTTAAACTCATCACATATGTAAATTTACGAGTTAAGTTCTAATCACCTGATTCATTCACATATAAGGCTCCTTAGGGACTTCTAGTCCTAGACATCTAGTTACACTACCTAACACGTTGTAACAGAATCATTGACTACTAAGTCAATGTCCCACAAGGCCTAAACAAAGCCTTCTCCCCGCAGAGGGTCTCAGTTGTGGTGCGATTTGATACCAAGACTACCAGAAGTCGATGTTAGACATTGTCAATTGACATATAATGTTCAATAATAACATACAAACCATATCGTATCGTGTAATACACATAAAAAACATAAAATTAATATAATATACTTTTACCGTAATATACCACGTCTTTACTATAGCCATTAAACTTATATAATTCATTCTTTTCTTCTTCTGAAAATAGGATGCATATATACGCCTTCTTTTTACTATTATTTTTCTTTGAAACAAAATAGTACAAACAAAGGGACAAATCTATTTTTCTTTTCCTTTGGAACAACTACGTAATGACCATCGGCAATAGCGGTAATAGCAGCAGAAATAGATTAGTTTGCCTTTTTTTTATATATATATTATTATTATTATATTACAACCTGCTGCATAGTATAGTATTCTATTTATTATTATTATTATTATTAATTACCATAACTTTTGACAGCAGCATACAAAGCAGTCAATTTCCTTCCCTCGGCAGCAACCCATAAGCATAAGCAAAAATATATGTACAAAACAAAATCGAACAGGAAACAAACAATTACATAATAATTATAACATCATTAGGTATCGTTGAACATCCCAAAATCCGTTTAAGAACACCCCATTACCTTAGATCATTCGAGAGCAAAACAAAAGCAAAACGAACGTAAACGCTTGAAATCCTCAACACCAAACTCTTCTACGATTCACCTACGATAAACAAATACGAGCTACGATTAAACGACTCTCTCATCATCAAAACGCAGGCTTTTCCTCAAGAACATAGGAGAATCTAAACTAGGGCTAGAAGGGAATTCTTACCGATTATCTAATCGTTTGTATAGAAACGATCCTCTCATCGCGGTGATCAAAATATTCTACTATCGTCTGCACAAAAACTCAACCGATTAGCCTTGACTTTGGAGATTGCATTCTCCTCTTCTTCTTCTTTTTTCCTCTGATGCGTCGCCCCTTTTCTCCAAATTCATAAAACTGAACGTAATGTCTAATGCTGATTAATTTGGGAGTTATTTCCTTTTATACTCCTTAATTAATATCTCTTTTATAATCAATTAAAATCCTTTTTAATTAATCTTCTAGGTCTAATAATAAAATGGAAAAATAATTATATTTCTCCTTTTACAATTATACCCTTGTTGGATTTTCGGGGTTTTACATTCCTCCCCCCTTAAGAAAAGTTTCGTCCCCGAAACTGGACATACCCGGGAGGTACTTGAACTCTGGAACTTCACAAAAAGTCTCGTCTTCTCTAACTCATGTTGCCTCTGTCGGTGTGACTGCTTCAATGACCCAAGGCTAGCTGTACGTCTTCCTTCTTAGCTTTCTTCGTCTTCCGCTCTGAAGTGCATTTGACTCTTCCGCGTAAGTAAACTCTCTTCAACCGTTTCAAGGTCAAAGCTTGACTCACAACAACATCAGCTAACCATTTCCTTATCATTGACACATGAAGGACGTCATGCACTTGTGAAAGGGATTCTGGTAACTCTGAACGGATAAGCTAATGGTCTGATTTTTAGCCAAGATCACGTAAGGGCCTTCATAACTTGGCTTAGATTGCATGTATGCCCAAATCGTTTGACCCTTTTAGTTGGGGACGCCTTTAGATACACTTTATCTTCAACTTCAAACTCTAACAGTCTTCTCTTTCCATCTTCCCAACTCTTCTACCTGTCATGAGCCTTCTCGAGGTTGCGACGGACCACTTCAGTCTTCACGTTGTCTTGCTCTATCAACTCTGGTCTTGTATTCTATCACTATTCCAAGTCATCCCTGACGACTGGCGTTCTACGCTTTCCTCCATGTAGAGCTTCAAACAGTGACATCTGGGTGCTGGTGGGGTAACTATTGTTGTACCCTTATAGGAAAATCTGTTGTCTCTATCTTCATGAAAGGTCCTCAGTAGCACTGTTCCCACTCTCTGTACATCCTGGTTGCTCCAGGATGGACTGCAATGTCTATCTTGTGGTCTTCAACCATCACTGTCTTCCTCAACCCTCCACATTTGGGACATAAAGCCATTTTTCGGTGCCAACGGTTGCCATCTTCATCTAACTTGTTAACCCTATGTTGGTTTGGCCCTAACCACTCGCTTGCCACCGGCAACAACTGTAACGATCGCGGTGATCAAAATCTTCTACTATCGTCTGCACAAAAGCTCAACCGATTAGTCGCGGACATTTATGACTCATTTAGCGCTACCATGCCTGGGGTCTGGGGGCGTTACAATGCAAGCCAGCCTGTTTACTGAATTATATGAATATCCTGTTGCCAGCCACTTGCATTAGTTAGACATACTTTTGCTTCTTGCAGTTGACCTCAGGATCGTTGCCTCGTTGGGAAACTTCACAATACTCCTTCCATTCCTATTCATCCGTTGTAGTTGTTAAAATAAAAAATTCATTTTTATCTATCGTAGTTATATTTTCAAAACATTGTTTATTGTATTTTTCTATATATACCCTTATTTATTAAAAGATGTGAGATTGAAAACAACATTGAATTAATTATATTTAATGTGTGTTATTGTCATTTTGATGTTTTCAGTTAAACATTACCTACTCTTCTTAATATTTATGTTTTTGACAACTGTGACAGTTAAATCGAAACGAAAGGAGTACTACGTCTGTGGCAATATTAGTTCTTAATTTATATGAAATGTCGTAATCATTTAGTACACCATTCGAATAAACAGCACTAGCTCCGCCTATATTTATAGAATTTTTGTGTACAATATATCTGGTTGGTAAACATTCCAAAAAAAAAAAAAAAACCAAAGACCAGAAGGTCTAGTACCCATATGTCATTTCGTTCTTGTACGTATGGAACCTTTTCTTTTCTCAATTAGATCGAATCGACGGAAATATATCGTGATACCACGCATCTCCGTAAAGGGTATAAGAGTCTTCTTAATGATTTTGTGCATGACCCGATAATTTTAATGGGTTATGTTTTAATTAAACAAATTAATAGAGTCAAGATAATTGTTAAAGGGTATTTACGATATTTTAAAGGTGTAACTTTTAGTAAAGACAAAAAGATAAATGTACCAACTTTTATATATACCACTTTTAATCCAAAACCTATTCATGTTCATTCCTCCAAATCTAAATGTCTTATTTTGGTGTTTAGATGTAGTTTTTCACTTCAAACATGTTCTAGAGTAATTTCATATCACTTTGGCTTGAATTTCATGTTATATTGGTGTCTAGATCTAGTATAATGTTACAAGCATGCTGTAGAATAATTTTCGCATTATTTTCGTATGGATTTGGAGTAGATTTAGTGTTTAAAATGGTGAAGAAAATATGGAATTCAATGCTAGAGTGTTGGCTGATTTTCTAGGCAAAAATGATTCTTCGTGGAATGTTTAAAGCATGCCTTAGTGTAAAGCCTTATGTGGATTTTTTAAAGTTAAGTCTACGTGTTCTAGTGGCTTTGGCTCTGCACTGTGTCTCACGGGAGCATTGAAACACTCTACATTTGACCTTACACGATGTTGACTTGAGATCAATGTCTTACTTGTAACATGACAAAGTTAAGGGTTTAGTTTCTGGTGGATTTGGCTCAAGACCTTGTGGTTAAACATCGTGTCAACATGTATTGAATATAATCCAATACCCACGAGATTCTCAGGATCACCGGAAACCTTACTTCTTAACCTCGTGGGTATTGGATTATATTCCAATATTTCTGTCCAATGTGCTAAGTAGTGTAATGTAGAGTTTGTCTAAGGTCTAGTGGTCCTTAAGAAGCTTTTTTATGTGCAATGAACTTAAGTGGTTTAGATTAAACATTTAAATACGTACTTGATGAGTCAAAAAGCTAAAACATGTTAATCCTTGGTAGGCACATTACTTTTCGCAGCATGAAATCATTACACCTCCACACTTTGAGATACGTGTGCCGGACTCGTGTAATATTGCACACTTTTAGATACTTGCGCCATATGAGGTGTTGAATGTGTCATGGTGCAGTCTTACCCATGCAAAATGGCCTTGGATTAATATGTAACAAAAATCTTATGTGGTTGAGTCTACTAGTGAGACTAGTAGACTCTTGTGAGCGAGTGAAACATATGTGTTATTACGTTTGTTTGACTTGACCTGTGACATTATTATTGCTGTTATTATTAATGATAATCCTTGTGATATAGCATGTTTAGATTCGACGCTTCTACCCTTTACTAAGTACGTTTGTACTTACTCCTTTAGCATGTTGTTCCCTACCATAAGAAGGTTGTTTTGTTGGAGGTTGAGTTCAAGATTGCTTAAGAGTGATTACCGAAGTTGGTGCTGTTGAAGTCTATATTTCTTTTATTCTGTTGTATTAATGGTATAGAATCTTTCCTTTTCCTTTGTAATAGATTGAGATAGTTGTATATTTGGATGTCGTTTTAGTCGCAGCATGTGTTAATTGTCGATTATCACAGTGATCTTTTATGTTTTCCCGAGTCTATGTTTTCGTTTTCCGCTTGTTCTCTAGTGTTGATGATGTCAGACTTACGAATATAACAGATTTGTTTTAATTATATACGTGCGGGCGTCCTTTTTCCCATTTAGGACTCGGTATCCAGATCAATGTCATCTCAGTTGGTATCGAGATAATGAAGTAACACCGCCACATAGGTTTAGATGTCTTAAGATATGATCTTATCAAGCTTGGACCTTTAAGTTTTGGGTTTTGAGGTTAGACTTTTCAAGTGTTGACCTCTTAAGTAAGATCTTCTGAGTGTTATAACTCGTAAGCTTAGAATTCCCAAGCTTTGAAAGTGTGGCATTAGGGTAAGTGTGAATCTTTTAAGTGATTCTGTGAGCTAGAAGTTTTAGACCTACGTCATAAGGTGGTGAACCTTCGAGTTGGTTTCCATAAGTACCTTAATGGAACCTCCTAGTTCTCTTCAAACCCCACAGATCCTTCCTTCCCTCGACGTTTCCTTTTGTTTGATTCATCGTTTTTAATATTCACTCAAACTTATTATTATGATAACATTGTTGCCGTATCTTTATTTGCACATAAACCTTTTAACCTTTCATTCATGGCGAAATCTATAAATTCATAATGTTCATTGCTAGATGCTTCCTTGCCTCTAGCATACAGTTTCTTCATCTTTTGTAACTTTGCTCTAAGCATCATTATCACACGGTTTGATTAGCATGTTTTTTTTCGGTGTACAACCATTTCCTTACTGTTTTACTCCTTAAGAAAGGTTCCCTTTTCTATAAGTTCTCTTCTACATCTGCATAAATTTTCAATAAGAAAATTACACAAATGAATTTCAAAACAACATTGGATTTTATGTTTGAACAAGAAATAGTGTTGATCATATTTTCTTAATCCGTTTTTAATAATTCATACATATTCAAATGATTTAATCTTTGAATACGTTATGACCAACACTATGACCTACACTCTCCCTTTCGACCCAAGCACAATTCGTTTTAGCTTTGATCACAGTTTAAAACTTAAGTTGGTGTTAGCTAATTTGGAAAATAATTTTATAAAAAAAAAATTGAACAGAAATGGTTGTTTTTGACTGACCCCTAGTTGTTCAAAGATATTTCGATTTTTTTTTGTTATTACTTAGTAAACTCCAAAATCTACAACTCTCATCTTTCTTCATCCCCAAAATCATTTTCATTTGAGTTAAACATGTCTTAATTTTCAATCATGTTGAACAAAGTAATTTGAACTTCTCACCTGCATAATATGAAATGATAATCCCCACCTTTTGGTTGTAGGGTTGTGGTATTGATTTTTGTTGTGTTCATAAGAATAGTTTTAAGGAGTTGTTTATCTAAGTTAAGTTCTTCCTAGACTAGGTAGTCTTGCAGGAAGTTTGTGTGGGTTGTCCTTTTAACGCTTTCCGATCGTAAGTACACAAGCGGTTATGTTTCAACACACCATATACGTTCTTGCTTTCTTTTGACCTTCACCAACCAAGTTTCCTTCTAAATAATTTGCACCCCAGTTAAACCTTTTCTGCCCTTTTGTCTTGTTTTGTCTTAAGAGTATTCTATCTTGTGTTTTTCTTTTAAATGAAGTTCTCTTTGTTTTACTATTTGAATCTGAGAAACAAGTTTCCTTCTAATTTTGTAATCGTTCTATTAAATTTTAAACTTCTTTCTTAAATCAAGTCTGAAGAAAAACTTTTTATTTACTTGTGTTCACCCTTAACTACCTTCTCTAAAGGATGTTTTGTTGTGGTTAACTTTTCTATTCTCAATAATACATTCTTTTTAGTGTGTATCTTTGTGTTTGGTTAGATCTCTAATCTTTTTTGTAACAACCTTTTTTTGGGCATATCCATAGCCTGTCTAGTAAGAACTTGTAAATTCTTGTTTCAGGAGAAGATAGTTATTTACCGAGTTGGTTTCTAATAACTCCAATCAATTTCAGCTTCTATCAATTGGCACTCTAAAGTTCTTGGTGATTCGTCCTTTTTCATCAAGACCTCTCTAGAGGCTTGAGTCGGCTACTCCAACCATTTTCTTAAACCCATTGAGAATCCGAGATATCATTTGAATCTGATCTCACCAAACCTTTCTAAGGTTTCCTTTGTTTTATTTATTACTCACGGGTCTTCTTCGTTGCAAACCTTTCTACTAAGTGATTGACCTTCAAATATTTGTATCCACATAAAAATTTCAGGAACTTCTTTTGCATCACTTCAAGACTAATTGTTATTCTTGAGTTTAACCCAAAGAGCCCTTTCATGGTAAAAACTTTTATCTTTCTCTTTTCTTTTCCCTCAAGTTGTTCTACCTACTTGGGTACTCAACTTTGATCTTTTCAACCGTTGTTGTTAATTAATCTTTTTCAGGATTCTTGTGGAACGAAACTCTTTTGACAATCTAATCAATAACTAATGTTTAAAACTGATCGTTTTAAGTCCAAACGTTCCTTTCTTTGTTGGATGATCTTGAGTTTTGTGTTTGACATCTTTTATTTTGGTTTTAATCTCCAGACACTCTTGTAAATGTCCTTTACTTTTTCTTTCAAGCCGACAAGAGTGCTTCACAAACCGCTTTGTTTTACAAGATGTCACTTCTTTAAAAGAGTTTCATCTTCAAGGTGTTTTCTAAATTTGATACTCACCTTTAGCATTTGATTCAATGCCCCATCTTTCAACCATGAATCAACTTTGAACTCTTCTCATCTTCAATGATTTTTTTATTTTATTTTAGAAAAGTTACCTCAATGATTGTTCTATAAAATTCATGCATGCCGTACTTGAAGAATTAACTTAAGTTTGAAATAAATATACACGTGTTTGGTTCTTAACATCTTCTAAGAGCATCAGCTATGGAGGGATTTTATACACTATAAGGAGTAAATTTTGTCAGATGTGAAGAAAATACACAATAGCTCAAGGGAACACATGGGAATGTGTACACTGTGGGAGTGGACGTGGAAGTGTCCTTTTTGCATTCCACATTTAAGTGTACGGACTTTAATTTTTAATAGTCTTTTTTCTATCTTCTGCGACGTATAAAACATGCAGCTGATTTTATCTTTTTTTAGGTGGGTTCTATTGACACACATCAAATTACTTTTGGCACCCATTATTTGAATATTTTTTCTGCTGAACAAAACGTCATCCCCACTGGTGTTTCTCCTTGAACACCAACGTCAGTGACGGTGTTGAAGGAGGAACACCAGTGGACTGACGTCCTTAAGTTGTGCCACTTTTAAAACGTGAACGTTATCCCCACTGGTGTTTCTCCTTGAACACCAACGTCAGCGTCACTGACGTTGGTGTTCAAGGAGGAACCAGTGAGGATGACGTTCGTCTTTTTAAAAACAGTGTGGTGTCAAAGTAATTTTTTGTGGTGCCGGAAGTAAATGTGTGCCAGAAGTAATTTGACGTGTGGCAATAGAACCCACTTTTTTTTTCAAGGACGCAATTTTCTTAACCGTTCATTTGCATCTGATAAAACATGGGCCTTCGTTTTCACATTCAGCCATAGTGTGTTTTTGATTCTTACCAAAGTCATAATATTATTTTATTAATAAAATTGTAAAATTGTGTTGGCCACCACCGTAGATATGAAAATTTTACGTGACACATCAAATATTCCACATAATACAATATTTGTCCTAAGTTAAAATTTATTTTATATTGTTTCCTATAAAATACATTAGGGAATAATGTAAAACTAAATATTTAATTAAACTCTCTTTCAAGAAATTTAGAAATTTAATTAAATGGCTATGTGGATACGAAAACTGTATCTGTGACACATTATATTTGTCACGTACTACATACGTTATTACATTTTATTTCCTACAATTAAATATTAGGAAATAATATAGAATTATTTAAATCAAATCTCTTGAAATAAATTATAGAGGAGATTTGTAATCAATGTCAGGCTTCTAAATATGGTGGAAATCAATCAATAGTGTGGACGCATTAACTACATATATGGTGGGGATCAATCAAGAGTCTGGACACATTAAATGCAAATTAATTCAAAGGCACTCATCCAACACTATAAATAGGAGGTCTTGGTCATTGGCAAAACACACAGAAAAGCACAGAAACCTAGAAAAGACAGAAAAGATCTCCCAAGAATTCCTCGAAGTTCTTCAAGAAAGCCAAGAAAATCGAAGAGCGTCTTCAAGCCTCGAAGATCTCTCGAGAATTCCTCGAACTTCTTCAAGAAAGCCAAGAAGATTGAAGAGCGTCTTCAACACTCGAAGATCAACACGAAGGCGGAGCTCTCCAACAAGGCGTCTACAACACTTGAAGATTAACACAAAGCGGAGTTCTTCAACAAGACGTCTTCAACACTTGAAGATCAGCATAAAAGAACACACAAAGTTGGTGCAAGCATCCATATTGGAGAAGTTGGTGAAATCATCAACACATTGAAGATAATGGTGGGATCATCAACACACCAAAGAAGTGGTGATTGATGACTAGTGGAAAAGCTTCAAGCACAACAACACCAAGGCATTGGAGATCTTCCAAGGAAAGCTCGAAATTCTTCAAGAAAGGAAAGAAGACCAAAAGGCGTCTTCAACACTTGAAGATCATCGGATGAGGTTGCCTTCAACACTCGAAGATCTTCCGGGAAAGTCCAAAGTTCTTCAAGAAGATGAAAAACATCAAAAGCTTCAAAGCACCATGAAAGACCGTCTTCAACATCGAAGATCTTCTGCAAAGTCGAAGTCCTTCCACTAGGAGATTGAAGGTAATAAAAAGCATTCCATCAAGTCTTCGTCAAAGTCAAAATTCTTCCGTCATATCCGGGAGATCATCAAAACAACAACAATTGGTGAAGAAGTTAGAGAGAAAGCATCAAGCCCTCTGCCCAACCACCATGGACAATATTGAAGGAGTAACAAAGAAGCCTCCAAGTCATCTCCAACAACCTATGATCATCTGCCAAATCCGGAGTTCTTCAACAAAGAGATGATCTAAGAAGCAACAACGAAGTCTTCAAGTTCTTCAACAACATTCGAGGATCGTCCGCCACATCCGAAGTTCTTCACCAACATTCGAAGCTCATTCACCATATTTGGAGTTCTTCGACATTCGAGGATCATCCGCCATATATGGAGTTCTTCATTAACATTCGAAGCTCGTCCGTCATATCTGGAGTTCTTCAACAACAATCGAAGGTCTTTTGCCATAATCGGAGTTCTTCAACAACAATCAAAGGTCTTCTGCCACATCGGAAGTTCTTCACCAACATTCGGAGCTCATCTGCCATATTCGGAGTTCTTCAACATTCGAGAATCATCCGCCGCATCCGGAGTTCTTCACCAACATTCGAAGCTCGTCTGCCATATTCGGAGCGCTTCAACATTCGAAGCTTGTCCGCCATATCCGGAGTTATTCAACAACAAATATCGAAGAGTATCCGCCATATCCGGAGATCTTCCATAAATCCAGCATTCTTTCAAACAAATTGGAAGAGTATCAACAAAGTCCGAGAACAAGTCCCCGTGACCCTCGGCGAAGTCAAAGGAGAATCAAAGGTGTCCTGCAGAAATAGAGATTTTGGTAGAGATTGTACCCACTCGAATTTTGAAATAAATAAAATAATATTTGTTCCATTTTTCCTGTCTTTCTTTTTTAATTTAACTGCAAGACAACGAAATTTGTGTTACAACCACTTCTAATCCATTAGGCCATAGTGTTATTGCTCTAATAGTCTCCAAAATATCAGACATTAAGATGTTTTCAACATTGTCGGTTAAATGTCACAAATTTTAATGAGAAATCACTAAACTATCATTTGGTTATCGTTAATACAATATTTATAAAATAATTAGATTGTTAATAAATTAGGATTAAAATAAAGAAAAATAATAATTCATCGTTAATCTAAAATTGTCTTTACTCTGGGAAAAAAAAGGAAAAGTCAATTGTATTATGCGATGATGAACGTAGTATTCATTTTAAAAGTCTTTTAACTACGACTCGTTATTATTTAAACGAGGTTATCAAATAATAAATTTGAACTTTTTTTTAGTTGTGCTAATTTCAATGGCTCTTATTGTATAGACTCATAACACTTTCAACTACAGGTAGAGCTATCATACAATGTTGTGGCCCAACATCCATAACAGATTCTTCACATGCACTGTCACTCGTTGATAATCATGCAAGTCCTCATGGAGAATAATATTATCCACAAAAGATTCATCAACCTCTTCATAAAAATTAGTTGACACCAATTCAAGTAAATCTGTTGTAGAAAATGTCCATCAATGACTTGGTGGTCATAAAATGGGGTGGTGGTCACTTAGTAGTCATAAGTGATACAAGTGACCATTATTGAGAGTTAGTGGGATTAATAGTGGGAGTTACTTTTCTCACCTATAAAACCCCTTTTTGGTAGTAACCATGAAGAATAAGATTTTTTCACCAAGTATTCTACTACTACATTTTCATCTCATATAGTAAGGTGGTTTGCATTTTGCTGAAAAGAATGTTGGGACACCGGAAGAGTTCGGCGTTTGTTTGAAGTTTGAAGTTTCATTACATCGAATAGGTAAACCGTTGTGAGGCAATTGCTAACATCGTGGGCACTATACCGGAGTAAATTGTGTTAGGGACAAAGTGTTTGCACTCGTTTCGGTTTGAGTCTTTCCTTTTTTTTGTACTGTTATCATTTCAGTATTTCGTTGAATCTTTAAAATAAAATCGCAATTATTTTATTTTGTGTTTTCATTTTAAAGCACATACTGTATCATAGATCTAACATTTATACGATAGGATCTTTGTAATAGTAACCCAACCATGTTAACTAGAGATCCCAAGATTATAGTTCAAAAGGGACAACTAAGTTACGAAGACACGCTGAACACTTACCCATTCTATGAATAAAAATTGTTGTCTGGCAGGGGTTAAGGCTAAGTGAAAACTTTTAATGATTCCTATATCTTGGATATTCCAAGTGTGGTAAGCAGAATACTCTTGATAGGAGATCGCCTATGTATGTGTGATGTCAAGGAAGAAGCTTCGCGTGGATAACTACAAGAAAAAACAGTATCAACAACGATTGGACGACTTGGACAATCAATTCTCTTTCTTTGAGCAACAGTAATGACTAGTTGGGTATTGAATCATTGTTTTTCCGGCTCGGAGTTGTTGAGTTTGTCTTGTTTGTTTTTTAGTTTGGTGAATTGGCATTTTCTACGGCTTAGATATATTGTTTTGTAATCAAACTTTTGTTATCTAGCGTTTTACTAGATATTTATAAATAAAATTTCTTGTTGTTAAAAAAAAAGTGTGATGTGGGGCCACTTTTATGAGAATTTTAAGGCTGAATTTTCTATAGCACTTTCTAAAAACTTGGGTTGTTCAGGACCAAAATAAACACAACCATGAGAACCAAAATCTTGGTTTATAATAAAGGCCGAACATTTCAAGAAACAGTTCACTGATTAACCGAGTAAATCTAATAGTATTTCAATAACGCCGGTCCAAAGGTAGAAGCTACCTTTGCTGAAGAAATATTTTTACGTATGAGTTCACTTTAGGGTCTGCATTTGTATTTGCATTAATGTCCATTCTTGTGGGGGATTGTTGGAGAAATTGTACATGAATGACTTAGTGGTCATAAAATGGAGTAGTGGTCAAATGATAGTATTGGCCATTATTGAGAGTTACTGAGATTAGTAGTGGGAGTTACTTTTCTAACCTATAAAAACCCTTTTTTTTTGGTAGAAATCATCATGAATAAGAATTTTTTTCAAGTAATGTACTACTACATTTTCATCTCATATAGCGAGGTAGTTTGCATTTTGACGAAGAGAATGTCGGGACAACGAAAGAGTTTGCAGTCTTTTCAAAGTTTGAAGTGTCACCGATCGAATAGATAAACCAATAATTGCTAACACCGTGAGCACTAAACGGAGCAAATTTGTCTTAACTCTAAAGGATAGAGTATTCGCACTCGCCTCGATTTGAGTCTTTCATTTTGTATTTTTTGTATTGTAATCATAGAAATATTTCGTTGAATCGCATTTATTTTATTTTGTGTTTTTATTAATTTTATAGCACACACAGCGTCACGGATCTAACAAAATCCACATGAACATCTTCCTTATCCGTAACCTGCTTGGTAATCGTCTGATCCACATTTCTCTATGCCATAATCTCTTTTGCATGCATGTACTTCCTGAACAACCGTTTTTGCCGTATTCGATTGTTGTACTTGATCATTATTTGCCTCAACTAGAATGGCATTGAGATCGTCTTCTCCATTCATCATCTTAAGACTACTTCCATCACCAAAGTCTTGCGTTAACTGATTATCAGAAACCATCATGAACGCCTTCTCCAATCCAAATCTTTTGACATCTTGGTTTTACGCAAGGCCGGCCCAATAAGGAAGCAAAAGAAGCGTGGGCTTAAGGCCCAACCATCCCGGGGGCCCGAAAATACTTGTTTAGCAAACAAACGATAATTAACAACAATAAATATTATATGCTCGAATTTTTTTTAATTATCTATTGTAGTCCAGTTGGTTAAGGTGTTTTGCATTTCTTTAAGAGACCTGAGTTCAAGTCCTGGGAATGACATTTTTTTTTTACTCATTTAAAACACTTTGGGCCTTTTTTTTGTCCCGGCAATTCCAATTAATTTATTGATTCCCTTAAACAACTTTGATTCTTTTGAACCCTGATATATTAGAACCCTCCAATATATATGTGGTTTCTACTGCCTCCACATAATTACTACTCACACCGTTTTTTATTTTGTATTTATTATTCTAGCTAATTCATTAACTCGTTTAAACATCTTTTGAGTCTTTTGGGTCTATTTTATAGATATGTTTTGAGTCTATCAATGAATTGAATTTTGTATCTACGGATGTTAAAAACGCGATAATGAAGTAATATTTTATAAATATGTTTTTTCATAAGAAAAAAAAACCTTCGAACTAGAAGACCTAATTCACCGATTCGCCGAAGGCCGAAAAATTTCCAGGGCCGGCCCTGGTTTTACGAGGTCAACTTCAATCAACACTCTAGCCACTGAAGGCCTTCGAAGATCTAAAATTGCTGAGTCAAGAACGATTTGGTCTCATTATCTGATTATTGTTCGATGTGAATTTGCGGAAGTCACCTAAAAGGTGACTTTAACCGGTTATTAGATTAAATTAAGTTAGTTAATATGTTTGATTTGCAGTATTCTTTCTAATGTAAAATGACATGTATGAACCAAACTAAATTTAATGTGATTGTTCACATTTTTTTTTTAGCTTAAGTTGATGCGAGATGTATATTTCATATTAACATTTAAATATGATTGATTTTGATTTCATATTTTCAAATCAAAATATTTGATTTGTTTTTTTTTTTTTTTTTTGAGTGGATATTTGATTTGGATCTAAACTTAATGTTACTAACCCCGCAAATTCACATGAGTAGGGGGTTAATCCACACGAGGGATTAGAATGATGTATTTTTTTTCTATTAAAATATATAAAAACACAACTAAAGTCCTTTGTAAATATGGGACCATTTTTCTGGATCCATTATTGACTATCTATGACGGTAAGCGACATCAATAGCCATTCATCCAACATCCAACAATATCCATAAATGAAACAAGTACAAAAGTTTTATTCAATATAATATTGGACTAAATTACATATAAAACCCTAAATGAAACATATGCTTAATTATTCTAAGCTTTGTTTACGCTAATAATTTCTACTCATATTACACTTAATTAAAACCCTTAAGAATTAATGTGTGGTGCTATCTAAAATACACCAAATCTCCCAAACATACCAACTCACAAGGCCAGACGTGAATGCACCAATTACCAGTCCGGACGGCATGGTGGCGGCGGTGGCGGTGACCGAATATTGAATTGACGGTTAATATGAGTGGGACTGTGCTTCGGAGGCGGCGGCGGAGGCAAGGCGAATCTCCTCGCCCATGGCTTGGGAAGAACTCCAACGTTAGCCGGTGCAACAGCTGCCGGCCCGACTGCTTCGGCAACCGAAACCTTGGCCAGGCATTGAAGAAGTTGGTGAAGCAAAAGAAAAGCGACCAATATTTTCAATAATATTAATTTCATGTCAAAGAAAGTTAATGAATATGAATACAGAGACACAATTGAACCAATATATTGTACCCGTTTTCATTCTACACTACAGGTCATATTACCGTGTATTTGCTGGATGGTGTGCATTTACTTTTCTTGAAATTGGGAATTGATATGGTTTTACCATTCTTCATATCATTCTAATTAAATTGAATCTTAGATACTCACATCAAATATTTAAAATATAACGATCATTATCTAAGATGTTACTTTAATATTTAACAACTATTACTTTACAATTACAAAAGTATATTCATAGTTAAGATATAATAATATATAAGTTTATAAATACATGAAACCCACATTCTATACTTATTGCATGCATCGATCAAAATGAGTTGTTCAGAGTAAGAACTTCGCAAAAGTTGATTTTTTTTTTTTTTTTTTGTAAATGTCCATAGGTTTACTAGATAATTTGAAAAATACATTCTCAATGTATATTAAATACACAGATTCGTAAATTCAAAATGCTATTATAACTAAAAGGGTGATAAATATATCGAGCACATGTATTTATAAATTCAAATACTAAGAAAAAATACATAAGATTATTTTGTATAATTATTGATACTAGAATATTATATTTTATGTGAAATAAATACTTAATAAATTGTGTATTGATTAATATTGTTATTTATAGAATTTTAGATGTTTAAATTGACTAAAACACGTGCATCAGCACGTGTATTTTACTAGTATATTAAAATGACTTACTTAATAAAATAAAATAATACCTAACAACAAAGGCTTGATGATACACTATTGAACAATAGCAAGTGTAGAAATGAAAACCAAAAAAGAGTTTTAAGTAATTGTAAGCACAACAAAGCAACCTGATTTCATAAGGCCGGGACTTTGAATAGAATGTACTAGGTAGAAAAGTATCCGTGCTCTGTACTATTAGTGTCCCGGTTTATTTTTGTAATCACCGAAATGCGAAAATCAAAAGTGAATCAGCAAATGTAATAATCATAGATGACTGAAATAATAAATTCGAGTAAACTATAAAAAGGTATACGATACGTGTCCGACAACCAACACGACATGATACGCTCTGATACATTACGATGGCATGTCCGGCACGTGTCGGTTGATGAAATGAATATCTGACACATCTTCGACACCTCCCGACATCGTATGGATACTTTTCGACACTACTGAACAATTTTTTTTTCAAATTCTACTTAAATATATTTTAACCGAAAAAATGAAGTTATCTTCGATATTATTTGCAACAACACGTGTTCTACCAAAAACACGACACTACATGCTCCGATACACCCCGACGCCATATCCAAAAGGTGTCGGTTGATGAAATGAATATTAATTAAAATCTAACACACTATCAACACTCCACGTCACAAAATCGACACATTTCGACACTACAGAACCCTTTTTTTATATTCTCAGATCTAGACTAATTTTAACGGCTATGGTAAAATACACAATTCGAATTTTCATAGAAATTAAATCAACAATACACTATAGCCAGTTTAACAATATTTGTAGCCGAAATAATGTTTTTTTTTTTTTCAGGATATTTAATATTTTATATAAATGATATGTTTTTTATGAAAAAAAATTCATTTCAAGAAATTTAATATTTCATGTAATCGTCAAACCCAATTTTTTTGGCATGATATAAAAATCGTGTAAGCAACATGTCGTGGCCTTATATGACGGGCAGAGAAAGCCTATTATGGCAGCATAGGTAACATGGGCATGAGAGGTGAAATTTGGAATGTAAACACAGACAGGAAGTAGATGTAAATGAATTTAATTTTGATTACCTGATTTCCATAGGTGACAGGACTGAACATCCTGAACATTCGACGTTCCAATCGACCTCAGCGACGACTATCTTCTCACAGCTTGCACATAGAATATAGTAAAGAGATCTGCGTGTAACCCCTAGACGAACCTTGGCCTTTACCCAGCATGTTTTTACCTATGTATTACAGTGGAGAATGTTAATCTGTATCTTCTTCAATTAGCATGAATCCTGTGACATATTACTGGGCACTTACGTTATTGAAAGCTTCGAGTGCAGCTGATAAATCTAGAATATCTTCATCCTTTGGTGGGTTGAAGAACTTGATGTTGTTTTCGTACGATTTGTTCCTTATCCAATTAGCAACCTTGTCTTTGTTGTTGGCATACCTGTTTACACTACAAGAAAAGGTGTTTAAAGGGACGAAGTTTAAAGGGACGACAAAGTCGTCCCTGAAAAATCTTTATTGGGACGACAATGTCGTCCCTTAAAATGAATTAAAAAATAGTCAAACTTTTTGGCGGATTTTTTTAAAGGAAACTTTAAAGGGACGACAATGTCGTCCCAATAAATAAAATATTGACCCCACCGCGCCAGCTTGGAATTCCACGTGGCCATGCCTATTTAAAGAGACGACATTGTCGACCCATTAAACATTTTCCATAAATTAATATGTTATATCAAAAAATATATTAAATTTTTGGTTTTTAGGGACGACATTTGTCGTCCCTTTAAAGTAAATAAATTTTTTCCAGAAAAAATATGTTATACGAAACAATAATAAATTTCTTTGGTTTTTAGGGACGACATTTGTCGTCCCTTTAAAGGAAATTAAATGTTTTTTTTAATATAAAACATATTGTGTTTTTTTTTTTTTGAGTGGAAAACATATTGTGTTAAAAAATAAGATTCATTTTTTCATAAAATTCTCACAAGATTCATTTCTTTAAATAAAAACAATTTTTTTAATATGCATATTTTAATAAGCATTTTCGTTAAAATATAAAATACATTATTTTTTATAAAAAATCCTTTTTCGAACGATAATATACAGGTGATTCTGATAGTACTATGTACTATAGATCGTCAGTTCGTTATCGAGCGATTGATTTGAATCTCGGGGTTCATTAACGGGCGATTGATCTCAATCCCGAGATCCGAAATCGATTAAGTGATTTCAAACCGATATCTTTCCTTACAGATCATTCTGATAGTACTATCTACTATAGATCGTCAGTTCGTTATCGAGCGATTGATTTGAATCTCGGGGTTCGTTAACGAGCGATTGATCTCAATCCCGAGATTCGAAAGCGATTAAGTGATTTCAAACCGATATCTTTACTTACAGACGTGCCTTGATAGTACTATCTACTATAGAACGTTAGTTCGTTATCGAGCGATTGATTTGAATCGCGGGGTTCGTTAACGAGCGATTGTTCTCAATCCCGAGATCCGAAATCGATTAAGCGATTTCAAACCGATATCTTTTCTTACAGATCATTCAGATAGTACTATGTACTATAGATCGTCAGTTCGTTATCGAGCGATTGATTTGAATCTCGGGGTTCGTTAACGAGCGATTGATCTCAATCCCGAGATCAGAAATCGATTAAGTGATTTCAAACTGATATCTCTCCTTACAGATCATTCTAATAGTACTATCTACTATAGATCGTCAGTTCGTTATCGAGCGATTGATTTGAATCTCGGGGTTTGTTAACGAGCGATTGATCTCAATCACGAGATCCGAAATCGATTAAGCGATTTCAAACCGATATATTTCCTTACAGATCATTCTGATAGTGCTATCTACTATAGATCGTCAGTTCGTTATCGAGCGATTGATTTGAATCTTGGGGTTCGTTAACGAGCGATTGATCTCAATCACGAGATCCAAAATCGATTAAGCGATTTCAAACCGATATCTTTCCTTACAGATCATTCTGATAGTACTATCTACTATAGATCGTCAGTTCGTTATCGAGCGATTGATTTGAATGTTGAGGTTCGTTAACGAGCGATTGATCTCAATCCCGAGATCCAAAATCGCTTAAGCGATTTCAAACCGATATCTTTCCTTACAGATCATTCTGATAGTACTATCTACTATATATCATAAGTTCGTTATTGATCGATTGATTTGAATCTCGGGGTTCGTTAACGAGCGATTGATCTCAATCACGAGATCCGAAGTCAATTAAGCGATTTCAAACTGATATCTTTTCTTACTGATCATTCTGATAGTACTATCTATTATAGATCGTCTGTTCGTTATCGAGCGATTGATTTGAATCTCGGGGTTCGTTAACGAGCGATTGATCTCAATCACGAGATCCGAAATCGATTAAGCGATTTCAAACCGATATATTTCCTTACAGATTATTCTGATAGTACTATCTACTATAGATCGTCAGTTCGTTATCGAGTGATTGATTTGAATCTCGGGGTTCATTAACGACCGATTGATCTCAATCACGAGATCCGAAATCGATTAAGCGATTTCAAACCGATATCTTTCCTTACAGATCTTCTGATAGTACTATCAACTATAGATCGTCAGTTCTTTATCTAGCGATTGATTTGAATCTCGAGGTTCGTTAATGAGCGATTGATCTCAATCCTGAGATCCGAAATCGCTTAAGCGATTTCAAACCGATATCTTTCCTTATAGATCATTCTGATAGTACTATCTACTATAGATCATCAGTTCATTATCGAGCTATTGATTTTAATCTCGGGGTTCGTTAATGACCGATTGATCTCAATCACGAGATCCGAAATCGAATAAGCAATTTCAAACCGATATCTTCCTTACAGATCATTATGATAGTACTATCTACTATAGATCGTCAGTTCGTTATCGAGCGATTGATTTGAATCTCGAGGTTCGTTAACGAGCGATTGATCTCAATCCCGAGATCCGAAATCGCTTAAGCGATTTCAAACCGATATCTTTCTTTATAGATCATTCTGATAGTACAATCTACTATAGATCGTCAGTTCGTTATCGAGCGATTGATTTGAATCTCGGGGTTCGTTAACGACCGATTGATCTCAATCCCGAGATCCGAAATCGATTAAGCGATTTGAAGCCTTTTTATATAATTTTAATAATTTATATAATATTGATGACATCATACCCCAAGGTTGTTCATCTAAATACAACTTATTTGGATGACAAGAAGGATTCTAAATACAATAAGTTCCTTTATGGACACCACTTTACATCCTGACAACGCTTCATTGCATGCCCAAATTCTTTACATCACAGGCAAACAACATTATCACCAGTACCAAATTATCAAAGAATCTGTATGTTCAGCCATGATAAGCAGTTGTGATGTATTGTCCTCATGCTTGCTGATCACAGTTTCTTGCAACGCTATCTTAAGTGCCTCTCCGCTAATCGATTTTGCGAAATCGGAAAATGGCTTGCTGCAGTATATATCCCCAGTAAAAATATGGTATTATTCAAGTGCAAATTACTAGCAACAAGCTCATCCTTTTCTTCCCTGTCATCAACTGCAGTAGTATCATCTCTGGCTTGCTTAGCAACAATATCCTTAATTGTTGGAGTGTTCCAACTAACAAGTGATTTCGAGAGTAATTCCTCTGTAGGCACTTGATCAAGCTCAAAATTATATGCACCTGAATGTGCATGAAATGAAAATTGTTCATATTCGGAGGGGGTTCTCCCATAGGTTATCAATCACAAAATCTCCCATTACGTTGACAACTGGAGGGGGTTCTTCATATTCGGAGCTCTTATGATCGTCAACAGGAACAACAACGTTTGATCCTATGTGGTGTGATTTATAAGTAGACTCACCAACTATTTTCTCCTCATGAAGGTTGTCGTTTAGTTCATAAGGTAATTTTATCGAACACTTGGTAGGGGTGGACGATTCAACATTCACCACATCATCTTTTCCTTCTTCAATTTGCTGCAAACGACTTTCAGAACTGTCGTGCATATTATTTTTGCTGCTGTTGTAGACTTCTGATGAACCTTTCGTCGAACACTTGATGTGCTTGAAGTACTTAAACAGAAGGACCTTCATTCTTTACCAAGAGGAGATCTTTGCCTTACCTTCTTTAAGTTAGTTTATTCGCAATTGCCTCGCCTCCCTTTAAGTGTATAAGAAACCAATATGCACCTCAGATTCTCGGGAGTATTCTTCTCATCAAAATATACTTCAATTGCACCATACCCGGTCAAAGAACTCTTCAATATGTGATGTACAATGGAAAATTGGTAATTCCTATCTGACCCAACAATGGTTATACTCATCCAAATTGTAGCTGCAGAGTAGAGGACCTTCGCCGACTCTTCCCGCAACGGTACGAGGAAAATCTCGTTCCCTTTGGTAGTAGCAGTCGTGCTTGTGGTGTCTCAACCCCTTCAAGTCTCGATTCTCTTTTGTCGTGAAAGATTCGAACTTTTCAATAAGGTTTCGACAAAATATCCCAACGGATCTTCGAATCCCGAACACAGTCATGGATCCGGCTTTCTTTATCAGCGCCGGCCATGGATCATCAAACGGAGAAACCCTAATCTTTGATACCAGAAGATGTAAAGGACTAAGAAACTGAAACAAAAGAGAACACTGATGCTCTCAGCATATATATTCATTCTGAAAATTATCCTTAAACCGAAGGGGTTTTGGGTTTATATGTTTAATACAACGAAAAGATAAAAGTAC
Source organism: Gentiana dahurica var. dahurica (assembly GCA_024500145.1). Lineage (NCBI taxonomy): Eukaryota > Viridiplantae > Streptophyta > Magnoliopsida > Gentianales > Gentianaceae > Gentiana > Gentiana dahurica. The sequence continues at coordinate 15,024,821 of CM044907.1, read as the reverse complement.
TCTCTATTACATAAATAACATAAACAACCCTCATCTTAAATATTTTTTTGCCTCCTCACTGCATCAATAAGTTTCTGGTTTAGACAGGATCTGGAAGACTATGTTTTATGTTTCTTCAATTGTTTGAAGAAAAAAAAAAAAATACTACTACCTCCGTCTTAAAATGTAAGTCCTTTTAGCTTTTTAGTTTTGTCCCAAAATGTAAATTCATTTACAAAACCAATAAAGCATTTATTACATCTTTCTTCTTCTACCTTTCATTTATTATATACTCAACAATTTTTTACTACTTTGCATTAATATCAATGAAAGGTTATTTTAGTCTTTTTAATCAAAATTAATGACAAATAACAAATTTAACTAACTTTTCTTAATATGTGTGAAAAAACCTAAAATGACTTATATTTTGGGACGGAGGTAGTACAAGTCAGAGAAGCCCATCCAATAAAACTAGATTAAGGCCCCGAATATCACATGGCCGGCCATGAATGCGATTATGATAAACTAAGCGGTAGTAATTGAAATGAAATATAAAAAAAATTTGAGGAAGAAATGAAATAAAATTTTTTTTGAAATAAATTAAAGGTAAGATTAAAAAATATATCAATAAATGTTTTTTTTGTTTAATTGTACGACATAAATCAATGAATAGATCAAAAAATGCTGCAAATATTTACATCTTAGAACGGAGGGTGTACATCCCCATTCGTAAACAGAGTTTCCCTGAATAATATTTGATATCATAAATCCCCCAAAGCTGCATAAGCATGCCGAATCAATCCTAATTAACTCGGTGGTGGTGGTGGTGGTGATTGTGGGAGTGGCGGCGGCATCCACGGTAGCGGATATTGTGGCGGTGGCGACAGGTATTGCGGCAGTGGTGGTGGTGGCGGCAGCAGGGGTGATTGTAGTTCCGGTAGAAAACTAACAAGATTAATGTGATTGGGATTATGTACTGGAGGGGGAGGTGATGGCGGATCAAACCTCGACGGTAGCAGCTTACGGAAAACACGGGACGGAGCTGCTCCGGCAGCAACAGAAGCCTTATCCATGCATTCAAGTTGGTGAAGCAAAAGAAAAGCTACAAATATATTCAATACATTCATGTTAAGGCAAGAATATTAAAAATATACATCTAATTAAGCAGAGTACTTATACATAGATAATAGAATATGGATATGGAGACTCAGTTTTTTTAGCCATCGGGAGCCGACGACCAATTCCCATTCTAGTCTTCTTGTCTACTTAGTCTCGCGTAGTACCGTGTAGTATTTGCTTCATGCGTTTATACCTCTTTTTCAAAAATTTATCTGAAATCTACGCCTCTTAAAAATTAAAATCTCCCTCGATCCCCGTCTTAAAGTGAACGAAATCGCCCATTTTTCGCCCTTGTCCCCGCCCACCCGCTGTCGGTCCAGCCCATCAGGGTGGGCGATTTCGCCCACTCCTCGCCTATGTTTTGAAATCTCGCCCCTTTTTTTTTTTTTTTCAAACGATAAATCCTCAAACATCAATTGGAGCCATATTAAATCTTCAAACATTATGCTTAGGATATATTGTCTGCATTACTATTAATGAAAATGGTGGCCAGTGGAAGTGAACAGGAAGGCAAGCTCCAAAGAGGTCTTTCTTAATAAATATTATATCTTTGATTATTGACCACAAATGCATGCACTGGCTTTCTATCTCCTTTTGCTCAAGAAATTTAGTTTTAACATATGAAAATGGTCTTTGGCCTAATAATAATGATGGTTCTTACCCTTCAAATTGTGACCCTAGCAACCCTTTTGCTCAATCCAAGGTATCAGATCTATTGACAAACATAAAGAAGAATTGGCCATCTCTTTCTTGCCCAATTAAGTAACAATGGCACAACATTTTGGTCACATGAATGGGATAAACATGCATGGCACTTGTTCTGAATCCATTTTGGATCAACATGCCTATTTCAAATCTGCACTAGGCCTCAAGAAAAATTTAAAATTCCATTTCAATTTAAATTCTCTCATATTTAATTACAAAAATTAATATATTTTTCGATCTGAAAAACCAAAAGATCGTAATTATTCACCATATTTTTTCCTTATTTCGTTATCTTTGTTCGGACATCCCATTTGATATTTTTTTCGATATCATTTTGGGGTCATTTTCATAAAAAAACAGCGAAACAACGGAATAGTGGATTTAGGTCAATTCCACTGCATCGAATAGTGGATTTTGCAACGAACAGTGAAATTGTCCTTATCACCCAATTTGTATTTTCGCTGTCCTGATTCCTATTTTTTCCTTCTTATCTGTCCTTTATTCCCACCCCCTCAAAAAAGCACAGATACTGAGAAAGAAATAGAGAAAAGAAGAATCAATCAAGAGCTTATGGTTGTTCAAAAAAAAAAAAAAACGAAAGCTTATGGATTAAAGCAAGTTGACACTCTATCCTTAAGACGAATTCGCGTTGAATGTGTGTCCACGATGATCGCAATCGTCTCCCGACATACAACAATCCTTACCTTTTGGTCACATTAACACTTGTAATGAGTCAATACCAAAAGCGACGAACTCGAAAGCCTGATATGAAATCTCTTCCTTGCTTTGGAAAAAATGTATAGTATAAAATATGACGTGCTGAAAATCCTACAAAGTTTTGGTATTCGAAAAACAGATGAATTTTCACCCAGAGTTTTTTCTATTTACAGAGGAAAGGTAGCACTCCTTTAAAGGATGCATCTCTCCTATATATTGGTTAATCCCGAAATGAATCAAGTTCAAGAGCCGAACTGAGGCATCTATTAAATCGAACAACTACCTATGCAATGATTCAAAAGACACTGTTTGTAAAGTTTAAAGTTGCGCCAATTCGATTCAGTTTGACTAAACATATGCAACAATTCGCATAAACTGGTTCGATTCGATATGCATAATTTTCTCCAACTTTAGATATTTACCTGATATCTGAATTAAATGATTCAAAAGTCTATCATTATCTACTAATTAAGTAGTATTTCATAACATCGAATAAACTAGGTGTAGAGGAACTGAAGAAGCATAAATCAGAGACAAAACCCAGCTAACAGACTGATTTCAGAATACAACTAAATTCAAGAAAAAATAAAAATTATAATACTATTAGACCCTTTTATTGCAAACATGAAAAAGTAAAACGGTAAATATTATTGCATTTCCTAACGTCCTATAGGATCAAGAACAACCCCAGTAAAAAGGACAAATTTTGACTTCTTTTCCCTTATCATAAACATGAACGGACGATCAACAATAAACTTCTTCGGCCGACTCATTGCCCCAACCCTTCTAGGTGCTTTAACCCTATATGTTACAGCTACAGCTTTCGTGCCTTCTTCATCTACTTCGATAAAAGATTTTTGAACTATTTTTGAAACCGATAGCCCTCCATTTACCATCTTTTTAAACTCACTGGAATTTCGATCAAATGGTGACTTCAATCCCATTTTTTGCATTGTTTCCAACCCTTCACATGTAATGTAACTAAACTTAAATTTTGGTATCCAGATATTGGCTTCAGAAGAACGCTTTTCATGCAATTTGAAATTCTGTCGCAAAAAGGCTCCCTCTGAAGCGGCTTTATGCAACAAATTCTCTAATCCAAATTCCTTCTCCGGGAGAAAGATATACATAGAGAACGTATTCCCTTCATCCCCACTTTGATAAGGGATTTTCAAGACTTCAAAACCATCCAATAATCTAACAGAATATGTTCTACGGTTTGTCATAAAAGGAACTGATTTTCTCCTTCCATTCATCAAGTAAAAATGCTTGTCCTCTGGGTAATCGGGGTTAAAGCCATCCTCCCAAAAGCCCTTAAAGTATAGACAATTCCCAAGAACCAATGTTGCATCATCCAAATCACCGCGGCTAAGGATCTTTGTCACAAGCCCTTTAGTTGATGTTTTGGCCCATGCATTAGCATCTTTAACCACTTCATTCGCCTACAATATTTTTTTTTGAATAAATGATCAATATTTTAACACCCAAAAAAAACCAACGTCCTGTTTGGATTAAATGAAAAACATAGAAAAGTAAGGAGAAAACATTTGCTGTTAAAATAAAAATTATAAATTTATTTGATTCACTAGCCTTGGGCCAACATGTTAACAGATTTTATTATAAACAACCAAACTATCATTATCGCACGGTAAAAAAAAAACCTTTGGGTACTAACAAATATCAAACAAAAAATTACCAGGAAGAATTAAATCTAATAAAATCTAATAATAAAATCTCTGGTTCATTATAAACGAGCAAGCTATCATCATCGTTGGATTAAAATCTCTACTGTTTGTATTACTACTAAATATCAAAAATAAATAAATAAATAAATACTGTTTACGATCAAGTGCAACAAAACATACAAAAGCAACATCGGTTTGTGTGTAAACTCGACGTCATTGTATATGTTTTGTTGGGCATACCTTATTTTCAAAATCACCACTTTTGATATGTGCCTTGTAAATTTTTCGAGCCAGTTTCTGATAAGAATCTTTCAGACGATAATGTCGATCATACCATATACCATTCAAGCATTGCATCACGGATCCTCCTTCGTCATCGCCGCCGTCAGATGTCAAACCCATCATCTTCTCAGAATTGGAATTAACGGCTGTGATTTCTGGGCATTGAAGAAACTCAAGCAACTCCTTCAATGTAGATCCGGTTGCGCCTCCGGCAATCATGTTCAATATGATGTTGTATGACATTGGAGACAATACCAAATTGCTCTTATCATTCTTGAGACCATCGATTATTAGGTTAACGCATAACTGACTGCAAAAATCCATTCTTTTGTTTCTTTGGCTTTTTTAGGGTTCGAGTCATAACTCATAATATATATACTTGGTGTGAAGTGACCCCCAAGCAAGTTGCGTGATTTCTGTTAAAAAAAAAGTATATTAAATATTTTTTATTTTATGTTAAACCATATTTCTGTCTTATTATAAATGGTATTCGGAAACTGGTCCGACTAACTAATCTGGAGTTCGGCTCAGGTCTTGCCTGCAGAGTCTGACTTCTACTCAGGAGTAAAGCATGGCCAAAAGCTCTTTCAACATGGCTGAAATCAGGAAATGTTATAAGTGCTTTCTGGATTTGTTTTTTTAATTAATGCTAATGCTGCGATTTTTATGTCTTTTAACCCTACCACATCACTCTAAGTATCCACCATTCCTTACACTCTTGTACCGTTGATATGTTGGTGAAGAGACCCACAAATTTCCTCTCATGATATGTGGCCATACAACTCATACACATTTACAATCACGTAAAGCATGTAACGGGTTTTCTCGATCTGTTGGCCTGGAAGAAGTTGCAATAGTAATCATCTATGATAATTAATGTGATGTGTAAAGAGTAAATGAACCGTAGGTAGTATATCTCTTCGAGCAAAGCATAAAAAGAGGTTTCCACATCGTGGCCCTTTTTATCACAGATAAATCCTAGCTGGTGATCAAAAACCGTCCCACCTTGTCCATGAACATGAGCACAATTTGAAATGCATGAACTAAAATCTTGAATAGTCCCCATAAATAAGGTTGAGACAGTCCCAAAATAGTCATGATCTAAGATTAATCTTACAACCATAAATATATCCCCTATCATCAAACGTATAACCAAAATCGACACTGATTCAATTAAGTTTTATAGCCCATTTGGAAACACGGTTAAGTCAATTGTGCATGCATCACTTGATAACACAAGAGTCAATCTTTGAAGAAACTGGCATATGTTCATAAACAGCAAGAAAATATATATACTATGAGTATGAATTAATTTTCCCCCCTAACCCTAGCTTTAATGTCCATGAATAATTTGTTTATAGTGATGAAATTTTTGTTTAAAAGTAGAGGGTATGATGGGTACTTACTCTTGGTTTGTGTAAGGTATAGAATCACCTTCTTCATTTCCAAACCATATGTTTAAAACCATCTTCCTCAGCTCTTTTCGTACGACATGTTCATCTTATTGTTGTTTATCACTGTGTTTCGCTTTGAACCTATTGCTCAATATTTGTTGGGTGATCTACATGCCTACAATAACGGCTATACTGATGTATATAGTATTCCTTTTACTTCAATTGATTGCCAAAAAAACCAGTAGATTGTCCTTGCTGGATCCACATCCTCCTCTATCGACGAGGTTTGCATAGGTCAACTTTTGCTTAAATGAATGCACATCCGGGGCGTCCGAAATGTTGAACATTTCTTCAAAAAACTTAAACCGATGGGAAGGTAGATAATTAACACTTCAACGCGTCCCCTCAAGTGTGAGTTTTTAGGCTTTGTCGTTATTGTCATTTTGATGTGATTTATGATGGTCGGATTTTGTTTAGTTCTCGGCTAAACTCCTTTTTAATAATAAAGTGGTTGTTCAAAAAAAAAAAAGGGCCCGTAACAAACCTGGGCAAACATGCATGCCACATAAAGGCATATTAAGGCAGACAAGGCTAACAAAAAAACCCAACACTCGCATAATATAAATGAAAAGACAATGTTGATGCAATTCGAGGGTATCCGAAATGTTGAACTATCATCTCTCCAAAAAACTTAAGCTAATGGAGATGTAGATAATTAACATCTTAAACACTTCAACACGCCCTCTCAAGTAGATAATTAACATGTTAAACACTTCAACACACCACCTCAAGTGCAGCCTACTTCAACACGCCCCCTTAAGTGTTACCTATTAATTAATATTTTTTTAGGTGGATTTTATTGGCACTCGCTATTACTTCTTCTTCTTTTTGAGAAAGCACTCGCTATACTTCTGGAGCCACAATTACCCTTGATGATGGTCGGCTCTGTCATGGCCACGTGTCATGAATATAAATGTTGAACTTAAGTAAAGTACGGAGGACGTCCCGACCCGAGTTCTAGGGTCCGACCGGCATCCACAATAAATCTTACAGAGCGAGCTGCCTCCTCACCTCTCTTGACCACCGCAGGTCAGTTCGGTCTATAGAGTACGCACAAAGCGCGACCATAAGGACTCAGCCACATAGGCGAGCCTTCGAACAATTATACGCACGTTTCGTTATTCTAGAGAAGCTTATGGAGAGAATCCAGCCTTACCAAGGCTCTGATTCGACATTAAAGATAAAGGATATATTATCTCCTAATAATCAGGGATTCATATCTATCCTAATTAACGTTGGTATACCCGAATCCTTGAAGGATACGGCAATATTAAGGTTAAGACTCCCTATATAAACCCCTTGCAAGAACTACGGCCGACTTGATTCCAATTTTAAGTGATTTGATACGTAGGCAGTTTGAGAGCAACTCAAGTTCAGTCAAAATACAATAACAACAATCCCCTCTTTTGGTGTTTGTCGGTGATCGGAGAACTACAATTAGATCGTTCGACCCGAGAACAGTAACGGGTGAATTCCGGCTTCATCAACCCACAAAATTTTATATGTAAATCAGGGGCTGTAAGTAATTATCGAGTGCCAATAAAACTCACATATTTGTTCAAATGAGGTTTTTTGGGGGGACCTGCTATTGGGGGCCCAGCCAAAACGTGTTGTAAATATGAGCAAATCCCATGAAATGGAGCTATGAACATGTGTTAAAACAGTCAACTTTAGCGCAAATTTCGAATACGCTCTATTGTGATTCACTGGGAACTTATTACATTTAATAATACTACTCACGAAGGAGATGATGTTTGGATTTGGAATTACTCGATACAGATATCGGGTGAATAAGAAATTAATGTCTAAAGTTTGTGTAAAACATGTGTATGAGAGGAGTTGAAAGAGTGATCAACTCAAACTCTCCCACATAGGTAAAATGAGAGGCTTGAGCTCCATATTTAAGTGATAATGTGGCACTTATGGATGTGCCCCAAGTGGCAATAGCACTTTTGTCCTGGAGGAAGGACTTAGATTATTCCAAATGCGAGCGTGGCTCTAGAGTTAGAGCTAGAGCTCGGTGTTGTTTGGGTGTTACTATTAATATTTTGGATAAAATTTCTTTATGAAAACCAAAATTTTATTTTAAGTAACAGTTATCATTTTAAGGCACTTGGAAGATTCTGGAACTGTGTGGACGTTTTAAGTCGGCTTACTTAACACGTGATTAATCTTAAGTCGGTTGATTTACTTTTCTTGAGTGAAAAGTCAATCGAAACGTGTGATTCAATCGGTGAAGACTGTGTCATCCGACCAATCGGAATTGATGATGATGTCGGGTAAGAGGCAAATCGTTGAACAAGTCGGCTGTGACTTTTCTTATGGGAAAAGTTGGCCGACTTATGTCATACATCCAATCATATTCGAGTATTGGATCATCTTCTCCAATATATAAAGAATCCATGGGTGATGGTTAGAGTATCGAATTTTCTCTTGTTTCTTTCACTACATGGAGTCTTTCATATAGTCTTGGTTCTTAAGTCAAAGAGAAGTCGGAGCACTCAGTAAGTTTGTCGGAGCTCGGAATTTTGCAGTGGGTCTAAATCCGAGACGTGAAGCCGTTGTATCTTGTGAGATATTTGCTCCTACCGTGAGCACAATACCGAAGCAATTTGTCTTAAGAAAAGAGTAATATACTCGCATCGGTTGATCTCTAGTCATTTATTTTATGCATTGTAATTTTATTTTGTGTATGTTCGAGTCAGATCTGTATTGTAATGGTTCTTTTAATTTTTCGATATATTTAATAAAACAAATTTTATTTTCTCACTTCTATACTTTATATATTATTCCGTAATTACTTCCGATACTCGCAGATTTGTTCCGTAAATCACTCCACACACAATACACTTTACTAACAAGAGGTTGGTCTGGCGGTTGGTATTTCCATATCCACTCGTAATGGAGCTCCGAATACTTAAAGTATGGCGTTTGAGATCTCTTTATTCATCTAGTCAGCATGAAGCTTTGGATAAGTTATCCAATCTGAAACAATTGACGGTTCCACATCCACATGAAAACCTGGTGTCGACTTTATGATCCGCATAAACTTTTATATGTATTGAACCATTAGCTTTGTGAGTACAAACTACAAACGAATGCCATCTCGCTCATAGGTGAAGTTGATCAATACATGTTTGTTGTCTAGAAGACCAGCTATAATGATTTCAACAAGATTTTGTACTTCTTGAAATTTTTGAACTGCTTTTGAGGCACCAGTAGGAAGTTTCACGTATACTTGTTTTGGACAAGGTAAAAAGGTATGAAATAAGATAAACAACAAGCTTCCTGATCTTTAGCATCTGAATCTAACATCCAGTGTCTTGAATAATTTTATACTACTTTTACAAGAACCAGACTGGAAACCATCCGCAAGTACCAATATGGTGTTTGACCTTCAAGAGGAACATGAATCGAATTTACACTAGAGATTTGAGAAGTTGTACAATCTCCTTGTACTATTTGAGTGGGGATCCCCTACTGTGTTGAGTTGTTGTATATGATGTCGTGATCATATAGTTGGTGTTTTTTAATTTTTTTAATTTTTAATTTTTATTCCGAGTGAGTGAAATCTCCCTTTTCCCTTCAATCTCCCTAACATAGCAGCCTGCTCTCAGGGGCTGACGTAGGATTGTTCTTCAACGGGGTCCATAAATTTTTTTAAGAGTAAATTGTTTTTCCAACAGTGTCCAAAAATGTTCTTTATAAAAAAAACTTTAGTAATTTATTATTTTAGCGGTGTCCACGCACCTATTTAGGTACATGTGGTCTGCCACTGTCTGTTGTGTGTTTCAACACAGCAGAGGGCCTCTGCTCATACTAGTCAGCTATAAGTGATGATCCAGAAGAAAAGGCCCCGCGTACCGAAGCACTACAGTAGGTTGAGGAACATTTTTATATTACGCCGTATCAACTTGTCTCTTTGATTTGAAACGAGTGAGATACCTATATTTTCTTAATTAATTGTCAATTGTGACACATTTAGAAAGATGTCTGGATTTTAGGACTAAAAGAAAAGATTTTTGTCAAAAAAGACATTTCACTAGTGAAAGCGAAAGTGAATTACGTTGATTTTCAGCACAAACCAAAGTAATTCACTTTCACTTTCACTAGTGAAATGTCTTTTTTGACAAAAAAAAATCCTTATAGTCTTTTTTACCTGACATCTTTCATATTGTGTCCTTTAGGGTCCTTATCCCTATTTTTTTATAACACTTGTCTATAGTGTGTCCTATATGATTACATTACAAAAGTACATATTGGGCATTCTTGTTATTAGTTTTTTTTTTAGTGGTTTCTTGTTATTAGTTCCATGTCCAATCTTTGTTATAACTAGAACCTCATTAGCTTGGGGTGTCGAAGACTAGTTTGGTTTAAACTATCCATTATTTATTTTGCTGCTTAGCATTCCGTTTCCCATTTGTAATGCCACGGTGGGGCTATTCCCAGCAGTTGTTAAATAAATATCTCAATTTTTAAAATTACAATAAAATAATAAAAAAAGGAAAAATTAGTTATAAATCCACTTTTCTCTCCTATATTAAGCTTTAATCCACACTCTTTTTTTAGTTGCAATAAGGATAAAATAATTTCGCTCGGACCAATATAGCTTATGATGGCTGCGGCAAGACACACGGAGATTATCTCAGAAGTCCAAAACATCTTCCAAAATTGGTTTTGGATTGGCTACCGCTGGTGTCATCTCTCTGCTTGTCTCTATGATTCATCTACAGCTGCTTCATGAATCTGCGTAATAGGAACATTTAGTAATTAATCTTATAATTTGCAGAAAAGCAAGGCCGGAGTGTTCAAATATGCACAAAGAAATGATACCTGTATAGTTCTTTTGATTTTTTGAGGTTGAATGTGAAAGATTTGAGAATATTTTCCGTATCTGATTCATTCCATCACTGTGTATTATATACAAATTACAATCTTCCTGTATAGCTAAAATCAAGGAAGTCTAACTACCAAATCATTCTAAGAATAATCTACAATAAATATAATTATTTCCAATTATTCTAACACTCACCCGCAGTCGAAACAGGAGGCTCGCGGACGTGGAGACTGGTCCGAAAATCTTCAAACAAAACGAGAGGTAATCCTTTGGTAAAAATATCTGCAATCTGATACCGAGAAGGGATATGCAAAACCCGAACTTCACCACGAGCAACCTTCTCGCGAACAAAATGAATATCCATCTCAACATGTTTTGTCCGTTGGTGCTGGACAGGATTCCCTGAAAGATAAACAGCACTGACGTTATCACAATAGACGATAGTAGCCTTGCGAAGTGGACAATGGAGCTCTAAAAGCAGATTCCGAAGCCAACATGACTCCGAAACAACATTCGCAACGCCTCGGTATTCAGCCTCTGCATTGGAACGGGAGAGAGTAGGCTGACGTTTAGAGGACCAGGAAAGCAGATTATCCCCTAAGAAAACACAATATCCGGAAGTAGAGCGTCGAGTGTCCGGGCATCCTCCCCAGTCCGCATCCGTGTAGGTGACCAGATCAGACACCGAGGAAGAGTACAAATGTAAGCCTAGGTGAAGAGTGCCCTGTATATACCGGATAATGCGCTTAAGTGCGTGCATGTGTTCAACACGTGGATCATGCATATGGAGGCACACCTGTTGAACTGCGTAGGAAATGTCCGGACGTGTAAATGTAAGATACTGTAGAGCTCCAGCCAGACTGCGATATAGTGTGGGATCCGCGTAAGGGTCACCACCTGAGGCACCTACCTGCCCTTTCGTATCAACAGGTGTGAGGGACGGTTTGCAGGAAGACATCCCTGCCCGTTCCACGATCTCAGCAGCATATTTACCCTGGGACAAGAACATGCCACCTTTATGGCGGGTGACACGAATCCCCAAAAAATAATTCAGTGGGCCGAGATCCTTCATAGCGAATTCGGAGGCAAGACGTGTCATAATCGTGGTCCGGAGAGCGTCGGAAGAGGCCGTGAGAATGATGTCATCAACATATAATAATAAGTATGCCATATCCTGGCCATGTCGGTAAATAAATAACGATGTGTCGGACTTGCTGTTGGTAAAACCAATAGAGGTTACATAATCCGCAAACCGCTTGTACCAGGCTCTAGGGGCTTGCTTCAATCCATAAAGTGACTTACGGAGCAGACAGACATGATCCGGATGTGACGGGTCCCGAAAACCCAAAGGCTGATACATATACACCACCTCCTTCAGCTCACCATGCAGAAAGGCATTTTTCACGTCTAATTGATGGATCGGCCATCGTTTAGACAAAGAAAGAGAAAGTACTGTCCAAATAGTAGCCGGTTTGACAACCGGACTAAAAGTGTCCCCGCAATCGATCCCTACCTGCTGCGTCTTCCCATCACCTACAAGACGGGCTTTATGCCTCTCAAAAGAACCGTCAGATTTTTCCTTGTGAGTAAAAATCCACATAGAGCGTATAACATTAACAGCAGGTGGACGGGGCACCAACTCCCACGTCCTATTTTTAATAAGAGCATTATATTCATCAGTCATAGCCAATTTCCAATTCGGGTCACGAAGAGCAGTGACAGGGTTATGAGGGAGAGGGGATTTGGTAACCGTGTGGAGATGGGCCTGATCAGGAAAGTATTTAGGATTGGGCAGAAAAACTCCAGTTTGGCTGCGGGTAGTGGGCCGAGACGGAGGAATTGGGGGTGGCTGATTTATAATGGGAGTAGGCTGTTGGGGAGACGTCTGCTGGGCTGGAGGCTGATGGGCCTGGTGCGCTAGAGGAGACTGACCGGCTGGAGATGGTGGAGGGGATTGGGCCGTTTCAGATTGGGCCTGTGCAGCTTGGAGGAAATAGAGCGCAGGTTGGTCAAATTCTTGGCCTAAAAAATCATAAACAGCCGGGGGGGATTTATGTAGGTCCGAAAAAGGAAAACGGGATTCATCGAAGCGAACGTGACGACACGTAATTATTTTATGACTCGATAAATCGTAACATTTATACCCACGATGGTTGGAGGGATACCCAAGAAACACACAAGGAGTAGACCGAGCCTGGAGCTTATTTATCGATGTAGACGGAAATAAAGGATAACACAAGCAACCGAAGACACAAAGGTGTGAATACGAGGGATCTTTGTGGTATAAAAGCTTAATGGGAGATTCGTTGTTCAATAGGCGACTTGGAAAGAGATTAAGAAGATAGGTAGCCATTTGTAGGGCGTGAGGCCAAAAAGAGGGCGGGACAGAGGCATGTAACAAAAGGGTCCGCATGATATTATTAATGGATCATATTTTGCGTTCGGCTTTGCCATTTTGTGATGATGTATGTGGACAGGAAAAACGAAAGGAAATCCCATGAGACTGACATAACTCCCAGAATTGTTTATTATCAAATTCGCGCCCGTTATCACACTGAACACTTTTAATTTTTCTCACGAACTGAGTACGAATATGAGCTTCAAATATAGTGAAAATACGGAGAACTTGGGATTTATGTGCGATAGGGAAAGTCCATAGGAAGTTCGTGTAATCATCCAAAAACAAAACATAATAACGATGGCCCGAAGAACTCAAAATAGGGGATGTCCATAAATCACTATGGATTATATCAAACGGAAACAAAGTTACAGACTCAGACGCAACAAATGGTAATTTAATCTGTTTCCCAAGGACACAAGATTGACACAAACCAGAGGACCGAGAGACGGTAGTGCACTCGATCATTTTATCTTGCCTTAGGCGATCTAAAACATAATGGCCCGGGTGTCCTAGACGTTCATGCCACAGAGAGGATGCTAGCATAGCCATAGGAGGACCATGATTATTTGACCTGGAAGAAATAATAGGGTACAAATCTCCAGTACTTTCACACCTCATGAGGCAGTTCCCCGTCTGTATATCAAAGACAGAAAAACCAAAAGGATCAAACATCACAGAGACATTGTTATCTTTGGTAAACTTTCGAACAGATACGAGGTTTTTAACGATATTCGGGGCATGGAGCACTTTATTTAATACCAAATGGGGGGTGGAATGGGGTAAGACTGCATCACCATAACCACGAATCGGAATACATTGACCACTACCAACTAGAATACCATTATTAGTGCTCATATTAAAATAGGACGAAAGATTACCTTGTGCCGCCGTCATGTGTGACGTGGCCCCGGTGTCCATGTACCAATTTTGATCCGGAGGATATAGAGACATGGTGTGCAGCGCAGCTTCTATATCCGTGGGTACCCATTGTTGAGCCGAAAAAGCTTGTTGCTGTCCAGAAGCAGGCCCAGCCGAAGATCCATTCCCATAAGGACGTGGGCCTAGTACCCCATTTTGAGAAGGGCCAGCATTTCTTCTCCATTGCTGAGCCCAAGGCTGCTGTCGGGTATGATAAGGGCATGGAGGAGCCGCCGGTTGCATCAAATACCACCAGGGGGGAATCTGCCATGACTGACCACCGGCCGGTGGACCTCCCTGTTGACCGCCCTGTTGTCCACCTTGCTGACCACCACCACGGTAGCCATTGCGTCCACCTCCACTCTGTCCGCTACCTCCAGCCTGTCCCCGACCATGTCCATTACCAGAACCTTTGCTGCGATTTCGTTGTCCCCCGTTGCGGCCTTTCTGCTGTAGGCCACGACCAGATGAAGGAGCAGTGGTGTTAGCGCCGGAGGACCCATCATCGGACGCCGCCAGAGCAATGGAGGAGGAGGAGTCCTGTCGGGACCTTTCCAAGATGGTGGTCTCCCCCAAAATCAATTTCGATCGGGCGGCCGTGAAAGAGGGAAGATTCTTCTTATTTTGCATTTCGGTAACAAAATTTGAGTACTGATCTGTTAAGCCTTGAAGCATCTTCAGGACAAGAGCATGATCGTCGATCGGGGCACCAACATTCTGCAGCTGATCTGCCAAATTCTTGCGGCGATTACAATACGCAGTAGTCGAGGGGAAATCCGACAAAACGGTATTGGTAAATTCCTTGTTCAGGTACATGGCTCGGGAATTTTTGTTATCATGAAACAAATCTGCAAGGCGATTCCAGGCCTTTTCAGCAGTGTCGTCGTCGACGAGAATTGAGGTCAGAATGTCGCCGGAGACGGTGGAGTACATCCATTGAAGAACGACAGCATCTAGTCGTTTCCAGAGAGATGGGTTTTCCGATTTGGCCTTGTCGGAGGCTGCCTTCTCCGTGGCATCCGTTGGAGGTATGATATGATCCAAGACGTCATGAACACGTGCTTGGACTTTGAACAACGCAGTCCAGGAGTGATATTCGCTAGAGGCGACATCCAGGGTGATCGGGAATAGAGCCTTGACATTCGTGATGGACAAAGCAGGGTGGAATTTGGAAGAATCACCCATGGCGACACCGGTGACGGAAAGTGGTTGGTGGCGCCGGGAAGAGGAAGGAATCGGAAGGCGTTAGAATCGTAGCCGCTCTGATACCATGAAAGATTTGAGAATATTTTCCGAATCTGATTCATTCCATCACTGTGTATTATATACAAATTACAATCTTCCTGTATAGCTAAAATCAAGGAAGTCTAACTACCAAATCATTCTAAGAATAATCTACAATAAATATAATTATTTCCAATTATTCTAACAGAATGCATATACACTCTTAAGATTTTGCTGCAACATGAGAACATACATGGTATGGCATCATTAATTCATGAAACGGTGATAGTCTGAGAAATGCATAAGTAACTCCAAATGGAAGCTTTTACATTTAATTCCAATCTCAAAAGAAACAATTACCATTAGTTCTTGCTGAGAGCTTTTTTTTTTTTTCCTTTTTGAATAGAATTAGCTAGAATTTAGATCAAGGACATTATGCATCAAAGTGATGTGCTATTGATGATGATTAATGGAGTAGAGTTCTAAGAATTGTAATGGAGCTGAATTTGATTAAACGATCCGGAGATGTGAACGAGCTGAACTGAGAAAATGGGATGAGCTCAATGCTATTAAATGAACAAGAAATCATCTTCTAAAGCCAATTACTCACTCTTAATCTATCTTTTATTTGTTGTTATGATTTAAGCACACTTATATGATTGATAAACGAATCAAGCGGAGCTGAAAATTGATGAACTAAGATGCTTTGTGATTGAGCTGAATTGTGAGTTTATACGACTGATTTTAATGCTATCTATTGAGATACTTGGCTGAATTTGTGACATATGTGTGCCTTGAAGTAGTCCCTTGAATTGAGCCTTAAATGAGCCAGATATTGAGCTATTTTGAGGTTGTTCTTGAGTCGGTCTTCGGATGATGTACCTAAATGGAGCAATGCCTTAAGTGTGTTGTTCACTTGGTTCATATCATTAATCTTTCAAATAAACTTGTTTTGGGGGGTGATACTGATATTGTGATACTGATACTGATACTGTGTTACTGATATTGTAGGCCCCTTCTCTCATTTTTAATAAAAAATTCAGTTCAATATGGAAGCAATCAAAGTAAATGAAGAAAATACAGCTCCATTGTTTGAGTTTATGAAGAAAAGCAACAAGTTCAATGGACTTTTTCAAAGTTCCCAGCCATTTGATATATAAGAATGGGCGCCGTGTTCCCCATCAGAGCTTCCGTTTTGAGGGAGTGAAAAGAGCTTGGGGAATGTTGTACTTGATGTTGTTGCAGCTAATAGACTTTTTCTTGGTGCTTTAGTTTATTTTCAGAGCTTTCATTTTGTCTTGCTGATACTTCTTCCCACATGTTGGTGGTTTTTTATTTTGCAGTAGATTAGACAAGTACTACACGTTCATTATAACCATATTTTTGCATTCTAGAAAATACTTGTATTATGTTTAAATGTTTTAGATCAGACGTGATGCTATTGAACCTTGAACTACATGTGACTGATACTGTGATACTGATACTGTGTTATTGATACTGTGATACTGATACTGTGTTAGTGTAAACGTTGCGATTAAATCCGGCTTTCAAAAACTACGTCGAAAGGGTATTATATGAGATTTCAAAATGAAGAGAAAAAAATATGAACTTTGGTGAAAGAATTTTGATGATCGGTGTTCTAAATCAAAAGTTACGGTCGTTTATAAGAAAACGCTCTGATTATTGCAAATATTATTTCGTCTTTCAAAATTTACGTCGGAAGGGTATCGTATGAGATCTCAAAATAAAGTGCAAAAAAAATGATTTTTGGTGAAAAAAATTTAATGATCAGAGTTCTAAATCAATAGTTACGGTTGTTTGAAAAAAAAAAAAAAAGAGTTGAAGCAGCCGGCAACGGAGAAATTAAAAAAAGAGAAGAACAGAAGCAGCGACGCGAATTGATATAAGGGTATTTTTGTCCGTCTGATTTTTTTTTGTCATTTTTACAACTAAAAAAAGGAGAGTGCCATGTTTATTCTTTTTGTATTAAAAAATGGATTTTTGGCTTCTTCCCTAAAAAAAATAGTTATAACAACTTTATATGTACGTATTGTTATTATAGATAGACCCGTCCAAAGGGTGGAACCGGACCGGACCGGAACCGGAACCGCCGGTTTTAAACAGTGCCGGTTTGACGAACCGCTGGTTTGAAAAACCGGCGGTTTACTGTTCAAAACCGGCGGTTGCCGGTTTGGGCCGGTTCCGGTTTACCCCGGTTTACTCCCGATTCAGATCACGGATCCGGCCACGGTTTTAAAATTTCATATTTTTTTTTTTCATTTTCACATAATACTTATTATTTTCACTGCAATAACAAATAATTATTCTTTTCACTATAATTACTAAAACGAGAGTAATATATATATTTTTTAAGTGGTTTTCTATTCGGTGTTAAAAATAATATTAATATTGTGTTATTTTATTTATACGTAAATAATGTTATTTTAAAAAAATTGTGTTATTTTTTCAACGCTTGTTCCGGTAATTCGGTTGCCTACGTATTTTTTATATGTAATCGTGTCGGAGGCACAACACATATAAAAAAATCAAAGCGAACGTAGTTCTTAATGTTTATTTTTTAGTTTTTTATAGTTTGTTGTAAAAGTTTTTATAGTAATTTTTATTAATGTTTTTTTTAAAGTCTTTAATAGTTTTTGTTATAAATTTTTTATGTCGGTTTTAAGTATACGTTAATTATAAATGTTGTTTTATTAAATATTAGGTGAGATATATTGTGTTTTTTTTATATACGTAAATTGTGTTATTTTTTCAACGCTTGTAATTCAGTTGCCTACGTATTTTTTATATGTAATCGTGTCGGAGGCACAACACATATATAAAAATCAAAGCGAACGTAGTTCTTATTGTTTATTTTTTAGACTTTTATCTAATTTTTTTTTTTAGTCTTTTATAGTCTTCTTATATGTTTTTATAGTATTTAAAGGTTTTTGAAATGTTTGTTTTATTGTAGTCTTTTATAGTATATATATGTGTAATGTGTTTGTATTTTATAGTTTCATACAATTTTTTAGGTTTGTATATGGTTTGTTTGGGTGTTTTTATAGTTTCTTATAGTTTATTTTAGTTTTGTGTAGTGTTGTTATGGTTTGTTATAGGTTATTATTTTTTTTTTGTATTCTTTATAGTATTTTTTTAAATGTTTGTTTTATTGTAGTCTTTTATAGTATTCTTATGTGTTTCTATTATATAGTTTCATATAATTTTTTAGGTTTGTAAATGGTTTTTATGGTTTTTTTTTATAGTTTTATATATTTTTTTTAGTTTAAAGTAGTAAGTATTTTTTAGTTATTTTTAATAGGTTTTTATAGTTTCAATCGGGTTTTTTTTTATGGTTTTTTTAATAGTTTTATATAGGTTTTTTTTTTGTTTTTAGTAGAAGGTTTTTTATAGTTATTTTTAATAGGTTTTTTTAATCTTTTATAGTTGTAAAAAATATATAAGTAAGATATAAATTGCGTACCTTTAATCGATGTCGGTATTTCGAGCGCTTGTTCCTCCTAAAGTTTCAGTGCCACCGCATTCGAACTGTGACTCCTCATCTTCTGACTCAATGTGTTGCACCCTCTTCTTGGCTCGTACCCAATCTTGACAAAGCATTTGCTTCTCTAAAGTGGTGGGATGAAGCGAACATCTTTTATTGGTAAGCACATATCCTGCCATGCTGAAACATCGTTCAACAGTGACGGTCGAAACAGGGCAACTTAAAACTCGACCGCCATCATTGCTAGAACTGGATATTCTTTAACATGTCTCTTCCACCACTTCAATAAGTCGAACTCGAAATCATAGGTATCGATTTCACAGCCTTCAAATGTTGTGTTTAGAAATTTGGACATCTCTGTACGTTGACTGGATGACGATGACGATGTCGCTCCCTTCTGTCGTTTAGAATTCATTTTATCCAGAACTTTTTGAAGTCCCCGTACGAGACCTGTAGGGTTAGTAGAAGCACTTGCGGATGGATTGGGAACCGCTTTGTTTCTCAATCCGTACATATGCCCATATTCAACATACAAAGCGTTTAATAAATTTTCTAGTCTAGCTACTTCAACTATAAAATCTACGGGGGGCACATTATGAGTAACAGACAAAGCATCATAGTAAGAACCTAACATTTTAGACAAACCTACTAGTCTTATACGAGGGTCGAGCATAGAAGAAATGAGATAAGTGTCAGGAATATACAACATGTATTTATTCCATTTCTCCTTCATCGGCTCTAAACATTGAAATAATTTTGCGTCGTGTTCCATGGTTTCAAACTCGGAAGTTATTTCTATACAAGCAGGCAAGACTAAATGTGTTGTGGGTTGATAACATTTTGAAAACAATACTGTAAATTTTTTGAATATTTCAAAAACATCCATCAGTTTCTTGCATGTAGTCCAAATAGAGGGATACAAACGATATTCGCTCGGACAGTGTTCATTTGAAAAATCACAAAATGTATTTTTAATTTTGTTTGTTTTTTTCCAAAGATCATGAGTCGTGTTCCACCTATGCGGTACATCTTGCGGCAGTTTGACAGGCGATGACCTTTCTCTTTAAGAAATTTATACCACTTATTAACAAGAATATTTCTACCTAACACATGTGAAATCGCAGTTTTTATCGAATTAATATTATGGTAAAAAACTCTTAGACCATCCTTTACACATAAATTAAAAATATGGCATAAACATCTAACATGACAAAAATTGACCGTTACAAAGAGGTTCACAATATCGGGATAAGTCGGGAATAGAAGCAGTGTTGTTTGAAGCATTGTCAAACGCAATAGAAAAAACTTTACCTTTTAAATCGTATTCCTAAAAAATATCAACTAATAAAGATGCAATGTTAGAAGCAGTATGATTGTCGTTAAATAAACAAAAAGCAAGTAACTTTTTTTGGACAATCCAAGTGTTGTCAATCCTGTGACTCGACACGCCCAAATAATAATTGTTCGTCCTCCTATCCTCCCAAATATCGGCACATACACATATTCGGAATTTATTTTTCTTCAAACTTTCTATAATAATATTTTGTCGTTTAATAAATTTATTTTTGAAATCCCTAGTAACCGTTGCACGAGGGATACGAGTAAAAGCCGGCTGCAAAGCCCCTTGTACGTAGCTTTCAAAAAGAGGATTCTCAGGAAAGCTAAAAGGCAGACCCATCCCAGCAACAAGATCCGTGGTTAGATCTCTACAGTTATCACGACTATAAATAAAGAGTGGATTAGTGTTACCTCCGCTGGAGCTCGGCATGTTTAGCTGGGTTTGAGAATGATGACGGTCAAATTATACCCGTAAAAGTCATCAACTTTGTCCTTAAATCGGGATTAATAATATATATTTTATGATAAATCACATATTTATATTTATTATTTAATGTTATGTGTTTTATATTATATAATTTGGTATTTATCCATTTATAAGATATAATTTGATATTTATCCATTTTTTTATATAAATTGGTATTTATCCATTTTTATTTAAATATGATTTATTTTGGGATAAATATCTATTTTGCAGATTTGGATAATTATGGAGGATAAATACAAATGGAAGAATTAAAATCTCAAGATAAATCCAAGAAAATCCGGATGCATTGAAGATAAAGATCGGATAAGCATGACAAAAGCCGGCAAACCAATCCAAGATAGCGTCAACTTTGTGGGGGACGCATAAAGGGGGGCGCACCTTATTATTTTGAGATTGGCCGGGAGTTATCTCTTATTTGTTTGACATTTTGAAGTATATCTCTTAATTAGCTTGAACCCCTATAAATAGAGGCATGTAATACACGCCATTTACACACCTTAGAAGAATACAATTCACAACATTTGTTTTATTTTCAATATATGTTTTCTTTATTTTATGTTCTTTCATTACGGAGTCGTTAGAATCTCCGGTTAGAGATCGTATCGAAGAGTGGGAATCACGCTCGTCTTCGAGGGTAATGTCTACTCAATTATGCAGTCTTTCTTCGTAGATCTAATTTATTTCGTTATGGAGTAGTCGTTTTGTGTATTGATTTCGTGATGTAGTTAATTATCGAACCCATGTTTATGTAGACGTAAAAGACGTTTCACGAGCAAATCTGGTTCAGATCTGAGCTTGTTGGCAGCGAGCTTATGTCTCGTTGGTAACAAGATCTGTGATGTTCTTGATTTGTCTGTGAACGGCTTTGACTACGTCAGGTTCTCTGCTTTGTAATTCAAACGAGTAATTAAACTTGATCAACTTAATTATTTGTCATCGTAATTTAACATGAGACCTAAAAAGTGATTGTTATTTAGGACAGAGATTGAATCGGTGTCTAAGAAGTACGCCTAATCATAGGAATGTTGCTTAGATGAGGTTACGGAAGTTATATGAGATGGAGACTAAAAATGTGAAGTCACGTAATGGAGACACGATGATCTAGATGGCCTAACCGGAGCTAGATCTATTTTAGGGGATGACTCTCGTAGTCAGAATAATTAATCTTAAATGTCTTGTTTTGTCTCGTCGTCAATCTACATAGCATGGGGGAATAATTACTACTAGCGTTATCAATACCGTTTGTCAATTATTTATAAAACCTATAAAAATAAGTGTCGTTGTGTCTTTTGTTGGTTTTGTGTTTCTATTGTGTCAATTTTATTTCTGAGTTATTTGTTGGTCGTAGACCGCCTTTAATTTGCTTTTTAGTTTAATAAGTCATATTTCGTTTAAGCCGAGTCTCTGTGGGATCGACCTCGACTCTATCTAACTATACTACGATTGAACCTAGTTCTCTTGCTAGTGTGTTAT
This sequence comes from Gentiana dahurica var. dahurica, assembly GCA_024500145.1. NCBI lineage: Eukaryota > Viridiplantae > Streptophyta > Magnoliopsida > Gentianales > Gentianaceae > Gentiana > Gentiana dahurica. The sequence continues at coordinate 15,002,700 of CM044907.1, read as the reverse complement.
TTAGGTATCGAGTATTTTTATTACTTGGACCGTGCATCAGAGAAGCGCCGTCTTGCAATTTTTCTGGATGTTTACTTAAAATGTGACTCCGCATCGTTCCGTAACCACCGGAATGTTTAAATTGGTATTTTTGGCCACAGAAAATGCACACCCCGAAGAAATATATTCCGCTGTTAGCTAATGCTATTTCATCAGTCCGATGAACCTTTGTGAAAAATTTCGTAAAAACTCTCGATCTTAACCTTTTTTCTTGTGCTTTGAATCGGGTAATTTCACCACCATCTAAATTGACTGACTCGGGAGTAGGAGTAGGATCATCCAAACCACTAGCACTAGCACCACGCCGACTCCCACCACGTCCTCGTCTTGGACGGGAAGCATTCGGAAATACATCATGATCATCATCAATGTCGACTTCATCATTATCTTCATCTTCGTTTAGGCTGATGTTAAAATTTCCAGGTTGAGACATTATATCGTCGTAATGACTATCAAATTCATCTTGATTGTAACCTGAAGGTGTGTCGAACTGAGGAATGTGATTACCGGTGACAGGGTCTGTATAATATTGGGGTCTATAACCACCAGCAAGATCATCCGATTCCGGCACAACCGTGTCATCACAGAAAGTTTCATTTCGATTGCCTTGTGTTGATGCACCTCTTCTTGACATTGTACAAAATCTAAATTACATATAACGGTTATAAAAAAAATTAAATTAACTAACCAATTTTACTTATAACTAAAACCGAATTGAAGTAACGATTAAATCAGAACAACTTCAAATTTCGGTCTAGTAAAGTAAATTTGATTATAAAATTTAAATTTTTTTTACACTTGCAAAAAAATTAGTTGAATATAATACAAAACCAAATTTACTTATAACTAAAACCAAATTGAAGTAACGATTAAATCAGAACAACTTCAAAAATTCGGTATCGTAAAGTAAATTTGATTGTTGTTTTTAACAACTAAACAAACTTGATAATCAAAGAAATTAGTAGAAGATATAAGAAATGAGTAGAAGATTGAGAGAGATTGGTGTGAGATTGGTGTAGGAATGAGGTAGTATTTATAGGAATTTTTTGGGGTGTTTGGGAGAAAAAAAAAATTTTTAAAAAATATATATAAAAAAAAAATTAATAGCCGTTGCATAAATAGCCGTTGGGCCAGTTCCGGATCCGGTTCCGGTCCGGTTCCGGCCGGTTTCACCCGGTTCCGGCCGGTTCCAGCGAAACCGGTTCAAACCGGCGGTTCCAGTTCCGGTTCCAATAATCACAAACCGGTACAAACCGGCCAACCGGCGGTTTCCCAAACCGACGGTTCCACAAACCGCCGGTTTGTGAACCGGCGGTTCCGGTTCCAACCGGCGGTTCCGGTTTTGGTTGGCCAGGTCTAATTATAGTGCATAAATTTTATTTTTATCCAGAACCAAATCTTACTTGACGTAACAAACCACTATGAATAAAAACATTTATGGTGAAACCTTATTTATAATAAAAAAAAACCTAAAAAATACATTTTTAAAATTCTCATTAATTGGTTGAAATTCATGACATGCTTGTCCTTCTACTTGGTACTCAACCACCACAAAATCTTTGTATATATACACATATTTTTCCTAAAACAACAAAAAAATAAAATCAATTATAAATGTGTGAAAGATTCGGGTCATCCAACTTCCTTAACGATCTCTTCAGTTTTTTTTTTTCTTTCCCTTTAAGTGCATCTCTATTGTTGGACCTATTAAAGAGGACATGTCCTAGTGTCCTACTAGGAATACTTGCTATTGTATGGTACCTTTAACAAAGTCTATAAACTATGTGTTTATAGTTTATACACATATTCTTTAGTCATTACAATAAATAACCTATAAAGCTTTAATCAACCATTACGCTCCACCTCTCAAATAATTTTCGGTTCTTAAAAAATGATTAAACTCTAACAATGAGGGTCATCACTCATACTGTCTAATAAGATGAATGGAGATATTAATCAGATAAACTAGTAACTCGGAGTCTTGGATTTCCTATTATACAAAAAAAAACTGAAATTAATATTTTTTTATTGGGTTCGAAACTCCACAATTCACCTTATTTTTTCCTTTCCTTGTTAGCACATCATATACAAGAATTAATTTTACAAGAATTGGGGCTAAAAAATCCTTTTCAAATGTTAAACTTTTTCTTCCAAAAGGAGATGCTCTTTGCTAATTAATTATCTGCCAAAATGAGCCGGCTGGTTTTCAATACACTGCAAAATAAATTGCGTCATCGCTTGCGTAAACATCTTGAATTCTAAGTACAACTTAGTGACTTACCAAAGTAATCGCTCTCATGACACGTCGTATCTATAAATTGTAACCTGGCAACATCGGTGCACAAGTTTAAAGTAAAAAAAATATACAGGTAATTCTAGTTGGCTTGTTTGTTTTGTTGTATACAAGTGTTTAGTAACGAAGATTAAATAGATTTGGTTTCATAACTTTAGTATGATAACTTGTTGGGACAGATTGTTCATACTCTTAAGAAATATAGTTGCGTCTTTATTACCACCAATTGGTTTTAGTACAACGGTAACGCTTGATCCTAACATGGTATCGGAGCCAGAGGTCACGGGATCAAACCCTGGTTGAAACATTATTAAAAAAAGAAATTGTGCTAGTGTTGGGACAGATTGCTCACACTTGATGGGCGTTCGGACATGATGCCCATACTCTTGAATGAAAACATGGTATCGGAGCCATGGGTCACGGGATCAAACCCTGGTTGGAACATTATTAAATAAAGAAATTGAATGAAAACATGGTATCGAGTCCTAACATGGTATCAGAGCCAGATGTCACGGGATCAAACCCTTGTTGAAACATTATTAAAAAAAAGAAATTGTGCTAGTGTTGAGACAGATTGCTCACACTTGATGGGCGTTCGGACAGGATGCCCATACTCTTGAATGAAAACATGGTATCGGAGCCAGAGGTCACAGGATCAAACCCTGGTTGGAACATTATTAAATAAAGAAATTGAATGAAAACATGGTATCGAGTGTTGGGACAGATTACCCATACTCTTGAATGAAAATCGTGCAAATGTTGGACAAATTGCCAAAACTTGAGAGGGGGGGGGGGGGTGTTGAGACAGATTGCCATACTCTTAATGTATAAGAAATATAGTTGTGCCTTTACTATCACCAATTGGTTTTTGTACAACGGTAAGCGCTTGATCCTAACATGCTATCAGAGCCAGAGGTCATTAGATCGAACCCTGGTTGGAACATTATGAAAAAAAAAATTGTGCAATTGTTGGACAGATTGCCCACACTTGAAGAAAAAAATTATGCAAGTGTTGGATAGATCGCCAACACTAGACGGGGGTGCTGAGACAGATTGCCCACACTCTTAATGTATAAGGAAATATAGTAGCACCTTTATTAACACCAATTAGTTTTAGTACAACGGTAAGCGCTTGATCTTAACATGGTATCGGAGCCAGAGGTCATGAGATCGAACCATGGTTGGAACTTTATTTAAAAAAATTGTGCAAGTGTTGGGACAGATTGCCAACACTTAATGGGGGTGTTGGGACAGATTGTCCACACTCTTGAATGAAAATTGTTCAAGTACATGACAGATTGCCAACACTTAAGGGGGGTGTTGGGACAGATTGTCCACACTCTTAAGAAATATAGTAGCACATTTACTACCACCAATTGGTTTTAATAGAATGGTAAGCGCTTGATTCTTAGCATAACTTGCACAAGTTGAAAGAATGTCTCGAAGTCAAGACACATTTTATCGGAAGAGAAAAAATTAGGGGCTTTCTAGCCATTCATACACGTTGGGGTTGCGTGGGCTATAGGGCCAGACATAATTGCACGTAAGATCGTAATCTGACTTATATCCAGACACTTATTCAACCCCAACATGGGTTGGAAGTGATAGAAAAACGATAGATTTAGTGTACTACCTGAATAGCGGATTAATTCACATGAGCGTTTCATATATTCATTGTTATCCGACTCCTTTATATCTATTTGTCATCGTGATCCAAGCCCTGAAAAGAGAAAAGAAGAATTCCATTCACACAAGAACGGTATGACATATGATGCTACGTGCGTACTAGAGCTTCCTGTCTTTGCATATTTTTCTGAATGATCACTAACCGATGGTACACATGCAGTATATATAGGCAGAACGAGAGACCTATTGTAATATTCCGATTTTTGAAAATGCATAGACATGTCATTTTACGAAAACGAAATATTTTTTTTTTATTATTTTGGATTGAGTTTGCATAAAAAAGGAAATTATTAATTGTTGGTAATTAATATAGAAAGGAATAATGGAGAAATAATGTGGAGGTTTTATTCATAGAAAATAACCTCCCATTAATTATTGGTTATTGTCTGGAGGTTACCTTTTGGAATCAGAAAACTTAACGTTCAAACTTCAGAGCCAAAGAAAAGTTAAGAAGGAGAAGCGGGTTTCTCAAAATTCTCACAAGATACTTAATCGTTTTTAGATTCGAGTAGAGCGGGAGAATCGTGAAGAGACAAGGATCGTTTTGATACTAAAAGCTTGAAGTTTTATCAAGGTATGAAAATAGCCCTAATCTTGGATTCACCACGTTTTGATCATGTTTGGTTGAAGAAGGTTGTGTAATTCGTAGTTCTGAATAGTTAGAAACCTTGATCCTAATCAGTTATTGAATTGGTTATGGATCAAATAGGCTTTGTTGGAGTTTGGGGAAGTGCTGCAGATTTCCTTGAAGTTTGCCTTGAAGTCTTTGATCAAGTAAGAAGATCTTCTCTATTGCTTTAAATTGAGTTTTATGAAGTTAGGGTTGTGATTTGATGTGGTTTGATGATAGAAATCATGCCAAGATGTTGTTGTGCAAGTATGTGATGCTATACCATGTTAAAGTTACGTTTTTCTGCTGTTTTCTTGCTTATCTGTGATAAACATGTTTGTAGTTGGGTAGAAATCGGAAAAGTGCAGAAAACTGCACTTATGGCTGATTGTGCGCTCAAAGCGTGCACATTGAGCAGAATGCACACGCTTCGATGTAGCAGAATGCCTGGTTTTTGGTTCAGGGCCCTAATGTGTGCGCATTAGGGGTAATGCATGCGCATTGGCCAAGGGACAAGGTGGGGAAGGGATTCAGAGTCGTTTGTGCGCGCGCATAGGGGTGCAATGCGTGCGCATTGTCAGAACAACAACATCCTGAATAGTTCTGGGAGCAGCATGCGTGCACATTGTGCCAGTTTGTTATGTTAGCTTGTTTTAAGGCCCGAGACCAGTTTTGAATGTTGTCTCTTGGTCTAATAATGTTAAATGAACATGAACAAGCCTGGATTAAGCGTCTAATACGTTTAGTTCCAGCACCGAATGGATTCTTCATAAGAGTTGAAGTTCGGGACCGTCGAAAAAGCATGATAGGCTTGTGCTTTGATTAATTAGTATTCATCAATGTTTGTGTATGTGTTTAGGCTGTTGTGTCTAGAGTCTAAGTGAGGGAGTAAGGTTGTTAAGTGAGTTTTACCTTGAAAATACTTCGGTTGTTAGTAAATCAATAATAAACTACATAAGTGTATAGTAAAAGACTAAACATCATGTTACTCTTGGTACGGCACCAGACTATATCACAATGTGTGGGCGGTCAGATAAAGTGAATAACTCTACTGGCCTCTAAATGGCTAAATGGTAGAGGGACTTCGCCGAACGTGTACACTATCGGGTCCAACCCGTGGCTATTGGTGTGATCCACTAATAGGTTGCAAACGATACCTCCTGGTGCGTATCATCATGCGTAGTGCCCTTGAGTGCCGATGTAACAAACTTTAGCTAAGCTAGAGACAAATAGACACGACATGTTGATGAGCATGAAATGAACCCTAAAGTTGTGTCGGTCACATAAAGATAACTTAATAATTACGTAAACCCCTTTTCATGAAACTTAATTAACGCAATAGCTTCTATTTCTTGCTAATTACCTTTGTACTTACCTCAAATGCATGTTTGTTTGTGTTTTGGGTTTGGAAGACGAACATGTTGAGCAGGATTTTGATGAGGACTTCGAGGATGATATGTGATCATGCTTGTTATTTTATGCTAGTTTTCATTTACTATTTTCAAACTATGTTCTAGACTATGCTGTAATTTCCTTTAGAGACATGTTGTACTTTCATTTGGAATTCTTGTAAGATAACTTTGTTGTATTTATTTTTAGACATCGTAATGTTGTAAGATTTGTTTATCGTTGTTGTAAGATATCTTTCCATCTTTAGTATGTTTGCTTCTATTCTTGTTAAAAACAAATACACCAAAGTCTTTTAGTTTCCGTTACTGCTAAACTCGATACGACGTAGTAGATACTTACGGATAATATTGAATTTATTTAATATTATACGTGCCAAACGTTCTTTTCCGTGTAATGACTCGCTATCCGAAAACGGGACGTTACACCTATGGTGTTATTAGATAATGATGTCTAAGATTCTTAGCCATCATTGGACTCTCTCTAATATGCAATTTAATAAACCAGAAAAACACTAAGTGGTCATAACGTGATAACTATAAGTGCCAAATAATATTATCTATTTCTCGTTAGATAAATAAGAGACAATTCCAGTAGGCACAACCTTTAAATCACACAATTTGTGTGCATTAAATCCAACAATTATATATCCTTCCACCAAATGGAACGGCATCTTAGCCAACTTGACTTCAATGAACAGGAAGAAACGTTGCTTCAACCACAACAAACGGTTCTTCAATCAGCATCTTGATCAAACTATAAGAATTTAGTCAATTTTGGTCCTACATGGCAATTATGCCCAGTCAGCGTGTGTGTATAAAATGACAGGAAAACCCAAAAAAAATTCCCTATCGTTGCAATGTGTCCTAATAGTGAGACATTATTTTAACTTGTGGGACTTAATTGCTAAATTAGAATTATATGAGACCAAATTTAATACTATCTTCGTCTCAAAATGTAATTTCATTTAATTTTTTGGTTTTGTCCCAAAATGTAAGTCTAATTAAAAAACTAATAAAGCATTTATTACATTTTTCTCATTCTATCACTCATTTATTATATATTCAACCACTTTTTACTACTTTACATTAATACCAATGAAAGGTCATTTTAGTCTTTTTAATCAAAATTAATGATACATAAAAAATTTAACTAACTTTCTTAATAAGTGTATAAAAGTTCAAACGGATTTATATTTTGAGACGGAAGTAGATTAAGTTAAAGTTATGAGACCAATTTCACGAAGTTCCCGATAAATAATCAGGTATGCATCAATGCATGCACAGTTTCATAGAAAAAAAGTATAAGCACTAAGTCACACTTTCCACATTTCAGGAATAATCCAAGAATATACTTTGCGTAAGAACTTCACCTACTGTTTTCTTTATTAATAACACACCCTGATTTAAGGTAGATTAGAGTTTTTTATTGGACAAAACTATGGATTGATGCCACTTGTTACGTCTTTTTGCACACATTTCATTTCATGTTCCATTCAATGAAAACATGTTTCTTTGAATTTTATAGCGCCACAATTATCTACAAATTTTAATAAATAAAATATGCGAGAAATAATAAACGGATTCAATAAAAGTCACTTATTTTATTAAATTATTTTATCATGACTATGTGAAAGGAATTTATTTATTATTCAAAACGATTTTTTAAATTGATGAGTTTTTTTCCAAGTCAATTCTATACACTAAAAGTCTACCTTTCAAGTCAACAACTGTTGTGTATAACCTTGCAGTCTATGTATTTTATTGAAGTCTGTTCCCCGAAATTGACTTTCATATAAATCAAACTTTTAGAGGGAAACTTAAGTAATGCTGACGAATCTCGATAAAACAACATTGTTTGACAAAGAATAATCACAATAAATTTACAATAGTTTGATGTTATTGTTACAAATTTATCACAATATTGATCATATGCAAATAGATCTATATAAGCACACTAAATCATTACTATGCGGTATATATTGCAATATTTATACAATTGAAAGAATGCGATAGAACCGATCAATATTAGTAAGGAAAGCTAAAATCAATCAATTACAATATTTACAATATATTCAATCCATCACAATAATTTCAGAATATTTGCTATTACGCCCCCTCTTGTGCTTCGTCCGCAGACGCACAACCTGTCACGCCAAAGAGAAAATGGAACGTGAGGTAAGGACTTCGTAAGAGCATCTGTAATTTCATCTTGAGCCGAGATATGAGAAACCTGAATGACACCGTTAGAAATCTGATCCGAAATGAAATTTTAGTCAATAACGACATGCTTCATACGTGAGTGAAAAAACATGATTGACACAAAGTTGTGTAGCCCAAAGATATTTAACCTCAATGCAAGATCGAGCAACGACACGTTGCTTCTTGGATGACCAGGAAAGAAGATTATGACCAAGAAGGATGGTGTAGGCACTTATGGAGGTGTAAACATCTTTTTCCCACCCAGTCAGCATCGGAAAAAGCACGCAACACTAGTGGGGACGAGCGAAACCATATATTGCAGTAGACGCTTAACAAGAGACCAAAGGTGAGTAGTGGGTTGGTGCATGAACTTGGCGAGTTGGCTGACAACAAAGTCAACATCCGGTCGAGTAAAGAGTACATATTGAATAGGAACATCCAATTGACTTGAAGCAATCAGACTGCTGATCTCAATTGCAAATTTATGTGATTTCAAACTGTTTCAGATGGATGTGAAGTCTATTTTTCTTAATGAACTGATCACAAAAGGGATGTGTATGTCAGTCAGCGACAAACACCATCCATATAATGTTTATAAGTTAAAGAAGACTTTGTATGGTCTGAGACATGCACCCTGGGCTTGGTATGACATGTTAACTTCTTATCTTTTGTCATACAGTTTTGCAAGAGGCAATGAAGACATTACATTGTTTCTAAAGAAAGAAAAACAAGATTTGCAAGTAGTACAAGTTTATGTTGATGATTGTGCAAGGATTTTAAATATATAATGACTAAAGAGTCCTTCATAGATGAGCTGAACTTCTTTCCAGGGACGCAAGTAAAGCAGACAAACGATGGAACTCATATTAGACAAACAAAGTGCTTGTGGAATCCGAAGCTAAAGAGGCTATGAATGGCATCAATGGGCATAACACTTAGCCATCCTGAGAAGGTTATATTATTGCTAATTGCAGGAGTATGCCAAGAGAAATCCAAATGAAGGTGTCGATTACCTTGCAAAATGTGGAAGAAACTGTAATTCTAGTGTTATTTTTCTAAATGATCCTCAGAATGAACTTGTTTGTATTAGTGTGGAGAAAGACATGAAGGGAGCTTCTTCTGGTAGTTAGTTGAGTTTAGTTTTTGCGAGCCTTTGCCATACGAGAGCACTGGAAAAAAATCCAGATCTATCTAAAAATATCATATTTTTTCAAACATTTATTTTTAAACTAATATTTTTTTCGTAATTAGCAAAGTTACGTCTCTAAACAAATATTATTTTGGTGAACTATCTAAACGAAAAACACTCCTTTTATAGAAAAGACCATTAATGATGCTTACAAATCGGCTTGGTATAATTTCGGGTACTTAGATCATTTTAGGAGGAATCCAACAAGAAAAATGATGTTTTTTTTGATGATTTATGGTTGCATCAATAAGACTGCTTACGTATTCAGTGTATGTGTGATTAAGCTAATAACATAGTTATGAAAGGGATGACAAGGGTCTAGTATATAAGAGTCATACGTGGAGAGTTAATGTATGAATCCCTGATTTGAGGCCTGTGATTGAAGGCTTGCCATCGTGGAGAGGCCATGGCTGAATTAGGCTAAAATCTTGAAATGTAATATATCTTAGGATCAATGCAGTTATTAGAAATCAATCGTGGGATCCTGCCCATAAATGTGTTGTAAATGTCCTCTGTGCTCGAAAACGATATGTTCTTGTTAATGAGTGACTAGGATGTGTGGGTCGGCGAAATGGCTAATGCTGAGCTGAGATGATGTCCGCTGAGTCAAGACGGAACCGACCTAATGACCTGAACTCTGAAGATGAACAGAGTAGGGCCGGTAGTGTCTTGGCTGAAGGTTTCAGGCTAATATGACCAAGACACTACCGACCCAATAGTGGGCTAATTCCGAGTTGGCCCATTTGCTAATATGACCCAATAAAAAAGCCTTAGAAGTGTCAGATGACATTCGGATCATACCTGTAGCGCCCTCAAAACCCCCGGGTCTTGTAGAGCTAAGTGAGTCATAAATGATCTGGTCAACTACTTAGACCGTCATCATCGCTTGGTCTAGAAGGACTAATTCGAGTTGACAAAAATTCAATGTGGGATATCACATTCACCCTCCCCCGTTTATAAGCAAGGAGCGGGCTCGCCAAGATTTGTCCCAGACTCATCCCTACTTAGACTCATACGATTATTACTACATCTTTTTAAATTTTACCCCTTTATTATATTGTCACCTATTTTTCACCATTTTGCATTAATAACAGTCAAATATCATTTTAGATTTATCCCATCAAAATTAATGACACATAAATCATTTAACCATATTTCTTAATCTGTATGAAAAAAATTCAAACGGATTTATATTTTGGGACGGGATAGTGTGTGTGTGTGTGTGTGTGTGTGTGTATATATCAAGTATAAAGTTATAATTTTTTTTTGTAAAATTGTAAAATGATTATATAGTCATATATTGGTTTTATAAACCGCTGATGTGACAGTGTGAAAAGTTTTATAATAAGAGGAAAAGATTTATGAAAAAAAGATTTATGGACAATCATAAAGCTTTATATCATACATCTTTTAAATAATAAATGTCTACTTTTTAAAAGAGAATAAAATTAAAAGACTGTAATGTATATCACTTTCATAAAATGTCAGTAATACACTAAGATAAGCAAGTAAAATTATATTCTAGGGACTCCCTACTAGGGAACTGTCTACGTGGCAGCATCTGGACTACACAATTTCCACACACGGGGCATTATGTATTCCAACTCAGGAAACTGTGTGATCCAGATCCTGTCACGTAAACAGTTCCCTACTAGGGAGTTCCTACAGTAGAACGACCCGATAAGCAAACCCATACGATCAGATGTTCCACAAATAACAGCTTTTTTTTGTTCACACTCCTTACTTATAAAGCGGTTGGTACGTTGGTACTTTGACCCGACTACGTTGTACCATGCATATTCCTTTTTTTATTTTTTTATTTTATTTTTGGTTTTATGAATCGTGTAGTCTGCTATTCAACTTTCATCGACGAGAAAGACCGCCGGTTGGGGAGGGAATCTTTTGGCAATCCTGAAGCCAACGTCTTTTTTTGGTAAAATGTTCAACGAATTGAATTGAATTGAATAAGTTGTATCACGTGTCTTTGAATCTCAAGGAGCAGAAAATATGGACTAAATTTCAAAATAATAAAATAAAAATATGGACTTGACCGTACTTCTACTTTTCTTTCTTCCTATTGACTTGATAGTAGTAGTTTTTTCTACCGCATTTATGAAGAATATAATTGTTCAAAATAATAAGGTATTTTTAATAACAACGTAATCCATCTATTCAAACAACTTACGGTGGTCGAAATATGTTTTCAATCCTCTCAAAGTCGAATTTTATATATAAATTTTATTGAGAATGCTTTAAAAGATTCCTGCAATTAATCGTAATATTTAGTATTTATTGTATTCGCCCATCAAAATTATGAGGATACAATCCTTCATTATCTTCACCTGAGAATACTCTAGAAGATTCTCGACAATAAGATATTAATTATCTATATTGTGCAAGTATTGGGAGAGATGATCCATAACTTGAGGGATTTGTTAAAGTTTATAACATGTTAATTAGCTATATTCTTCAAATGTTGGGAGAGATGGCCCCAAACTTGAGGAGGCGTGTAAAATGTATAAGATGTTAATTATCTACTTCCCCATATGCTTAACCTTTTGGAAAAGATGCTAGTTCAACAGAGACCAACGATAGCCGGAAGAACGGAATGCAAGGCCACCATCGGAGACTAAGGTTTCCTCAATATGGTTATCCATAATCGACGAATGAAACACTTTAAACACCAAAAAAAATTGGAAAAGCGGAAGAAAATGGACGCTGGCAGCCAAAGGCCGCCGGCACCGTCCCTTGAAACACATAAGAAGCAGTGAGATAAGAAGAGAGAAGAGAGAAGCGAGAGCAAAGTATGTGATAGAGAGAACAATTATACGGTCGTGATAGGTTTATTGGGGAAGGACATGAAAACCATGTGGATTATCAAACTCCATAACTTGATAAGAAGACATCTTTGTGAAAACGTAAATGTATTTTTAATTTTAGTCGAGATTTCAACTCACACATATGGTTATTTTAGATCCATCCCATAAAAATTGTCCATTTTTTATAGTGCATACAGATTAAAAAAACAATTAATGTGTTGTATTTTAGGTGGTGATGGACAAATATACTACCATTACATAATAATGCTCTTTTGGAATATGAAACGAATATATAAACATTAAATGTCATGATAGGGATATATTTGGAAAAAGTGTATTAAATGATCTATTGGTTTTCTAGATTGACACTTTTTATGGAACAATTCATTTCTTAAAAGTAGACACTTTTTATGGGACGGAGGTAGTATTTATTTTTCTTAATGATTAATAATTTTTCTTAATTGTTGTAACGCCCCACTCCCGGATACCAAATCATTATCCGGAAGAGAAGGTCCGGCGTGTATAACATTAAATAACTCCAATATTATACGTAAGCTTCTACATCGTCGTATCAAAATAAAGCAAACGGAAGCTAAAAAAATCGGGTAAAACCATAAAAGCTATTAAGAACAGAAACTCAAACATTTTAAAGATGGAAAGTTTAACTTACAACAACGAATTTCCAAAGTCTTACAAATACGATGTCTCAAAAGGAAAACACAAACTTGACTTACAACACAGTCTTTAAATTAACATACAACTAAGTCTAGTACATCATAAAATATAAGAAACTGAAACATCAACAAGCATCATCAATTATCATCCTCGTAGTCCTTATCGAACTCCGGATCAATTTGTTCATCTTCTCAGCCCAAAAGCACAAAACAAACATGCAATTGAGGTAAGTGCATAGGTATTTAGTAAAGAGGAAGAAGCTATTGAATAATTAAGTTTTACAACGAAAGGTTTATATCATTATTAAGTTGTTTTTGTGAGACCGACTCAAACTCTAGGGTTCACTTCATGCTCATCAACATGTCGTGCCTATTTGTTTCTAGCTTATTTTATCTTTGTTACATTAGTATTCAAAGGCACTACGCACGGTGCTACTCACCACGAAGTATCTGGGTGCAACCTATCAGTGGTTCACACCAATAACCACGGGCTAGCTCCGATAGTGTACACGATCGGCGAAGTCCCTCCGTACTTGGGGTCTTGTAAACCTACGGAGTTATTCATTCGCTGAGTCCCTCTACTCCTGTAGCCATTGGGCCAGCAGAGTTATTCACTTTATCTGACCGCTCACACAGCTCGATATAAACTTGTGCCTTACCCAGAATAACATGATGTTTAGGCTTTTAGCTACACAAGTACGCTTGTTATTTATTGTTAACTAGTAACCTAAGTGTTTTCAAGCAAGGCTCCCTCACTCCTTCCACTCCGTCTCTTAAGACATTCTAGACACCACATCCTAACACATACACAGACATTGATGAATACTAATCCATCAAAGCACAAGCCAATCATGCTTTTCCGACGGTCCTGAACTCTTAGGAAGAATCCATTCGGCGCAGGAACTAAACGCATCAGAAGCTAAATCATGGCTTGTTCATGTTCATCTAATGTTATTAGATCAATAAACAACATTCCAAACTAGAATCGGGGCTCAAAACACATAAAAAAATCACAAACATGCCCTTTTTGGTGCACGCTGTGCCTTTTTGGCGCGTGCCAAAACTCAAGCAGGAGCCAAACAGCTCTCGGTTTCCGTTTTAGCACACGTTAAAAACTCTCTAAATCAATCATGTCCCTTCTGTTTCACTTTTACCGCGTGCCAAAACACTAAAACTGCCCTAAAACACAGCTTTATGCACTTTTACGATTTCCAAACCAATCCAAACATCTTTAACACCAAAATACTATGAAAAACAGCAGCAAAACAAGTTCTGAACATGCTATAACATATCATATCACAACAACAACACTTCGGCATGATTTCTAACAACAAAGGCATGACAAAACTCAACCTAATACATCATAAAACTATAACTATTCAATAGGAAGAGTCTCTTACTTGTTAGCAAGCGATTCCAAGATCGCAACACTTCTCCAAAAGTTTAACAAAAACCTATTTGATCCATAATTGATTCAAGAACTAATTAGGATAAAAGTTTCTAACTATTCAGAACTACGAATTAAACCAAACAACATCTCATAACTTGATCAAACTCATTGATTCCAAAAGTAGGGTATTATTACCTTTGCCAAAACTTCAAACTTTTAGTATCAACACGATCTTTGTCTTCTCACGAATCTGGTGTTCTACTCATATCTAAAATTCGTCAAGAACTTGTGTAGAATTATGAAGATGTCTTTCAACCCTTTTTTTTTCTTATTTGCTCTCAAAACTAACGTTCAAACTTGCCAAGAAGTTTGATTTTGTGACAAAAGCATACTTAGTGGGAGGTTTATTCTCCCAAATAAAACCTCTCATATTAAGTCTCCATTATCTCCCCTTAATTGCTCATTAATTACAATTAAGTCCAAGTTTTCCATTAATATATATATATATATATATATATATATATATATATATATATATATATATATATATATATATATATATATATATATAATACTTTAATCACAAATAAAATAAATATAACATTACGTTTTAGCAAAATGACACGTCTGTTTTTTTCCGAAAATGAGAATATTACAATTGTGTCAATCCAATTCCTAATCAAACTTTATTTTCTCTAGGTAATTATCTAAATGAAAATCTTAAGTTCTCGATGATTATCTCTTCCCAGTTTTATTTGAAATTTACTCTTTATCAAATTTTATTTTCTAAATTCCTTCTTAAAAAACAAACTTATTTCATAAATTAGAATTATAGGTCAATACATTTATACAAAGAGATATAACTATTATGAATATGGTGTTGATAATATATGTGTTGGTATAGAGATTATTAGTTGAGAGAGAGTAGAACTTAAAATTTAGAAATTAAATATATTGTGTTGATAATATCTATATATAATATATAGAGGAGAGGATTTAACCCGTTTAACCTCAATTACCCGACCCAAACCCGGTTAAAAAATAAAAAATATTAATAAAAAAACAAAAAAAACACATATCCACTCCAAATAATAATAATAATAATAATAATAATAATAATAATAATAATAATAATAATAATAATAATAATAATAATAAATTCACATCAAATCAAATCCTCATTTTATGGCAATCATTTCCGCAATACAGCTAACAAATCATGCATATCAAATCGTATTCATAACTTCCTCAATCTCACTAATTCTTTCATGAAATTTTTTTTTATGGGATAATCAATTTTAAATATACCACCATCAGCTACACAAAGCAACACCATCATCAGCTACATATACGCTATTGACTGCATCGCAACACCATCTTCCTACGTGACTTCCATCGTACATCAATCAGTTGTTGGAGTTTCTCTATGTTCCGATGAGGTTCCTTCATATGCGAAAGGCCGGACTTTCCATTATCTAAGGTAGGTCTTTTCTAATTTTATCTCAAATTTTTATGTCAGCATCTTTCAATTACAACTTACGGTATAAGTTTTTTTTTTGAAGGGATTTACGGTGTATGGTTGGATCGGTTTTACGTTTAACGGTAGATGTCTTCATCTGTTTATGGTCTTAATTATAATCATTCCGGTGATTCCATTAGGTTTTTTAGGTATTTTAATTGGTAGCTCTTGATGCGGACAATGCTTTTGGGAAATAGATGGCTTACACGAGAAATTGGACAAAGCTTCGGTATTGATCCAACTTGATCTATACGAGGTGGTAGATCACACTTTACGAAGCTACGGTATAAAATCATTGTTTTTAATTGCTTTTTAATTGTTGCAGCTTATTAGCAAGGTTTGCACAAGGTTTTTTTCTGGGCCACTTTTACTTATTTGCGTAACAGTGTTATATGATTAATGGCAGATAAAAAGCTCTGAATAGGTTTTTTGATAGTTTCTTTTGGACAGGGGAGAGTGCAAATTAAGAAAGTTATATATTTGGGAGGTGAGCAATGAAGTTGATTTCTGGTAGATGTAATGAGATCGAGGAAGATGATTTTGTTTCTCACTCTTGGTATGTAATTTTTCTCTTCCAAACATGATTCAACAGAATGGGATTTTGTTTTTTTTTTTTTTTAAAGGGAGGTGGGCTTGGGAGAGTTGTTGTCGAAGCTATGAATAATAAAATTGTTAGAGCGAACCCAGAAACCGAGGAGTTTGTACCATCTTTTAACACTTTAATTGGTAGCTAAGCTTGGTTATGTGTAAATTAGTATGCTGCAGTAATTATTTTAATTTGAGTGACTTGAAAGAACAGTTTTGACCAAGAATGTTGCATTCTTGAACATCTTATTCAATGTAGACAGACGACATTTCGGTGTCTGCTCTTAATTTGTTTCATTTTGGGGGGGAGGGGGGATGGCAACCGGTTTAGCTTGCTTCTCTTGGATATGGTGCTCTAGGCTCCGGTCTATTGTTTTTTCGCAAATTTGGCGGATGCTGTAGGTTGGCTTTTGATCCGGCAGAATGAGACCTTTTTTTCCCTGCAAATACAGTTTACTGTAGTATGTATGTTGATGGGAGAAGTAAATTTACATTTGTTTTGTTTATAATTAATTTCATATTTTAATTGTCTTTTTCTTTTAAAATATTGAGAGTTTGCAATTTTATCATTTTGTAAGTACCGTTTGCTTCATCTTTTAATTCATTGTTTTGTTAAGTTGTCAAATCAATATTTTCCGTGAAAATTATTTATATCAATATCTATATCTATCCTAATATATAAAAGGAAGGATTTAAAATTGATTTGACCCAAACCCTGTAATTACCCGCTGCAAACCCGGTTGGCTTCGTTTCAAAAAAAAAATCACCACATTAAATACAAAATATCATCCTATTGAAATTCTATTTTTTAGTTTTTTCTCCATTACCACCATATTAATTACACAATATTCGCCACATTAAATGCAGAATATCATCCAATTCAATTATTATTCAATTCAAATTCTTTTTTTTAGTTTTTTTTCCTTTAAGACCACATTAACTACACAATACCAAAATTGCTCCAATAAATGTGGTGCCAAAATGTAGAAGTACTTATTATTTTTCGTGGTGGTTTTTTTCTTCCCTAAAAAATTGATATTCGGTTTTTGTATTTTTAAATTCAATAATTAAAGTATTTTGATGATTTTCATTTTTGTATTTTTATTTTTGAACTTTAGTGTTTTTAATTTAATAATCAATCAAAGATTTTAATTGATTCTTTTATTTATAACAATAATAAACCAATGATTTTGATGGTTTTTGTTTTTGTATGTCATCCAATTCAAATATTATTCAATTCAAATTATTTTTTTTTAGTTTTTTTTCCTTTAAGATCACATTAACTACACAATACCAAAATTGCTCCAATAAATGTGGTGCCAAATTGTAGAAGTATTTATTATTTTTCATGGTGGTTGTTTTCTTCCTAAAAAATTGATATTCCGTTTTTGTATTTTTAAATTCAATAATTAAAGTAGTTTGATGATTTTTGTTTTTGTATTTTTATTTACGGTTTTTATTTTGCACTTTAGCGTTTTTAATTTAATAATCAATCAAAGATTTTAATTGATTTTTCGGTTTTTTATAACAATAATTAACCAATGGTTTGAT
Organism: Gentiana dahurica var. dahurica; assembly: GCA_024500145.1. NCBI lineage: Eukaryota > Viridiplantae > Streptophyta > Magnoliopsida > Gentianales > Gentianaceae > Gentiana > Gentiana dahurica. The sequence continues at coordinate 14,984,737 of CM044907.1, read as the reverse complement.
GATTTTTGTTTTTGTATTTTTAATTGATTTTCATTAATTACATAATATCATCCAACTCAATATTTTATACCATTCAATGTCATTCCTGCTTAATAAACATGCCAGTAAAATCTTCTTATCATCCTTCGAAAAAAAACTTCTTTTAAAATATATGTTCTCCAGTGCAATGCTCTAAGCATAAATATAACGACAATTAATGCATCATTATAACTTTTGGACATTTTGTGTTGTTTGTTTTTTATTCTATCTAACGCTGGAAACGAATAGTAATCTTAAATAAAAGAATTTTAATAGCTAGCATTATATGTTCGGTGCATATTGTTTCTAAATTTGAACACCATCCCCGTGCGTTATGCACAGGTTCACGGCCATTTTGATCCGTTCCATGCCCGTCTTTAAAAAAATAATAAAATCCATTCAGTTAGCCTTCTCGAATCTCGGCAAATCATTCAAGAAAATAAATTCGGCAATAACTGCAAAAATCTTGGCAATAACTGCAAAAATCTCGACAATAGCTACTTTGATTCGATTACACATATCATTCCCAAAAATACTCAACTAATTATGCATTTAATGCAGTATTTTTGGAATCTCAAATAAAGGGAAATAACAATTTGATTTTGAATTTTGAATAATATTTATGTATCCATGAATAAATATGAAATTAATGCAAATTTTTTAAAATCTCAAGTAAAAGGAAATAAAATTTTGAATTTTGAATTTAAATAACAATTATGTATTCAATGCAGTATTTTCGGAATTTCAAGTGAAAGGAAATAATATTTGCACATGACTTTTTAATACACAAGAAAACTAATTCCTTGTTAAATTAAACATGTGTGGCGCCATTAACAATATTGACCTAGTCAATATTAATTTTGCCATTACACAATAAGCAGGAATTGTTAATATTGCCATTAATATTGACTAGGTCAATATTGTTAATGGCGCCACACATGTTTAATTTAACAAGGAATTAGTTTTCTTGTGTATTAAAAAGTCATGTGCATAAAATATTTATTGGATTTATTTATTTGGAATAATAAAATCCTTGGAGGCTAAGTTTACTCTTCTATCCTTGGGTGGTGGTAGGCTACGGTGGGGTGTGGGTTGGGTAGGATAGAGAATGATGGGGTGTTGGGAAGGTATGGTGGTATGATCAGTAAAGTAGGGTAGGGTTAGGGTGGATGAACGGGAGTAGAGTAGGTAATGGGTAAGTAGGTAGGATGTCGATGGTAAGATATGGTGATATCGGGTAGGGTAGGATAGGGCGGTGGGTATGGTATGATATCGGTGAGTAGGGCAGGGTGGGAAGAGAGGTATGGTGCAATGAGGTATGACGTAGGACTACCCACCCCTTTATCTGCAGGTAATCACATTGTCATACGTCTCCGTGCAATGCACGGGTTTATGACTAGTATGAATATATGATGTTAATATATTTCCTAAATTCCTTCTAAAAAAACCAACTTATTTCATAAATTAGAATTATAGGTCAATACATTTATACAAAGAGTGATTGCTATTATGAATATGGTGTTGATAATATATGTGTTGCTATAGAGATTATTAGTACAGAGAGAGTAGAACTTAAAATTTAGAAATTACCGCCTTATTGTATAACCCAATTTTTATTGTGAAGGAGAGTGCACATCAGCTCGTATATGAGCAATAGGTTCATTAGAGCAACCATACTAACGCAATTGTGGAGATATTTTTTCTTCATTTTTGGTAAAATAGAATCGATAATTGGACAAATGTAAAATAATGGATGCAAAATAAACAATTCTTTTGGAGGCCACCTCCCCTCCCCCTCCCTCTTGTCTATTTTGAGAGAGCCAAAGAGACAAGAAGTGTGTCAAATTTTTTTATCAATATTTAATATTATTTTATCAATAAATTCAAAATATTTACTATCATTATCACATCTAGGCACACACAAATAATTTCTACAATCATTTTATATTTATCACCATTACAACATCACATAACACAAAAATTATCCTACAATCTTTTTATATTTATCTTTCACTTATCTTTCGCCACGTCAGTCCAACATCAACAATCAACAAGCTTCTCCCCCAATCACCATTAGGGTTCCTTTAACTTAAACCCGAATAGAGAGACCATCCTAAATCGTAGACAATGTATTCGGCCTGACGTCAGCAAGTGAATTAGCTCTCTCAATAGTAGCACGGGCAGTAGGAGCTACCACATTCTCAGATGCAGAATTTCGGATAGGTAGGGTGCAATCCCCGCACTTGGTGCCACAATGGTTTGAGCACTGATCTCAGCACCCGAAGTGCTAGCAGATATTTGACCAAAAATGGCAGCAGGAGCTCTTCGGGCATTCATTGCATTGCCGATAACTCCTGACAAGGAAATCACTGTAAAAAAAAGAGCACAAGAAAATATGTAAGACAATATGCAAAATCAAAGAAGTATAAACAAAGGAAATACAAGTTGAAAAGAAACAATAAGAGTTGTCCTTCAACCACTTTTAGATTCCTCCGAAAGAGAGTTATAATTCTCAGGTCTGGCACTCTCCAGCTCAGCCAGTTCAAGTACATTCGAGAAAAATGAAGAGGTGGTGAGAAAAATACCCTGACGCCGGATTGCAAATAAATCTCGGTACCTATTACTAGATAAGAGTACATTCGTGTCATTATTGGAATGAATGTCACTCAAGTGGGTAATCTCAGCCAATCCGATAGCTCGGATAAAGAAAAGACTTTTCTTCCACCCCTTGGTATGGGCATAAGTCTTAACCCAAATAGAAAAAAAGGCACACTTGTCTCCCGTGAAGACCTAGTAATTAATGAAACTATACCGACTTGCCACAGTGTGACACCTCCTAATGTCGAAAAAGGTTAAAAACAGTGGAACTAAAAACTGAATACCAACTATTCTACAGGAAAAAGTGAAACCAATGACGGTCCCAACTTCATTTGGGGCTAGTTGAGGAAGGCTTAAATATTGTAATGAACCAGGACGTGATAAACAACATGAATCATCGGAATCCTAAGACCAGCGGCCAATTGTTCAACGTAAATTGCACTATAATCCTTATGAGGGGAGTTATCTCTCTCAAGACATATAGGAAGAAAGGGATTGAAAATATTCATGTCTATACCGTATTGGTTGCAATAGGTTATCATTCACTCCTCTGTGAGGGTGGAAGGAATGCCTTCGGCCGGACAGGGTCCGGTCCTGGCATACAGAGGTATCAACGGAAGAATATTCATCAGAACCTGATATGTCTATATAGCACCTCGGAAACAGCCAATCTAGCCACCAGGTTGAATTAGGCTCGCGGCCATAGCATCCGCAGCGCCAATCTAATTAAGGTCGCGGCATTCAGGTCCCCGCCAAGAGCATTCAAACCTTTGAGGTCACTAGTAGCTCAGAGGGCCGACCTGTGACCTTAGACAATGGGTCCATAAGAGACCGCACGAGCCTTAGAAGGGAACAACAAAGGAGCCAGCCAAGACGGGACGAAGAGTAGGCGACCTTGCGGGTGGCAATCTCTGCGGCCACATAAGACGCGCCGCCAAGATATTTAGTCTACTTGACTCCAAGATATTTTGCTTGTCTTTGCTTAAGCCCTAAGCTTCTCTCCTCCCTATAAAAGGAGGGCTTGTGTAACTAAAGAAGATATATGCTATTTGATAAAGAGAACTAAACTTTGTCAAAATACCTACTCTGTGAAGCATTCATACACACCTCCATACCGCCGCCGTGCACCACCAGCCACAATCACTACAAACACTTCTAATAAGCCATATATCCATTAAACAAACAACCGCTTAGCCACCGTGATAATAATCGCATTATCAGAACCCTTTGTAGATTCTGGAACAGAATGATCACGAGCCTCAAAGAATGCGGCTTCTGAGATATCCTCGCTAATAGCGTCATCTGACAAACTTCGTCTAACGGAAGACATGGTTAAGAAAAGAGATTGAACTACAACAAAAAGAAGAGACTTACTTGTGTTGAAGGTCTAGAAATGGTATTTCTACAAGGAAGACGAAGACGCGTAATTTTCTTGAGTGAAAGCATAAAGATTGAAGACGGTAAATTGTGAATGGCGATATCACCCTCTTTTCTAGAGAAAGATGTCGTTAAGTTGATGACGAAATTTCCTCTTCCATTAGGATAATCATCGAAATCCGCTAGATCTTCAAAAAAATCTTAAGAGACGCCCCGAGATATGTGCAAGACATTTAAATTTCAACATACGGGTTGTCAGACATCAATCACATCAGAAACGATTAGACTCCAGCCTATTAGTTCGGGTCACGTCACTCTACTAGAAGACCTCACATGCGATCTCTGACCTAGCTCAGTTTGGGGACTTTTGACAAGGGTATAATCCGAAGAGTATTTGTATTATTCATATTGGGCCTCAAGCAGGTCAAAAGAGGTTTATGAGCCAGTTCAGCATAAGCCCGCAGTTGGGCCTTCAATCCAATGAGCTAAGTCTGGAATAAGCCGGCCTCCTTTATGTCGCCCATAAAGTTGAGCAAACCTCATCTTATCATCGATCAGCCGACACAGCCATTCGGGTCGCTACTCAACATAACAAGTCGTCCCCGACTTCCACATACGGTTACATGTCACGATTTTAGCATAATTGAGTTATAATTGCCCCACGATTGACATTAGAACGGCCTTCAATCACAATTCCTACAATCAAGGGATTCATACATTAACTCATTAACCCCCCACGCGGGATATCACTATATAAATGACTCTTATCATCTCTTTCAGAATTACGTTATATTGCCCTAATCTGATACATACTGGATACGCAGACAGCCTCAACCACGCAACTACAAATCATCAACAAATCTCTAATTGATTATAGTTGGAATCTGTCAAAAGAATCTCATTATCCGATATCGTCATTACCTTTAACTAATTGCACATAATCTGAAGGAAAGTTCTTGGTGCACCCGCCATATGCGAAGTGCACCCGCGTAAAATGATATGGTCTATATACTTTTGAATTGAATTCAAATTGTAAGATCTAAATTTATTTAAATGTTATTTCACCACATGTGAAGATACTACAAAATAACTATCCTAATCTAAACGAGTAGAAAAAGCAACACATAATTTGCTTTTTTTTTTTTAGTGAAAGCAAAAAAAACATCATTGTCCTATCAAATCGGATGATGGCCAGCGCATTAAGAGGGGCCAGCGCATTAAGAGTACTTTTTGTAAGGTAAAAGGCCATCCAGTACAAGATGCCGTACTTTTTTGTTTTACCTTTTTATTTCTTTGATCCAAAGCAAATTTAAACATCAAAACTCAACCACACAAAAAGATCTGAAAACAACACATGATCTTCCATACCAGCATCACTTTTATTACTATATTTTTCACATTTCTAATACATTAGAAAGCTTTCCATCAGAAACAATGGAAAAAACCTTAAAAGGACAGGTGATACAAAATGAACTCAGCTTCTATAATACAAAAGTGAGTTGCCACCACTACCCCTCTCATTACATGAACACTCCTCCACTCCAAATCCATTCAACATACTAGTAATAAAAAGTAAAATACAAAGGGCAGATCTGTCATCTGTCTCTCCCCTCAGTCATGGGTTTGCAAGAAAAAATCCAGATGATGTTCTGCACCTCAATTTCAATCTCTATCCATTCATCATAGGGGGGCTTGTCTGGTGGACCATGAAGCTGTGAAGAAAGCCAGATCTTTACATGATTTACTAATTATAGCATACATAGTTCAGATATATTGCTTTATTAGGTTGGACCTCCCATAGACATGTTCTCTCCTCCATTGATGATCCATGGATGCCCTGCAAAATTAGCACAAAGAAGTTTAGTCCACTTAAAACAATATTTAGCATTCTCAAACAATATTATGAATGTTAAATTGCAAAAAAGGTCAAAACAGAACCCCCAAAAAAAACCCACAACATACTATCAAGCAGAAAACAGGGCATTTCCATAGCTAAACTTCCAATCTTGAAAAGACAGTTAGGGGAGGTTTGGGGGGTTTTTAGGCTAAAAAGGTGCAAACTTTAGCTGAAAGAAAAGAATGAAGGATCACTTACTTAAAACTTGATCAGCAGAAAACCTTCTGGAAACATCCTTGCAGATCATCTTTCTAAGCAAATCCTTAGCTTCAGGGGAAACTGACCTAAAATACTTGGTGGGAAAACGCAAATTAGCCCTCAAAACAGCTTGAAACGTCTCTGTAGCAGTCTCCCCATAGAAAGGAGCAACCCCAGAAAGCAAAATGTACAGAATCACGCCGGCGCTCCAAACATCAACTTTCTCATTGTAATCCCTTCCGGCCAAAACCTCCGGCGCAACATAATAAGGGGTGCCAACGATTCCACTCATTAAACCCCTTTCACAATTCATCATAAACCACTCAGCTGACCCAAAATCAGCCAGTTTCAACCTTCCCCTTGAATCAAACAGAATGTTGTCTGGCTTAATATCCCTATGGGCAACCCCTAAATGGTGACAATGACTAATCGCATACATCAATTGCTTCAAAATTAACGCCGCTTCCGTTTCAGGAAACGGACCCTGAGAAGAAATCCGAGCGAATAAATCGTCCCCTGCCGGACACAGCTCAGAAATCAAATAAAGATGATCCTCCTCGTCGTAGATTTTATGGATCCGAAGAATATTCGGATGGCCAGTGACGAGCTGCAAAATCTTGGGCTCTTTATCAAGACACTCACGGTCGGTGGAATCTAAAAGTAGACTTTTGTCAACAGATTTACAGGCAAATGACTCGCCGGTAGACGGAGAAAAGCAGCGGTAGACAACGCCGAATCTACCACGGCCGATCTCTTCACAGAATTGGTATTCGCTCTTGAGGAAGCTCTCGCACATGATATGTTTGTCTTTTTGTGTCTTAGGATGTTGAATTAGTTAAACTCACAGTTCGTTCAGGTGGAAAATATTTATAGAGAAAATAAATAGAGAAAGGAGTCTTTGAAGAATATTCCCAAGTATAATGGGGTTTTTGAGTTTTTTTTTTTTTAAAGACATTTTCTTTTCTTTTTTAAGACATTTTCTTTTCTAGATGTTATTAGACTTTTAGAGAGAAAAAAAAAAAAAAAAAAAAAAAAACAAAAAACCTTTAGAGGGAGGGGAGTCTTACGTTTGGTATGACGTTTAGACTGAAAATTATTGGTGTAGAATATGTAATATGTTACCGTAACTGAATAGGAAATTATTATTATTATTTTTTTTTTTTGAGGAAAACTGAATAGGATTTTGTTTTAGTTATATACTACAGTATTACGTAGTATTCACTTTTTTGATTTTAAAGGAATTAAACTTAAGTTTATAATAGATATATATGTCTAATCTATCTATTTATATATATGTTTTTTTTTTTTTGATAAAAAATTTACATATATATTTTAGAAGGTATTTTAAATTAATTATCCGGATTTTAGACCCAAACCCGTTCGGTGACCCGGAAATAAATAAAATATAAAATTCAAACAATTCTTATTCATCCTGGAATTAATGTCATTAAATATCCCTATAATCCCGACCATAATTGAAAAAAGAAAAAGGAAAAAGAAAATTAAAGAAGACACCAAGGTGCTCACTCAATGAGAAAGGAGATTCAAAGCAATGATAATTTTAGGGTTTAAGGTTTAGAGTTTAAGATTAGGCATTAAATATAAAATCAAGGAGATTCAAAGCAAATGATAGTTTTATCGGAAAAAGCAAAATTAGCTTTTGTGATGACGATAATAAAACCATATCAATTAATTTGAAAATCCTTTAATTTTTAGCAGCAAAAACAAATTATTGAAAATTTAGAAATTCAATCGGTTACCAAGTCCTTTTTTTAGCCGCAAAAACAAATCATTGAAAATTTAGAAATTCAATCGGTTACTAGAAAATAATAATAATGCAGTCACTTTTTTGTTATTCGATAGACGTAGTTTACATGAACATAAAAACATGGATATGGAAATCTACATTTTTTTTTGATTGATAGGATGGAATTCTACTATTAATAAAATAAAATACAACTTCAATCAAAAATGTTGATTATTCTATAAACAGATATATTTTTCATCTATTACAATTGCTCTCGATAATAGTCATTTTCACTAAAATATTTTGTTCCTTAATATGTGTTACCTTATAATACTTTTTTTGAGGTGTTACCTTAAATGACGAATAAAACCTTTATTATCTATCATCTTTAGATTATTTATATTTTTATTTGAACTCAAACTTCAAAATTACCGTATTATTAATAGGAAAAGGAATTATGTTTATTCATTAAGATCAAAAAAATATGTTTACTAAAAAACTTAAAAATTACGATTTTGACATGGGGTCAGAATTTTGTTAATTTTTTTTCCCGTATCACATATATATTTGAATATTCAATTCTATACATGTAATTAAGAGACAATAGATAAAAATAGGGGGTCAACACATAAAAATTAAGGGGTTAATTCCACATATATTTGTGTTTATAAAAAAAATTATCTACTATTTAACAAAATATTATTGTTTTAGAGGGTCGACCGCACCCGAAATACTCTATGTAGAGCCGCCCATGCCTCCATCCCAAAATTTATGTCCGTCTAGGTTTTTGTGTTTGTCCAAGAACTTTGTTTATTCATTGAATTCACTCTCTTCAACAATGTATCATGTCACATGCCTTGTTAAATTTGATTTGTTTTTTTTCTTTAGTTTATCTATTGTTAAATTTGATTTGTTTTTTTTCTTTAGTTTATCTATGACATTGAAAAATAAGGGCCAGTACACATAAAAAATACTACCCTGTTTTAAAATAAGTGTCATATTGTTAGTTTTTACGCATATTAAGAAATATAATAATGTATTGTGTTTCATACTACATTAATATATTTATCCTCACAAATAATAAATATTTGTTTTGGGATATGAAATAAATGTCATAAATAAATGTTGGACTAAGGTTATCTTTGAAAAATAAGCATTAAATGATGCATTGGTAATATAAAGTGACACTTTTTATGGGACAATTGTTTTCTAAAATATGAACACTTATTTTGGGATGGAGGTAGTATGAACCTTAAAAAAAATCCGCTGTAATATTTTTTTTAGCGGGTCGGGTGACCCATTTCATTCAATGTGTAGCCGTCCCTGTCTCCCCGTGCATGATGCACAGGTTCTTAGGCTAGTATTCGTATATTTTACATGTGTTGTTCACATTTTGATAATCAGATAATCTTCAAAAAATAAAATAAAATATTAAGATAATCGAATCACCTTCAGATTAAACAAATCACTTAAAATAAATTTTTTTATTTGTGGGGGGATTCAGCATTTGTATTTTTTTTCCCTAACGGATTTCAAACACTGGTCTCCATAAGACGTTATAGTCTAGCTCACCAATAGATCGATGCACCTTGTGCTTCGGCATTTGTATTTGATTGGTGATAAATTGTTTTAAAACTGATTTTGCATTGTGCAAGCCTGCAAGGAAATATTAGGATTTAAATGAAGTGGTGGAAACTGGAAAGATGTAATATCCCAAAAGCAAGTAAAGGGGGTATTTTTGAATTTTCATCTAAAAGAATATAGGGAGAATTAGCAAAAGGATAAAAATATTTTCTAAATTATTGAATATATATAACACATTTTCAAATCGTTTGCATAAATAACAATTTTTTTTAAAAGGGTGCAGGACACGCATGTTAAAAAGAAAAACGACACATATTGTCTATCATATATTATTTTTACACATTTATATCTCAATATACAACTTTAAACTTGAAAATTCTTTCACTAAATTTTTCATTTTTTCATTCTCTTTATTTTGAGACTACATCCACCATATTCCTGTGTAATTTCTGAAAATCTACTGTCGAAATTCACTATTATTCGAAATCTACTATCGAAATTCACTGTTTTTTCGTGAGATTCACTGAGTGAATTTCGATAGAAAATCTCACGAAAAACGATTAAATGATATCGAACCAAATCTCAAAAAAAAATTATGAAAAAATAAAAAAAATTCGGTGAAATTTTCATCACGTTTAGAGATGTAGATCAAAAGATATAAGTGTTTTAAAATGAAGTTGGAAAGAAAAATTTAAAAAAAAATGAGAATAGGCGAAAGGTTTTTCTTTTTTTTTTTTTTTTTTTTTTTTTTTTTTTGGGGTTGTCCTTTTCCGTGTAAATATATATTTGGGTGTCCAGTTAACTAAAAATATTTCAATATTTTTTCATTTTCCTAAGGTGGTTCTATTGGCACCCGCAGTTTTACTATTGACACGTTTTGTGATTATTTTTTTCTACTTCCGGCATCATACATATATTCTTGTTTTACTTCCGGCTTTTCGATATCAACATCATTGGACTGACGTTTTTAAGTTATGACACTTTAATAATGTAAACGTCGGTGCCATTGACTTTCGTTTATAAACAGCAACGTCAATCGCACTGTTGTTACTATTCAAAACCACTAACTTTGCGTTCATTAAAAAAATTCATGGTGTCGAAGTAATTTTTTTGTGGTGTCGGAAATAATGTGGTGTCGGTAGTAGAAATGGGGTTGGAGAACCCCCATTCCCTAATTCTCTAAAGAATATAGAAGGCCCGACATTTAGGTTTTTTCCCCGGGAGAGGACCAAAGAGGTACCTATGAAAGCATATATACTAGTTAGATAAACTCATCCTACTGACCCAAGAATTAAAGGATCCTTGCCAGAAAAAAAACATCTTTTTTTTTTTTTTTTTTTTTGTTTGTTTGTTTGAGTTTAGAACCAAAAGATGCTAAAGTATGAGAAACAACAACGTTCAATCTAGGAGCATAAACAATGGATAATAAAACTGTTAGCAGGAACATTAAGATTCAAATTAACGGTCGTAGCATGCATCATCAGATCGACTCCATGTTAAAAGGGACATGAAACATACACAGTTGAAAGATTTAAACTCCCAAAAAGCCATTGAAGCAAAACTATAATTAAACCTCCCGAGGGCTCCAAAACCGATTATTAAAAATAACATTACACATGGCTTTCCTAAATGTACCAAATAAAATAGAAAGATAAGGACGCTATGTCCATTAATTGATGGAATTAGGAGCATCAGAGATGCTATTGCACATGATGTATGCCGTACCTTTTTTAGCGTGTGAGAACTTTTTAGCTAGATTGGACAATATATATATATATATATATATATATATATATATATATATATATATATATATATATATATATAGGTGACATTGTGTGTATGTTTATCACTTGAATCTTGTCATGACTATTTGTGATAGTAATTGATATTGAGATTGTAGTATGTATCGAAACATAATGGTTGTATGTATTGGCATGACTACCGCTCTTCTGGCCCGATACCACCAGTTAAGTAGTTGACATGCTAGATGTGCATGGACAATACCAGTTGTTTATATTCTTGTTCTTGAGTTTATTTTGTCTTATCTTTCACCCCCTCTCATTTGAAATTCTGAATATCTATTTCAATGGTTCCACGTGAATCTCGTGCGATATCACAGTAATTAAAGGCTGACATGTTCAACTGTCACGGATGGGGCATGCGACGAGCGATATGTTTCTATTTACCCTCAGGGTAGGTTTGGGTCATTACAAAACATCAGTATGTACAACCAACAGTTCAACATTTTTTATGAATTCACCTAATTGTTTGTATGAATTCACCTAATTGTTCAACATCAGTATGTATGAATTCACCTAATTGTTTGTTATGTAGTTACGACACTAAAACTACAAGACATTGTTTAGTTGATTATGATATTCCGGCTTCTGTCTAGAGGCCGGTGAAAAAAAAAGTTTGTTTTGAACGTATCAAGTTGCCACTCCAAGTAAATATTTCCTTAAAATTTCTGTTGTGTACACGACCTAATTCAGGGTTGTCCCTGAGTTTTAATAGGCCTTAGGCAAAATAATAAAACGGGGCCCTCCGAATAAAACAAACGATTTTTAAAAGAAATATATATCACAATTTTTTTTGGGACTAATAAACATATTTTATTAAAGGACCCGCAAGAGAAACAATGTGGCATGTTTTGTTCGACTACGACGCCGCAAGGGCGGTCTGGAGAGCCTCACCTATAGGGAATCGGTTGAATCAACAGTCCTCAGGGTTTCGAGAATTTTTTGGGGATCTTCTTGAGCATTTCACAGGGGAAGAGGTGTCTGAGTTCTGTATAACACTGTGGAACCTTTGGAAGGCCCGCTGTAGTGCTGTTTTTGAGGGCGTGCCTATCTATGTTTCACGAGTTGTTGTGACTTCGAATGCAGCGGCGCAGGAATATCGTCAGGTGATGAGTGGCGCTATAGAAGGGCGAGTAGAGATTGCACATCCGGCTGTGTGGAGTCCACCACCCTCAGGGTCTTGAAAATGTAATTCGGAAGCCTCGGTAACAGATGCAGGTGCGGGTATCGGGCTGATTTTCAGAGACTCTGTGGGATCCATTGGAGCGGCATTCTCCTATCACTTTGACCCAGGCGATTCACCAGCACTTCTGGAGATGCGTGCGATTTTGCTGGCTCTGGCTGAGGTTGGTCGACTTGGCTTCTCGTCAATGATTTTTGAAAGTGACTGCCTTTCTTGTGTCCAGTCCTTTTCTCGACCCTCAGAGGACTTATTTGTCTTTGGATGCTTAGCTAGTGATTGTCTACAAGCTTCGGCTACTTTCGCTTTTTGTCAGTTTCTTTTGTTAAGCGAGCTGGCAACGTCCCGGCACACCTTCTAGCTAGACATGGTGTTGCGGCTGCGGGGCCCGTGTCCTTCCGTCTGATGTAATCTCCGCCTCCTTAGCGGATCTGATTTAATAAAATGTGTTGGCTTTCAAAAAAAAGTTAGGGGAGTGCTGTAAAAATGTTTCTCCATCTCTATGTTTTCACCTCTGGTTTTTTTTTTTTAATTTTTTTTTTTTATATATATATATTTTTTATACTTAAAAAAGGTTAAGTCTTTAGCAAAGAAGATTCCTCGGTTTCTAGTCTACTTTGTTGATTGTTATTTCACCCTAAAAAGAACAAGTTATTTTTTGTGATCGTAGTTTTTAATCATAATGCTATGTAAAAATAAAAGTATAATTCCGTGTGTATGACTTGACGAAAGTATTATAATCGAATTACTTTTCAACGTTGAATCCTACTTTTCTATGACCATACGTGTACTTTTACATATCTTCAACAACAAGAAAGAACTAATAAAATTAAATATTACCTTCAGAGCGTATTGTCCAAGTATATATATTTACGATGTTATAACATGCCATGAGAAGATGTTAGGTCCCAAAGCAAACGACTATTAATGCCTGCCGTTAAAGTTTTGTGCTTATAAATCGATGATTATATTTTAATGGTTCAGTGTGCAAAAGCTGCATGTACACATATTTTTTTATTTGTTTTAGTGACATAAGTTATGAAAACTTAATTCGAAAAAAAAAAAGTGATGAAAACTTAATTCTTCGCAAAAAAAAAAACCCAAAAAAACCCTAATGGCCTACCGGTGGCAAGTAACATTTCATTGCCCGACATTTATGTACTATACATTTAACCACAACATATTTTACTACACACTTTATATATCTTAATTGGTTGTGGTGTATAACCCAATAATTGATATTGTTGCGACGTCTCGTTTTCAGATACCGAGTCCTTATTCAAAAAAGAACGTCCGTCACGTATAATATTGAATGCATCTAATATTATACATAAGCCTTACGCATTCGTTTCAAAAGTAAAGAAACGTGGAAGCTAAAAAATCGTGTAAACATGCCAAAATCCATAAAAGAATAACACAACTGTCAAACTAAAGAGAGAAAGATATCTTACAACATACGAACTTGTTTTACAACTACAAACCAAAGGAAAAACTTTTCTTACAAACCATAGGTACGTATCTTACAAAAGAATAGCTTACATGCCAAATAAAGAGTACAACAAGTCTTAACGTTATTAAAAAGTACAAAGTTCAAATACAGTAGTATATTAATTAAGGCATGATAACAAATCCCCAAGCACACCAATGCTCTCTCAACATCATCATACTCCGGATCATCCTGCATAACTTCTCGGGAAGGGAAACATATAAACATGCAAATAAGTTAAGTATATTGAGTACTTAGCACGAGGTAGAAACTACTGAACATTTAGTTTCACGATGCAAGGAAATTAAAGACATAATTATTAAATGTTATCTTTCTGAAATTGACACAACATCTAAGTATCACTTCATGATCATAACACGTTATGAGTTTGCTAGTTGTTTCCAGTTTAGCTTATCCTTGTTATACCAGGAATTCAAGGGCACTACGCTTGGTCTAGGAGCACCAAGCACTCATCAAGGTGCAACCCACTAGAGAATAGCTCCTGCGGTCCTGGGATAGTCCCGTTAGTGAGTGTGTTCGGTGGAGTTTGTCCACTTTGACTGACCATCGGTCGTTGTGATGGGAAGAGATTGTCCACTTTGACTGACTACACAACACATCGCGATATTGTACCGTGCCTCACCAAGAATTACAAGATATCTAGTCTTTTTACTAGGCAAATATGTATGTTATTCATCATTAACTAACCATCAAAGTCATTACAAGAAAAGGCTCACTTAACAACTCTACTCCCCAATCTTGGAGAATTAGAATCTAGCCAAGCCTAACACGTACACATACATTGTTGAATACTAATCCATCAAAGCACAAGACCAATTAAAGCCTGATGAGTGTATTAATTGAAATTAAAGCCTGATGGAAGTGTGTTAAAACACAAAGCAAAACTTGTCGCTAAAAGTTTTAGTCAAATTTATAGGGTGGATTTTACTGAAACCTTCAATCATGTGCCTAAGGCTCTAACTATCAGAGTTTTAATTCTTTTCATTGGCTGTCACATTCAACTAACAAATCAATCAAATTGATATTAATAATGCTTTTCTTAGTGGCCCTTTGTGGGAGCCAGTGTATATGCCGCAACTAGAAGGGTATGAAGATCCCAATAAGCCTCATTATGTTTGTAAGTTGCCGAAGTCACTGTATGGCTTGAAACAAGCCCCTAGTGTCTGGTTTGAGGCTTTTAAATCTCATATGTTAAGCTGGTCTTTTACTCAGTCTTTATGTGATAACTCTGTGTTCATATTGAAGACAATATGTGATATACTGATTATTTTAGTTTATGTTGATGATATTATGGTGACTGGAAGCTCTCATAAACTTATTGATAAGTTCATATGTATGCTTTATTCAAGGTTTTCCTTGAAGAATTTGGGCCATGTTTCTCACTTTTTAGGTATGCAGGTTTCTAGAGAATCATCTGGGATTTATTTAACTCAGACACAGTATGCAACCCACCTGCTGGACTAGTTAGGATATGATACAGTATAACCTTGTCCAAAACCCATGGTGCTTGGGAAAAAAATTGGAAGAAGATCATGGAGAACCATTCAACAATGTGACTTTGTATAGAAATGCTATATGAAGGTCGCAATATCCAACCCTCACCAATCCAGAAGCACATTTGCAGTAAATTACTTGAGTATATTCAACAGTCTGATACTTGCCTTACATTAACATGATTTTCTGATGCTGATTGGGGAGTTTACAAGTGATAGAAAGTAAGTAGGGGGCTACTATGTTTTTCTTGGGGAATCCTTAATGTCTTGCAGCTCAAAGAAGCAAATAGTGGAGTCTAGGTCAAGCTCATAATTTGAGTACATGGCACTAGCTAATGTGACTACAAAATTGAATTGGATTACCTATTTGCTTACCGAATTACATGTTAAGACTTATGGCATTCCAACAACATGTTGTGATAATCCTAATGCATCCTATTTAGCTCAGAATCATGTTTATCATGCTAGAACTAAAAACATAAAGATTGATGTACACTTTATTAGAAATGAAGTTATCAACAAGAACCTCAAGATCTGTGTCAAGTTTCGGTCAATTGTATTTCGTATCATTCATCAATCACATGATACAAATATATAGACACTCACAGGGCTTCCATAATTCTACACAATGACTAAACTACCTTCAATAATTAAATACAATCAATAATACACAATACATCATAGTGTCGTAATACCCCTCTCAAGAGGGAGCATGAAGATCGCGAACGTCTAACTTGCGCAGTAAAAATTCAAACTGTTGACGACCCAACGTCTTCGTAAAAATATCCACCAACTAATGCCGTGTAGGCACATATGATGGCAAAATCAAACCATCTGTGATGGCATGCCACACGAAGTGACAATCCGCCTCAATATGCTTCTTGCGTTCATGAAAAACCGGGTTCTGTGCGATATATAAAGCCGGGTTCTATTATGACACTATGATGTATTGTGTATTATTGATTGTATTTAATTATTGAGGGTAGTTTAGTCATTGTGTAGAATTATGGAAGCCTTGTGGTTGGCTATATATTTGTATCATGTGATTGATGAATGATACGAAATACAAATGACCAAATCTTAACATGGTATCAGAGCGGAAGGTCTTGGGTTCAAACCCCGTTACAAACATTAATTTCCCTCAATTATAATGTGCAAGTGTTGGGCTGGTCTAGTTGGCCTTTGTGAGCCTAGTTGGCTCAGGTTTGTTGATGGGGCGTGTTGGCATAGCCTTGATATGAGCTCACACTTGATGGGGCGTGTTGAAATGTATAAGGAATTATAGTAGCACATTTACTACCACCAATTGGTTTTAGTAGAACGGTAAGCGCTTGATCCTAACAGTTTGCTATATCCTCCCATCTTCATATCAGTTGGCCGACTGTCTTACTAAGCCTTTGTCTGTGTCCCAATTTTATAGTTTTAGTGACAAACTCAATGTGGTGATACCAACCTAGAGTTTGAGGAGAGATGTTAAGATATTAGTGATGTGGCACAATCTTAGCTCTACATTTGCATGTTGCTATCAACAGTTGAGATTAGATGTATTAGATTTTGTCGGTACTAGTTAGTTATGGAGAATCATGTGTAGAATCTACCCGCCTCTGCTGTAATGGTATACGGCATTCCATTGTAATCGTTTTCACCATGAATTCCATATGATTGAATATTCAAGAGATGTTTCTTCTTCGTTTGAAAAGCTTTTACTTTTCTTCATAAATCTTAAGTACGTTTCAATGACCTTCCGTTCAGATAGCATTTGAATTACTATCTCTTTAAAAAAATTAAGGTGATGGGAAGGAGTACATAATTTTCATTTTATATGCTTCAACCGTCTAAATCAATTAAGTCCACCACAACAGCATATACGTGCACGTGTGATTTGAGATGTAGTTGAGAACAAGAAAACTAAGCAACGAGCAAGCTTACGTTGAGTGTCTGTTATATATGCATCATCTCAACCACGATATTACTTTACCTGACATTATGTATTTGTTAGTCAGCATAAAAATCTAGAAGGCAGTTAGTGATAACTGATAGCAGTTTTACTATCATTTTAGCGCGCTTTGGATGATAAATCTTGTACATATCTCTTATATATAACCCTGGTTATGTATATATGTTAACATTAATACACAATCGTGACATTACGCCATGAACTGTAACTGTTCCATACATTCTTAAGAGAATGTACGTACATATTTGTAAGAATGTTTTGGGAAAATATTTTCTGTGATTTTCATTATGTTTGAGGTGTAATATATACAAGGAATACATTGATTACATATTATTCTAACTCCTACAATCATGTCTACAATAATGGCTATTGGTTGACTATATCAAAACAATAAATACAATATATTTACATTCTAAAGATAGAATATTGGTAATATTCTAATAATATTCTAATACACCCCCGTAGTTGAAACGGGAGGTCGCCGGACGTTGAGACTATCTCGAAAGTCATCTAATAGTTGGGAAGGGAGCCTTTTTGTGAAGATATCGGCGATTTGATAGCGTGAGGGAACATGTAAAACGCGTACTTGACCACAGGCGACTTTTTCACGAACAAAATGTATATTCATTTCAATATGTTTAGTCCACTGATGTTGAACAAGATTGTCGGAAAGATAAACTGCACTGACGTTGTCGCAGTAGACTAAGGTGGCTTTTGTAATGGGACAATGCAGCTCCAAAAGTAGGTTGCGAATCCAACAGGATTCTGAAACGACATTGGCCACCCCACGGTATTCGGCTTCGGCACTAGACCGGGAAAGTGTAGCTTGCCTTTTTGCGGACCATGAAATCAGATTACCACCAAGATAAACGCAGTAGCCCTACGTCGAACGTCGGGTGACAGGACATCCACCCCAGTCGGCGTCAGTATATGCAAGAAGACTGCTTGGTGTGGATGGATAAAGATGAAGACCATACTCAAGAGTACCCTTAATGTAGCGAATGATGCATTTCAAGACGGACATGTGCTGCGTTTTAGGATCATGCATGAATAGACATACTTGCTGAACGAAATAAGAAATATCCGGCCGAGTAAATGTCAAGTATTGCAAGGCGCCAGCCAGACGTCGATATTCAGTGGGATCATGATATGGATTACCAGAGGATATGCTCAATGTAGACTTGGAGTCGACATGAGTAGGAGACGGTTTGCAAGAAGTCATATTAGCTCGCTCTATAATTTCTGATGCATATTTCTTCTGAGAAAGAAAGAGGCCCCCTGAATGACGTGTAACGGAAATACCAAGAAAATAACTGAGGGGACCTAAATCCTTCATTGCAAATTCTGAGCCAAGTTGAGAAACAATTGATTTCCGGAGAGCGTCGGATGATGTAGCAAGAATAATGTCATCAACATAAAGAAGATATACGCCATGTCATTGCCACGACGATAAATAAATAATGAATGATCAGAAACACTGTGAGAAAATCTCATGTTGGTCACATAATCCGCAAAACGTTGGTACCATGCACGAGGGGCTTGCTTTAGCCCGTAAAGAGACTTCTTGAGTAAGCACACATAATCAGGATGTGCGGGATCGTGAAAACTGGGAGGTTGATGCGTATATACGGTTTCATCGAGATTCCTATGAAAAAAGGCATTTTTGACGTCTAATTGATGTAGGCACCAAGATTTGGATAGTGCAATGCTAAAGACGGTCCGAATGGTTGCTGGTTTGACAACCGGACTAAAAGTGTCACCACAATCAATACCAGATTGCTGGCATGCCCCGTCACCAACAAGCCGGGCCTTATGCCGCTCAAAGGATCCGTCAGAGTTCTTTTTGTCCATAATAATCCACAAACTGTGAATAACATTGGCATTAGCTAGGCGAGGGACTAATTCCCACGTCTTATTTGAATTAGAGCATCGTATTTGTCTTTCATGGTCAATTTCCAATTGTGGTCTTGTAATGCGTGAGGGGGATTGGTAGGTAGGGGAGAGATGGAGGTTGGAGCGCACGTGTGGAGATTGAGAATTTTTTTAGGTTTGAAGATGCCATGTTGTGTTCGGGTGGTCATTTGAGGAGACGGAAGGGGAGAAGTAGGTATATGAGCTGTTTGTAGAGATGAAGTGGGGCTGTGTTGGGTTGAGGAGGGTTGGGGAAGGGTGATAACGGGGAAGTAGGGGAGCTGGGACTTGATGTAGTAGGGGAAATTATTAGGGAGGACTGTTTGGCCGGCTGAGGCTGTTGGGCTTGTGGAGTTGTGGGCCGAGTAGGAGGAGATGGAGGTTCTGGGTCGGGCTGAGTTAGTTGAGCCGGTGGATGGAGAAGGCCTGTTTACTGGAAGTTGTAGGAGGGGGCTGGGGAAGTGGTTTTAGAATAGGGAAAAGCTTTTTCGTCAAACATGACGTGGCGGGCGATTATGATTTTACGGCTCGTGATGTCGTAACATTTATAACCTCTATGATTTAGTGGGTAGCCTAAAACAACACACGGGGTGGAACGAGCTTGAAATTTATTAATGGTGTTGGAAGGGATTAACGGGTAGCATAGATAACCGAAAGTTCGGAGACGAGAATAAGAGGGGTATTTATGGTAAAGATTTTTTATGGGAGTTTGAAAGTTAAGGGTTTTAGTGGGAAGAATGTTGAGGAGATAGGTGGCCATTTGTAACGCGTGATGCCAAAAGGAATGAGGTAGAAAAGCATGGGCCAAGAGGGTCCGAATTATATTATTGATGGTTCAAATTTATCGTTCGGCTTTCCCCATTTTGAGAGGAAGTGTGGGGGCAAGAAAATCGAAAACTCATCCCGTTGAGGTTACAAAAATTGTGAAAAGAGGCATTATCATATTCATGACCATTGTCACATTGAAAACACTTAATGTCACGTTTGAATTGAGTTTTAATGTGTGCATGAAAAGTCAAGAAAATAGAGTAAACTTGAGATTTACTGGCAATAGGGAAAGTCCATAGAAAATTCGTAAAATCATCAAGGAATAGAACGTAATAACGATGGCCATCGGAACTTAAAATAGGATACGACCAAAGGTCGCTGTGCACAATGTCAAAGGGCATAGATGTGTGTGACAACGAGCTATAAAATGGTAATTTATTTTGTTTGCCCAAAGGACGTACACGAATTGCAAAAAAAATTGTCACGAGATTTATTACAAGAAATAAATTTATTCTGGCAAAGTAAATGTAAAATGGGAGCCCCCAGATGTCCTAAACGATTATGCCAAAGCATTGGAGAAAGAGCAGCAAAAGCGGATGGTGGTGAATGGCCTTTGGCCAACCGGGTGGTGAGTGCATATAAGTCCCCGGAGCTGTTGCATCTCATTAAAGTTATCCCCGTCTGAGAATCCTTCACAAAAAATCCAAAGGGATCAAACTCAACAAAAACATTATCGTCACAAGTAAATTTGAAAACAGAAATGAGGTTTTGAATCAATTTGGTAGCATGCAGGACATTGTTTAATTTTAATAAGGGATGAGGTGCAGGGAGGGAGACGTTTCCACAACAGAGAATCGGAATATTTTGACCATTACCAACAATTATATTACAATGTAAACTTTATGACCAAAATAGTAACGGCCAACCTTAACCGACAGAGTACCGAGTCGGAAGTACTTCAGTGGAGAGCAATGTCGTATCCCATGAGGAATCAATCGAGTACCAAAGCCATTATCATACTTAGTTTAGGTTAGTCAAGTGCATTCAAGTTCTAATTATGCTAAAACAATATTTAAACGAGAGATAAAGAGAGAAAGAGACATAGCCAAATCACGATCCAATTGAATACTTTCACACCTCTAATCGATTATTTGGAAATGGAAACTACCAACCAACCATCCTAATGCTTATATCGACTCATTCATGGGTGCAAACTCCTAAGATAGTACTAGACGCCATGCAACAACCTAGTACCCTTTGCCTGGTTCAACAGTCCGCCTTTAAGGATTTAACTGACCGGAACAAGATAAACGCTCTAGAGCCGCTCGATTTACTCTGACAAACCTCGTTACCCAATCGATCTAAACAACTCAGTCAATTGTAAATAACGATCTTAAAACCCCTTTTCCCACACTCCTTGGCAACATACATTTATAAAAGTGGTGTGTGACTTCGTGAACTAGGTGATCAAGCTAATTCATGCATTAAGAACAAGATTTAAGACATGAATTCATCGATATAACAACAATTAAACACCACACAATCCCAATTAATCAACTATAGGGTGATTTCTTCAACTATCATATGGTTTGACTATGATAGAAATTAGCTACTCATTACAAAGCATGAAAAAACAATCAAAGAGAAGATTAAAGCCATAAAACAAGAAAAGAAATCAAATTATTTACCAAAATCGTGATAAAAGTCGGGTTGCATCAAGTTGATTCAACATCCATGTCCAAAGATGAAGAAGATGACCCAAATTGATACAAACCAAGAGTAGAGAAGAGATTTAAGCTAGAAACTAAACTAATTTAAGTCGAATCTAAAGGAAATGAGGCTTAGGAAAGATTTATGGGAGTAAAAGGGAAGAAAAGGGAAGAAAAGGGGAAGGGGAGAAGAAGGGAATGAGTCTCTGTATGTACATCCATAATTAGATCTAAAATCTCGTTTTTAAGATGAAAAATCTGCTATTTTCGATGCTTACGGCGTGCACCGGAGGTGTCTCGGTGCACGCCGAGACATCACCGTAACTCTGTAGCTTCAGCAGCATTGATGGCCTCCAGTAATTTGGCCATATATTTACGTGTAGAGCTCCGATTTGGTGATTCAAGTTGCGTTGGAAAGCTCATTCAATTGTATACAACTTTCATGAAGACCACAACTCCAGAAAATGCGTGTATCTGGGAAAAAAATGCAGATAAAGTTAATGTAAGGCGAAAACACCAACTGTTATTGATCCGTTTCGGCTAAATTAAAATTTAAGTCCTCTAACTAGACACGTTTTTCGATTTTGGTCTTGGTTTTTCTCCGGCGACAATTTTATTCCTGCAAGTGGTCTTTTTTTTGCAAAAATAGTCCTGAACGCCGGAAAGACCACTTACAGGACTAAAATTGTCGCCGGAAAAGACCGATTTTAGTCCTGTAAGTGGTCTTTCTGGCGTTCAGGTCTATTTTTGCAAAAAAACCACTTACAAGACTAAAATTGTCGCCGGAGAAAAACTAGGACTAAAATCGAAAAACATGTCTAGTTAGAGGACCAAAATTGTAATTTAGCCGATCCGTTTTCATCCCCGAGCTTCGGTTATGCCACTCTAAGTCTCATGCCTCATATTACGGGCTCACGAGTCACCTATTTCCTATATTTCCATTGCACAATATACCAAGCATAATCCCGCAAGATAAATAGGGCTCGAATAGGGCCAAAACACCGTAAAATGATAAGGTTTTCCATCAATTTGATGGATTACCTCTAAGTAAGTGCTCAAAGTGTTTTTACCCTATAATCGGTCTAAAACCACCTAAAACAAGCCAAGAGTGTCATAAACGGGGGTTAAAACATGCACCAAAACATAGTAAAGTTGAATCTCATCAAAACTCGAATTGAAATAAGACGTAAGAATTGTACCGTTACCAGTCATGTGAGTGGTGGCTCCGGTGTCTAAGTACCATTGGTCATCCGGCTGATTTAAGGATAACGTATGCATAGCTTCGGCAATATCGGTGGGAGAATAAGCATGTTGTTCCTGTTCTAGCTGGGAGTTGTTACCTGCAATATTAGAGTTGGTACCTGCAACGTGAGCTTGTTGAGGCCTTGGACCAAGTAAGCCTGGTTGTTGCCGAGCGCTGCGTGGCCATGGAGCTGTGGGATATGGGCAAGGGGGATAGCCCATGGCTTCCATTCGCCAGCCCAAGGAGAAGAAAACCATGGCTGTGGAGGCCACTATTGTTGCTGATTGGGGGCAGGGTCAAATGGCTGTTGATTTTGGCCACCGCGGCCACCACCTCCGTTTCCATTACCGTTGCTGCATTCTCTTCCCCGACTAGCGCTTCCCCTTCCACGTGAATTAGAGCTGCGATTTTGGCTGGTGTGTGAAGTGTGCCGGCCTCGATTTTCAACCGGACCATCCTGATGAGAGGCTGCAAATGCCGAGTTGGGATTGGAAAGTGCCGCCTTCTTAGCCTTTGCCGTCTCTTCCAGAACAGGCATAGAGCGAGCTTTATAAAATGGAGGTAAGGAGTCCCCATGGCGGATTTGAGAACCCACGGTGGCATACACTTCAGATAAGCCAGAAACAAGTTGGAGTACTAACATTTCATTTGACACCGGAGCACCCACGTTGGAGAGTTGATCGGAGAGTGATTTGAGGTGCTGACCGTACGAGGAAGCATCAGCAAAATCTTCCATTTGCACCTTGCAGAATTCTTGCTCGAGGTAAAGAGCTTGTGAGTTTTTATTGTTAGAGAATATATCGTTGAGTCGATTCCAGGCTACTTAACTGTGGAATCCTTTTCAAGAATGGTGTGAAGAAGATCGTCAGAAATCGTCCCGTAAATCCATTGGAGGACGATAGCATCAACCCGAGACCAGAGGTCGGGGTTTGTTTCTTTCAGAGTCGTTTTGGTCATGCCTTTTTCTGTGACAGGAGGTATGATGTGATCAATTGCCTGATAAGCCCGGGCATGAATCTTTAAAAGTTCTGACCATGTGATGTACTGGCCTTTTTCGATATCGAGAGTGACATTAATGAAGCTTGAAATATTGGATACGGTTAGAGCAGGGTGAAGAGTGGTGGATTTTGGGTCTGCCATGGCCGGAAAGATGAAGAACATGGAGTATCGATCACAGTAAGAGGAAGAAGGAAAAAAAAGCCGCTTCTAGGAGTTACAGCCTAGAGCTCTGATACTATGTAAGAATGTTTTGGTAAAATATTTTCTGTGATTTTCTTTATGTTTGAGGTGTAATATATACAAGGAATACATTGTTTACATATTATTCTAACTCCTAGAATCATGTCTACAATAATGGCTATTGGTTGAGACTATCAAAACAATAAATACAATATATTAACATTCTAAAGATAGAATATTGGTCATATTCTAATAATATTTACATAACGAGCTCACAATTTAAACAGCAAAACAGCAATACCGAACACACTTGAGCGTCGATGGATCTTCTCGGAGGCAAAGCTCTGGGCCGGTCCTCTTACGTCCTGTTTATTTTGCAGGTCATATTTTTAACGGTAATTTATTTATTTATTTTTTTAAATCTTGTTGTAGCATACATAATTGGTCAACGACTTAGCCGGGACCATGTTAAATTTACAAATTATTGGCGGAAGGCAAAGCGGGTATATTCACTTTTGCAGTATTATCATTTCATAATTTAATGTGAACAAAACCACAAATAGGAGATAAAGTAAAAAATGCTGCACACAAACTATTTGTACCATTGTTTAATCATACTTATTATTTGGAGTGTGATCAGGGTTCCCTGATTATTTATAGGCTCTAGGCCAGTAGATCAAAATGAGGACATTCCAAAAAAAAAAAAAATATATGTCGAATATATGTCACATGTTTATACTAATAAATTAGAGATTGCCTATACTCTTAATGAATAAAAAAATATAATAGTGCTTTGACTAACACAAATTGATTTTAGTATAACGGTAAGATAAACGCTTATCGGAGATAGGTTTGTGAAATATTTCATACGT
This sequence comes from Gentiana dahurica var. dahurica, assembly GCA_024500145.1. NCBI lineage: Eukaryota > Viridiplantae > Streptophyta > Magnoliopsida > Gentianales > Gentianaceae > Gentiana > Gentiana dahurica. Next base: position 14,959,697 of record CM044907.1, on the reverse strand, counting down.
CTGGAATCATGTCCGCCGGCAACGAATTAATGGATCTTCTGCTGCAAACATTGAGCTAATCAGAGGACTCTTTTCTTTCGGCTAAATTACAATTTTGGTCCTCTAACTAGACACGTTTTTCGATTTTGGTCCTGACTTTTCTCCGGCGACAATTTTAGTCCTGTAAGTGGTCTTTTTTTTTTGCAAAAATAGTCCTGAACGCCGGAAAGACCACTTACAGGACTAAAATTGGTCTTTTCCAGCGACAATTTTAGTCCTGTAAGTGGTCTTTCCGGCGTTCAGGACTATTTTTGCAAAAAAAAGACCACTTACAGGACTAAAATTATCGCCGGAGAAAAACCAGGACCAAAATCGAAAACGTGTGTAGTTAGAGGACCAAAATTGTAATTTAGCCCTTTTCTGATGTCAATTAAACCCTTTTGTCAATGCGGCAGTTTCACCAGGGGCCATGGAATAATCAGCAGCAGAAGTTTTCAATCTTGGGGTTGATAAGTCTGCATATTAAGAAGACGAGGGAAGTTCTACCAACAAAAAAAAGAGAAAAAAATAAAAATAAGAAAAGAAGATGAAGGATGGAAAGCTACAACTCATCGGAATTGAGCTCAATTGTCTCGGATTTTGATTCAATTGGTGTCGATCCCAGTATTGCAGAAAGTATTGAATTTTGAATCAATTTGGGCCACTTAGTTGTTTTTCTTCACTTAAAAAAAATTCATCAATTTGTTATCTTTTGGCCTAAATATAGATATATTAAAGCAAAAGCTGCTTAAGAAGCGACCGTCCTTGTCGGAAGAGACCGGCAGACAGAGGCAACCTGCTACGGCTGAACACGCTGGACTGACAAATCTGACTCCGGCTCAATGGCAGAGTATACTCGATCTATGAAAACTAGCTAAGCCAAATGCTCGTTCACCAGGCGAGTTTTTATGAATAATTGATACCGGAACGACCCATCATGTGACTGGCATGTGAATGCATTGATGGATGTACGAGTGATTGGGAAATGCCCGATGTGTCTGCTAGATGGACGTACTTCGCATGCTACACACGAGGGCAGTATTATATTGCCAGGAGAATTGTAACTTAAGAGCGTTCTGTATGTCCCTAATTTGACGTGTAATTTATTATCTATGACTCAGTTTATTATTGGATGAACATAATTGCCGGGTTCAACTCACTTCTACATTGTGTGCTATGCAGTTTCAAATGACGAAGAGGCTGATTGGAGTGGGTGAGCGCGAAGATGGACTTTCCTTTTTCCAGCGGGTCCCACATGTGAAGGTTATGGCAGTTGGTGGGCAAGATTCTATGGATTTATGGCACAAGCGGGTTGGACATCCTTCGGAAAGAGTGCTAAAACATGTTCCAAATGTGGGAAGTCGAGTACATTAAATAAGGATGATTGTGATGTGTGCTAGACAACCTCGAGAAAGTTTTCCAAATAGTGATAGTAGGGCTAAGGGGATTTTTGAGCTTGTGCACTGTAACTTGTGGAATCCGTATGGGACTAAATCTACATGTGGGGCATCTTATTTTTTGACGATTGTGGACGATTACTCTCGTTCCGTGTGAGTTTATTTACTCTATAATAAATGGGAAGTTGAGACCATTTTTTTGGATTTTATGGCGTTGCATTGATCGTCAGTTTGGGGTAAAAATTCAGCGTGTTCGGTGATAATGGAACGGAATTTAAACGATGCTTCCGCACTTTCAAAAAGAGGTAATAATTTTTGAAACATCTTGTGTGGGAACTCCCCAACAGAATGGTAGAGTCGAGAGAAAACATCAACATAATTTGAATGTGGACAGGGCTTTGCGTTTTGAGGGACACCTTCCGCTCAAATTTTGGGGGGATTGTGTCATGACCGCTTGTTATTTAATCAACCACACTCCTTCGAGCGTATTGAGCTACAAGACGCCTTATAAATGTTTGTTTGGTAAACCACCGAGTCTTGATGCTTTGCGGGTCTTTGGTTGTTTATGTTATGCGCATAATCTACGTCATAAGGGAGATAAATTTGAGAGCCGTAGTTGGAAGTGTGTTTTTTTGGGTTATCCAGCTACCTCTACGCCCCCTCTAGTAATTTTTCCGGAGATCGTAGATGACAATTGTAATATGCATGGAGAGCCACCATTTCCCATTTCTTCGTGAGGAGAATGCGGAGATACCTCCATCAGTAGCGGAGGACGTGGTCACCAGTGAGAGGGGGACGACGGAAATTGGTGAGAATACTAAAGAATTAGAAACTGATGAAGTTGGTGTGAGTGAAGTGACGTCTGGAGAAATAGAAGAGTTAGGAAAAGGGAAGCGAACTAAGTTGCCAAATTCCAGATATTGGGAGTTTGTGACACATACAACTATGGATAAGAAAAGTTCTTCAGCGCACCACTCCGCTCCATCAACCGCTTCAGGTAGTTTATATCCTCTTATGCATTTTGTGAATTATTCTCGTTTTTCTGACGCACATAGAAGGTATCCAGTGAATGCGACTATAGGAAATCCTCCCCGATCGTTTAAAGAAGCAATTAAATATGAAGGGTGGCGAAAAGCTATAGCTGAAGAAATACGAGCTTTGGAAGAACATGACACGTGGGTATTACAGAAATTACCCCTGGCAAGAAGGCCCTGGGTAGTAAATGGGTATATATAGAAAAATACGATGAGCTGGGCAACCTTCAACGCTTAAAAGCGCGTTTAGCGGCGTTTGGGAACCACCGGGTGGAAGGCATTGATTATAACGAGACTTCTGCTCCCGTAGCAAAGATGGTGACAGTTCGGGCCTTCCTTGCCGTGGCGGTAGTCAAAAAGTTGGAGATTCATCAGATAGATGTGCACAATGCATTTCTGCACGGGGACCTAAATGAAGAGATTTACATGAAAATTCCTTCCGGATTTGAACATAACAAGCAGATTATGGTGTGTCGTATGAAAAAATTGCTATATGGGTTGAATCAGGCACCCCGGTGTTGGTTTGCAAAGCTGGCGTCCGCCTTGAAAGAATATGGTTTTAAGTAGTCCTACTCAAATTATTCTTTATTCACATTTGTTCATGGAGACATACGATTGAATGTACTAGTATATGTCGATGATATGATACTTGCTGGAAACGATGCAACAACTATGCAGGTATTCAAAAATTATTTGTGCCGTTGCTTCAAAATGAAGGATTTTGGGAGATTAAAATATTTTCTTGGGTTGGAGGGTGTTTTATCTCAACGAAAGTACGCGCTTGACATAATTGAGGAGACCAGTCTGCTAGGGGCTCGTCCTGCTGAGTTCCCTATAGAACAAAATCATCATGTTGCGGTTGATGATGGTGAATTCTTGGAAGATCCTAGAAAATATCGACGATGGGTGGGACGTCTTATTTATCTTGGTGTTACACGTCCCGAGTTGGCGTATTCGGTTCAGATTCTTTCTCAATTTATCAATCACCGGGCGTTAAACATTGGGTGGTTCGTTACTTGAAGAAAAGCCCAGGCCAGGGTGTACTTTGGCTGGCGGATAGCCTATTATCTCTAGAAGGGTGGTGTGATTCTGATTGGACGTGTTGCCCGCTCACTCGTCGGTCATTGACTGGGTGGTTCGTGTTACTTGGGACTTCACCGATCTCGTGGAAGACAAAGAAGCAGCAGACGGTTTTTCGTTCGTCCGCGGAAGTTGAGTACTGCTCAATGGCGTCCATTACATGTGAGTTGAAATGGCTTAGGCAACTTCTTGGCGATTTAGGTGTCCACGTACCAATGGGTATCCCTCTCCATTGCGATAGTCAAGCCGTATTCATATTGCGTAGAATCCATTTTTTCATGAGAGGACCAAACATATAGAAGCGGATTCCCACTTTGTTCGTGATGCGATCACGGAGGGCCTGAATGCTCCCGGATATGTGCCCACACGGGTCCAGATGGCGGATATTTTTACGAAAGCATTCGGAAAACAACAATTTGAATTTTGTTACGCAAGTTGGGCGTTCGTGATCTTCACGCTCCAATTTGAGGGGGTATTACAGATTTATATTGTTATTGTGAAATTATATTTATTGTATTTTCTAGAAAGGGTAGTTTGGAGATTGTGTATAGATGTTGAAGCCCTAGAGATTACTATATATTTGTACTACTGTGAATGATGAAGGAAATGGAAAAATTATTTCGACTATCATATTTTGTTAGGTTTGATGTGGTTTTATTCGGTTCTTTAACTAGTATAATTCGGCTTAGTTTATGAGAATAGTAAACCAAATCAAATACCAAGAAAACAATGGCTTTAATCGATATAGTTTTGAATTGATTTGGTTTCGTTTCGGTTCAGTGGCGGATCCACGTGCCCCGGGGGGGGGGGAGGGGTCACGTGACCCCACTCAACTTTATAAAAAAAAATTGAAACGACGTCGTTTTGGTAAAAAAAAATCAAATTTTGATCTAATTACCCGCCCAACCCGGTTTTGACCCGGAAAGTTTGGCATAATTACCCGTCTAACCCGAATTTTCTTTAGGGTTACTACACTTTTGTGACTTATGACCCCACTGAACTTTTTTCCTGGATTCGCCACTATTTCGGTTTGATTGTATTATTGAAATATTTCTCGTATAGATATGTGAATGTGCTCATATATATATCCGCATATAAATATAGATTGAAAATAACTCAAAATTTTTGTCCGGTAAAAAACCTCACATCTTTGTAAAAGTCTTTTTCTGTTTTAGAAATATCTTTTATTTTCAAATTTCTTAGGAGTTTCCTTGGATTCAAAAGCGTTGAAGCCAACTTCGTAGGATTTGGAGGCTTATAAAAGGCCGGGGCGGATCTGTGTAGTTTTAGAGGGACACATGATTCCACCGAGATCATTAGAATATTTTTTAATATTAAAACGATATACTTTTCTTGTTAAAAAAATCTTTTTTTGTTATAAAAAATAGGTTTTTGTCCAAAAGGACAAACTAATATATTTATTAGGCTACAAGTACATGGATGATTAGAAATGACAAAACTTAATTAACATTACCAAAATACCCTTTTTCTAATTAAACCTAATTAGAAAACATAAACCGCATCTCTCATCAATTGTACATCTATTTTGCATCTGTAAATCCTTCTTGCCGGCAAACACTATTCTGGTCGGAACTATCATCCTCCTTCTTGCGCAACACTATTTTGCCTCCTTCTTGCATCTGTACCTCCTTGCCGGCAGCCATTGATGAGAGATGGACAGAGGACGAAGAAAGAGAGGGGTGACGGCGCACCAGCTGCAAAAATCCGATCAAATCCAGCGCACCGTCCTTCAACTGCAAAAATCCGATCAACGGAGGCTGCTGCTTCACTGCTCCGCCCACTGTCCAACCGAGTCCAATTTCCGGCCAAGAAGGCGATACTTTGGCCACTGCTACATGTATATTTGTTACTACCTCTTATTTGGTGAGAAAATCCGGTGGGGTGACAACTGTGCCGCCGTTAGTTGCAGATGATTCCGGCGGAGAAGGGGTGACGGCGCACTAGATTTTTTTTTCTGAAAAAGTTTAGGGTTTAGGATTGTTCCTATTAATTTTGTAACGTTATTACATTTTTTTTGATGTACTTTATCTGTTTATGGCAGTTACTAATTGTTTTTTTTTTACTGTTACGACTTGTTTATGGGATGTTACTACTTGTTTATTGCCCGTTACTATATTTACGAGCTGTTACTACTTTTTTTAGGCTGTTAATACTTGTTTTTAGGCTGTTAATATTTGTTTATTGGCTGTTACTACTTTTCCATTGGATGTTACGACATTTTATGGGCTGCTACTACTTGTTTTCGTGGCTGTTACTACATTTTATCTAGTGTTACTACGTGTTTAATGTGTAAAAGGGTATTTTTGTCCATTTATTATGAATTTGTCCTTTCTAATCACAAAACATGTAGTAACGTCCTTCTGGACCCATTTATCAATTTTTTTGTCCTTGTAGATAGTTTTAGGCTGCAGTTATCCCACTGGAACAAATATTTAGATAAAAAAAATTGTAGTTTTACAGTCCGGTGGCCTCATTAGAAAAAATTCCTGGATCCGCCTCCAGATAAAAGGGCTTAAATTTTCCCTAAACATGATAATTTCATAATGCGTCCCCTCACCCGAAAAGCCGTTTTGCGGCCATAAACCTTCCTTCGTTGTGGCCACGAGTTGTGAGCTCTCCAGCCGCTATGTTGATCACTTCTATGCATGTTCTGCTGACTATAGTGGATATTTCTAAGTTGATCCACTTCAAGATGCTGTTCCGACTTCTGAATCTCCATTAGAAGGTAAAAAGCTTGAATGTTTTCTTGGTTTTTGGTTTTGATCTCGTGTTCTTCGTAGTTCTTATGTTAGATTTCGATTCTTGTTCGTTGATACTCATAATACCGAAGAATGGTTGGTGTTTGTTTGTGGATTTGTTGATATTTAAATAAATTTTGTCTAATTATAAATAAATAAAACATGTTTTTAAGTACTTTTACTACTATTATGAATTTGTTTTTGAAGTCCAGCATTGAATTTGTTGAAATTCAAACTGAAATCGAACTAATAACCAAGCAGAACTTGAATTTACAGAAATTGGAAAATGAAGAAGATGAAGTTCATCTTCATGAATTCAAATTTAAGAAAAGGCGGGAACTGAAAAATTCTCTAACACTTGAATTGATACACTAGAAGAACAATTCAGCTATCTAATTACATAATGGCATCTTCAATTGCACTTTATATAGGCCTAGAAGTTTCAACTTGCTGTAACCGACTTATGGTAGTGATAACCACCTACTTGATCCAAAGGTATTTGATGACATGCCCATGTGGCAAATTCCAATCCTCTTGTTGCTATTTTAGGCTTCAACACCCCTCAAGCTGGAATGGTGCTGCACCAAGAACAACTTGCAAATTCCAATCTTCTTGTTGCTATTTTAGGCTTCATAACTTCTTTGAATGGAAAAGCTTAAAGTAAGGTGTTGAGAGTTTGTTTATTCACCGGTTTGGTAAGTATATCAGGTGGCTGATGATTAGTGTGAATTGGTAAAGGTTTTAAGACCTTGGCTTGATATTTTTCCCTTACAAAGTGACATTGAATGTCTATGTGCTTTGTTCTTTCATGGAAAACAGGATTTTCCACTATATGTAAGGCACTAGAGCTGTCACAATATAAAGGAATAGGAGCTGTGTAGTTAATATGAAAGTCTTTGAGCAAGTATTTGAGCCATTGGATTTCACAGGAAGTAAGTGCCATAGCCCTATACTCAGCTTCACTGGAACTTCATGAAATAGTAGGTTGCTTTTTAGACTTCCAAGACAGTAATGCTCTACCTAGATAAACCAAGAGGCCTGTGACTAATCTCCTGGTTTTAGTACCTGCTGCCCAATCAGAATCACTGAAAGCCTGGAGGGTTAGGGGTCCTTCACTGGGAAAGAAAATCCATTTACCATGAGCTTCTTTTAGAAATCTTAGGAGCTTGTGTGCTACCGTCATGTGAGCTTCACTTGGCTTGTCTAAAAACTGACTTAGCTGTTGTGTGGCAAATGCTATGTCAGGCCTAGTATTGCCAAGATATAGTTGTTTTCCTATAAGACTTCTGAATTCAGTGTTGGAGGATAATAAAGGGGCCTGAACTTCTGTGAGATTTTGTGTAGGATCCATAGATGTGGTGGCAGGTTTGCATTCTAGGATTCCAAATTCCCTTAACAAGTCTAGACAATATTTCCTTTGATTGATAACAATTCCAGATTTAGACCTGGCCATATCAAACCCTAAGAAGTATTTGAGTTCTCCCAGATCCTTAATTGCGAATGTAGTATGAAGCAGATCTTTCAGTTGCTGTATTGCTTGTATATTCAGGCTTCCAACTATAATGTCATCCACATATACTATGAGAGCTATAAAATCTGAACCCTTGCCTTTGGTAAAAAGAATATAGTCATTTTGAGATTGTTTGTATCCATTCTCCAGAAGCTTTTGAGTTCCACTGTCTACTTGCTTGTCTAAGTCCATATAGTGATCTGTTTAACTTGCAGACCATTCCATTTGTATTCATGCCTTCTGGAGATTTCATATAGACATCATCATCTAAATCACCACGCAAAAAGGCATTATTTACATCCATTTGATGTAAATTCCAGACTTTGAGTGCTGCTAAAGCCAAAAACAGTCTGATAGTTGTTTGCTTGGCAACTGGTGAAAATGTTTCCAAGAAATCAATGCCCTCTGTTTGTGTAAAACCCATGACCACAAGTCTTGCTTTGTATCTTTCAATACTTCCATCAGACTTCCTTTTGATCCTATATACCCACTTACACCCTATTGGTTTGATGCCTTTTGGTAAAGGAACTAAAGACCAGGTGTTTTTTTGATTTAATGCCTGGAGTTCCTGTTGCATTGCCTGTTGCTAATTATGATTTTGAGCTACTTCTTCGTATGAAGTTGGCTCAGTTTCTTTGTTGATGCTATTGGTAAACCCCTGATAATTTGGAGAAATATTAGCATAGGAAATGACATGATCTGCAGAGTGTGGTGAGGTTCTTTGTGCAGGATTAGTGTGCACGTAATCATTGAGATCTTCTATTGTTCTGAACTGATGTTCTAACATCAGTTGTGTGTTGATTAGGTGATGCATCAGAATGATCAGAAGCTGCAGTGCCATTAAGAATAGAGCCATTAGGTATAAAGTTTGAAGAAGTATCAATGTCAAAAATAGGTAATGGTAAACACAGACTATTATCATCTTGTGTATTCAAAATGTCAGAAAAAGGATATGTGTGTTCATGGAAGGTAACATCTCTTGATACAGAAATATTTCTGGTTGCAATATTCAAGACTTTATATCCTTTCATATGTTCTTCAAACCTTAGAAACACATATTTGCTGCTCCTATCATCAAATTTTCCCCTCCCCTCTAAACAGGTGGAAACAAAACAAAGGCAAGAAACAATTCTTAAATTGGCATAAGTAGGAGTTTTATTGTATAACACTTGATAAGATGTTGTATTAGCAAGAAGTGGTGTGGGAGTAATGTTGATCAAATAGACAGCATGTAATACACAGAATCCCCAGTATTGTATATGCATATTTGACTATATTCTTAAAGCCTTAGCAACATTCAGAATATGTTGATGTTTCCTTTCTATTAAACCATTTTGTTGGGGAGTTCTAACACAAGCCTTTTGATGAACTATCCCTTTAGTTCTGTAAAACAGCTTCAGGTTGAATTCACCATCATGGTCTAACCTTATTACTTTTATACACTTATCAAACTCTGTTTGGACCATGTTATAGAACTGTTGTAACAACTGATTAGCCTTAGATTTAGCATGCATCAAAAAAAGCCAAGTAAATCTACTATGATCATCCACAATTGATAAAAAAAAATAATATTCACCATCAATAGTAGGAATTATATTAGTTCCTCATATGTTTACATGTATCAAATCAAAACAAGACTGAAAGACAGAAGTGCTTATATGAAACTTTGGCTTTTTCTGTTTTTCCAATAGACAGATAGTACAAGAATGAGTAGGCAATTTAATGCTACTATCAATAATACTCAAAGACTTCATCCTATCTAGGGAAGGATGTCCCAATCTAGCATGCCATAGTAAAGACTCAGATTTATTACAAGTTTGACAAACATTATTAGACACAGAAATGTAAGGCTTCTGTGAACAATTCTGAGAACCTGCTACTAAAATGTATAATCCTTTTTGCAATTCAGCTGTACCAATCCTCTTCAAAGTTAGTTGGTCCTGCACAAAGTGTTAGGAGATAAACTAACTAATAAACCATTATCAGATACTAGTTTTCTGATAGAAATCAGGTTGTACTTAAAAGCAAGTATGCAAAACACATTTTGCAGCACAATTGAAGGATTGGTCATCACTTTGCCTATGTGTGTAACTACAATGGAAACTCCATTAGGCAATTTAACAGATAGATCAGTAACATGCTTTACATCAAACATATTTTGTATAGAATAGGTTATGTGATCAGTAGCCCCTGAATCCATGGTCCATTGGGTACTACTGTCAAATGTATCTGGCCCTTGTGAAACATTATTTGCAGTTGAAATCACAGTTTTGCAATGACTGGTGTTAGACTGCAATCCCTGGATGAGAGAGAGTAAATGTTTATACTGTGATTGTGAAATCCCACCAGAAGAACATGAATGTGCCAAGTCTTGACAAGAATGTTCAGTGTCTTGTTCTTCATGATTATCTTCAAGACTAACATTGTTGGCCATAGAACCTCCTCCACCCCTACCAAATTTTGGAGGAAATCCATACTTTCTGTAACACTTGTCCACTGTGTGACCTTCCTTTCCACAGTATGAACATTGAGGTTTCTTGTAATTTCCTTGTCCTCTTCCTTGTGCACCAGAACCTCTGCCTTTCCCACTTCATTGACCTTGAAACTTAGATTGCATAACAGGATTAGAAGTACCATAAAATTGAGTTTTATTTTCTGACTGTGTAGCAAGAACTACAGGATCAACAAAGGTAGAAGTATAATCCAACCGTTGTTCATGATTTAGATCCATTACAAAGGCGGTTTTGACATTTGGCAAAGGCATTGTCATCAACACTTGTGATTTAACTGCACTAAAATTGCCATTCAACCCTTTTACAAATCTGGTAGTATATGCATTGTCATAATATTCCCTAATTATCTGTTGAGCAGGGCAAACACAAGGAGGAATGGGCTTCAAAATCAGATATTGGTCCCAAAGAGACTTTAATTTTGTATAGTAATCTATAACATATAGCGTTCCTTGCTTAGTTTTCTCAATTTCTTCCTCAAGATTTGAGATTCTATAGGCATTACCTCGTCCAAATCTTTCTTGAAGACCAGTCCAGATTTCCCTTGCTGTGTCGAAGTACATAACACTCTCAGCAACAACAGGAACCATGGAATTAATAAGCCATGAATGTACAAGATCATTCACTTGAATCCAATCCGGATAACCTGCATCTGTCACCTCCGGCATTGTTGAAGATCCATCCACAAGATTCAATCTACCACGAGACGACAGAACCTTGGTCATTGCTCTCTTCAAATGATTGTAATTATCAGCTCCTTTGAGTAAAGGACAAACAATCACCAAACTTGGATTATCAAGATTGGTATTAGAATTTTCAGAAACGACCGTAGCCATTGAAGAATCGAATTAAACTCAAGAAATAGAACAATAGTGATCAGTGGATAGCTAATGCTTTGATACCATGTTGAAATTCAAACTGAAATCGAACTAAAAACCAAACTGAACTTGAATTTATTGAAATCGGAAAATGAAGAAGGTGAAGTTCATCTTCATGAATTCGAATTTAAGAAAAGGCGGGAAACTGAAAAATGCTCTAACACTTGAATTGATACACTAGAAGAACAATTCAGCTATCTAATTACATAATGGCATCTTCAATTGCACTTTATATAGGCCTAGAAGCTTCAACTTGTTGTAACTGACTTATGGTAGTTATAACTACCTACTTGATCTAAAGGTGTTTGATGACATGCCCATGTGGCAAATTCCAATCCTCTTGTTGCTATTTTAGGCTTCAACAGAATTGCAAGTTTAAGACTTCATATGCATATACCGTGTGTCAATGATGTAAAAAACAATCTTGAGGGTTTGTTTGATTCGCGGCCATAAACCACTCATTCTGTTGTCGCAAGCCTATCAACTGTTCTGGGACAAATTATCTGTCTGTTCCGTGTTAGTACAAGCCTATTTTATAGTCATTCATTTTCTTGAATATTATACATTGTTTTCAAGCGTGTTTGGTAAACGAAGATAGGGTTTAAGAGTTTGTTTTTGATTATGGATCTTTCTCGTATGTGCTAGGTAAAGACAAATACCGTTGTGATTGTTCTTACGTCATCCTTGTTAGAAGTTAACTATGTGTCCTTAACATGTAAAGGAAAACACATGATTGGTTCTTAAGTCATGACATAATGCGTAGTGGATATCGTTGAAATAGTGGCTTATTAGTTTATTTCTATATGTGTTTGTTAGCTGTTCAAATGGTTGGTAGTTGTTCAAATGATGCCTGCTGAAAAAGTCTTCCATGGCTATTAGGAAGATGTCATACGAAAGAAAATATGGCACCATCTTCTCCTATATAAACCATCCCAATGCCCATTGTAGAATTATCCCATTATCAGTAATAGCTAAGTGTAGCTTCATTACAAAAGCGAAGATCTTGAGAGATAAATTTATGAGTGTAAATTTTCTCTAATATGAAATTTGTTGTTTCCGGTGGATGTAGGCGAATTTCTGAACCACGTTGAATTGGTTCACTTTTTCTTTCATTTACATTCCGCTGTTTTTACCTTCGTTTCGAGTGATTCCGAAAAACAAATTGGTACTAGAGACATGGTGTATTAAAGAAACCTGAAACGGAAAGTTCTAGAAAGTCATTTCTGTTAGTACCGTTAGATAGCACTTGTTTTTTTGGAGTCCAACGGGACAAACGGTGTGAAAACGGTCATCTGAATCGTAAGATATCAAATTCCAAAGTATCTAGTTCGATCATTCTCGTCAAAGTGCAGCAACCAGGTGAAGAAGAAAGGTATGACCCGGTCCGCCCGACTAGGTCAACCCTTTTGTACTTTGACCAGAAACCGAAGCAGCCAGCAATCCGGATTAACCCAACTTTGACAATTGGTTGGTTTAATTATTTTGCAAAAGTCTATCGGTTCGTAGCTAATTGGACCATTCTAAGTTCATTTATGAGATATGTTTTTCAATTCAAGGTCTCGAAAGTGAAGAAACACTGATTGTGATTATTCCAAATGGCTGACAATTAATCAATTTCAGAGATTGCTGAAGAAAAAATCACTAGTGGTTCAATGAGAAGGAATATGTTGTCCAATATAATGTTTGAGGTGGAGAAATTCGACGGCACCAACAACTTTGGTATGTGGCAATGTGAAGTTTCAGATCTTTTATTCTGAGAAGGAACCAATGTGGCATTAGGTTCTAAACCTATAGACATGTTGAATGAAGATTGGGACTTCATCAACCGGCAAGCTTGTGATACAATCCGATTGTGCTTAGAAAATGAGCAAAAGAATTTTGCCATTAAAGAGATCATGGAAAAAATTCTTTTGCAATAGTTGAAGGACAAGTACATGATGAAAAGCGTAGAGAATCGTCCCTACCTGAAAAAGAAGAATTTTCATTTTCAGTGCAAAAGAGGTATGCCCATGATTGAGCATCTTGATAAATTCGACAATTTTTTTGCGGATTTACAAAATTTGGATGTGCTGATTACTGATGAAGACATGTCACTTTTGTCGTTGAATTCTCTGCCAGAAAGTTATGAATGTTTAACCACAACTCTATTACTCCCTCCGTCCCGAATTAAGTGTCTATGTTTCCTTTTGGTTTGTCCCAAAATAAGTATCCACTTAGTGTAATAATTGTCAAATTTCTTCAAATATCTTTCTCTTTTTTACATTATTTACAATAAAGAATGTGTAGAATTAAATGCTCCAACAACTACTTAAAAGTTATATGTGTAATGTATTGGATCATTTAATGAGATTCAAAGAATTAACTACATTTTTCTTAAACTGTATGAAAAGTCAAATGAGACAAGAAAATGAGACGGTGGGAGTATATGGTAAAAGCGAGGTTAAATTCATTGATGTTTCAAAAGGTAAAGTGAGGTTAAATTCATCTGATGAATATTGAGTATCGGATGAAGGATCAACATGATCACGCAAATACTACATCAGAAGCTCTGGCGGTATCGAAAGGTCGATCAAACAACAAACCAACAAAATCTTTTGGAGGTGCTCACTCAAAGTCGAAAAGAGATTCACGAAGATGACCTACAAAGGATGAATATGCATATTGTCGTCAAAAGGGGCACTGGAAGAAGGATTGTCCAAATAAGGACAAGTCTACTGCAGATGTTGTCTGCCAAATAAGGACAAGTCAACATTTTCAGTAGACTTGTCCATATTCGGACAATCCTTCTTCTAGTGCCCCTTTTGACGACAATATGCCCATTCATCATTTGTAGGTCATCTTCGAGAATCTCTACTCGACTTAGAGTGAGCACATAAAGAAGATTATGTTGGTTTGTTGTTTGATCGACCTCTCGATACCGTCAGAGATTCTGATGTAGTATCTGCGTGATCATGTTGATCCTTCTTCCGATACTCATTATTCACCAACAGTGAAGAGAGTTCAACTGATATGCCTAGGCTCTGGCACATGCGCTTAGGGCATGATGGTGAAAAAGCTTTGCAGAACCTTGTATGTAAAGGTTTACTAAAGGGTGCAAAAATTTACTTTTGTGAACACTGTGTATTTGGCATAGAAACAAGAGTCGAGTTTGGTACAGCCATCCATCAAACAAATGGAGCATTTTCCACAAAAAAAAAATAAAAAAATAAAAAAATGGAGCATTAGACTATGTGCACACTGATGTTTGAGGACCTTCACAGAATGCTCCACTTCTGTTGTGTTTTACTTTCGTTTTGGGAAGATTTTGCACTATAGATATACTAAAAAGATAAATGAAAGAAAATTAAAATGGAAGGTGTAAGTCAAGGTGACTTGATCTCTGTGTCTATATGTGGTTGAAGTATGGGAAGTTCAGTTGAGTGATGGTTAACTGAGTTGAAGTGTTCAAGTATGGTAGATCAACAGTCGTGGTGTTCAACTGTGTTCTATAGTCAACCGAGTGATCTCAGATGAGTCTGTAGAATATGTCTGTGTCAGCTTTGCATATGAGTTTGGTTACATCTGGTGGTTTCAACTGGGCTTTAGGAAATCACATTTGAGGATATTTATGGAAATTCTGACAGGGTTCCATTGTGGCGGATAAAGTTAGGTTCCAAGGCATTTATCGTAATCAAGCAAGTATATTGTTGTAATTCAGTGCATAATAAAATATCTAATTTTCTGTCTGTGGAGTAGTCGGAACAACGCCGGAAACCACGTTAAGCCACTGTGTTAATGTTTTGTTTGTTTATGTTATTTGATCAATTATTCTATATTTTCACTTGCAATCCATCACCACAAAAAGGACGAAACTTGTGTTGATATATGTGACAATAGAGTTGTTATGACGGATCGATCAAGAAGTGAAGGTGATTGTGAGTAAATATAAGCAATTATCAAGAAAACAAACACAAAAACTAGAAGAACACACATTTAACGTGGTTTCCGGCAATATGCCGACTACTCCACGGACAAACGAGGATATTTAACAAGAACTCTCTGTCGAAATCACTCTAATAAGCTCTCTTATTTTTCACAAGAACTATTAGTCTCTTAGAATTGTGATGTACCAAAGAGCTAGTCACCCCCTTTCTTTTATAGGGATAAGTGGCGCCCCATTATGCCCCAATCTGATTGAGAGAAGCTTCCTAGTAGATTGAGGAGAAAGAAAACATTTTCCTAATAAAATATATAATGTATCTTTGATTGATTTATCTCTTTTAATTTAATATCTCATATTAAATATTTCCAAAGATATTGTCAATATCTAATATTGACTATCTTTATCTTATTACCATAAATCTATTTTTCATAATCAATTAATATCTAATATTAATATATAGTAATCTCATTAATTAAATTGCACAATCCAACTATATCTTAATACACAGTGTCCTGTGCCTCATAGCCAATATTTTGGCATCCAGAATATTCTTAATTAATATAAGGCTATGATTAATTAATTTGCAAAATACATGTGTATCAATACACACAAATTATTTCAACTTATACATCAACTATGTATATTTAATTAATCAACGTAATTAATATCACGTATTTGATTTATTCATAATAAATAAATGCCACCATATTAATTTACCACTATAACACTTTATAGTCGAGATAAATTTTCCTTATTTGGTTATCACTATAACCGCATTTTAATCCGGCTAAATGTTCTTATGCGTATGACCCGATAGGCTTTCGAATATGTTGGTTGTAGGCACAAAGTGCAATTATGAAAATGCCCTTCATACCTAACGATCACGGAATAGCGTCTAGCAACATACCGTGACCCCCAATCATCGAAAGAGTCAAATGCAATGACTACTACCCTTCATGTGAAACAGTTACCGTGTAAATTGAATCCTATTGCTGTTACAATATCCATACGGTCGTACGTCGAGTGTCAAACATCAACGACCGTATCTTATAATCTGGATATCCTACTCTCTCTCGATGTAACATATTACTTTCGATTTGCAAAGATTTTCGAGAATAAGACATTCATTATAAGAAGGACCTTTTGGATATTTACTCATAATAATAGGATACGCGATTTCCGGACGAGCGACATGAATCCTACACATGCTTCAGTATCACACCAAATCAGTACCGCATGATCGCCCCATGCCTAGGGGAAACCTCAATAGTGTCAAAGCATGACAATCCACACCGTGATGCCACGAGGACTCCGGTCTCAGGATAATTACACAACCGCCACATAGTGCGACACTTAATAAAGTAAGTGGGTCAGTCTAACGTATGCATTCTCTAATACATGTACACGCACAGTCCAAGTGTCTCAACACTTTGATAGACGAGATTTATCCGTACCTTCAATAAGATAGAAGACATCCAATACATGCTAGCCTAATCGTACTATTAATGTCCCGTTTAATAGCACATACGACTAGAGACATTTAAGTATCAAACATTTTAAAGTGAGTCGAGATCTCATCAACCATAATCACTATTATGATTTGAAGAGAGTTTGAGAATGTGATAAACACAAGAGTAAACTTCAACTTATCTTTTATTCATTGATAATGAAGGAGTATAAATATATACAATTTGGAGAGAGACTAGCTAGCTAGGGCGGCCACTTGAGTATGTAGATGTGGGCGGCACAAAAGCAAAAAGTAAAAGTACAATCTATGTCTATGTCTATGACATAAAGTAAACTAGAGTTTGACATATTAATTGTTTATAATTAATATGTCTTTTACAAATAAATAAAGTGTACAAATAAAGTTATGCACGACATAGTCTGCTGTGA